>JARQTJ010000716.1:0-84138 GCA_030142635.1 Trachelus troglodyta
TGATTCCAAGAGACCAGTATAGGAGACCGGCTCGAGGAAGAATGAGCGCTCCGAGTCCGGGCACTGCCTCGAGCGCTTCCCCCACCATCCGCCGCTCCCACTCGCCGAGTCCTGCGCGACGAATTTGCGCGCACACAATTTTGGGCACTTCCAGTATTTCTAAATATTCTTGGCCAGAATTTCCTATTTCTAAGTGTTAACATTTTACTTCATTGACTTATTCAATTATTTTAATGTTCCAAACGCCTAATTTATTAATAATTCAATTTAAATGTAATTTATTTTCGATATTCTACTCCGTATGTTCTGCGAGATGTTAATTTAGCCTCAATTTTATGTTTTGAATAAATTGTGAAAGTAAATCAAGATCCAATAATATTTAGTAAAAATTAAGGTGCTACACGGGTGTCAAGTTGACACTGCACTTTCTTAAAAATGTCTTAATAATGTTTCACCAATAGGCTTTTTCAATAGTTCCTGAAAAGTTCTATAGTTCCCGGTCTCGTTCCAAGGATTGCTTTGGACACCAGCGGTGAGTAGCGGAGAACCTCTGGCCGCCAAGCTACGCGTTCTTGTTCACGTTTAGCTCGGCTACGACGGAATTCGCATTGTCGACGGAGGCGATGATCGAATAATCCTACTTCCAGACTCGCCGCTACGCTTTAGCGCCATGATTTTGTTATTGCCTAAAACCGTAGAATTGTGCATCTCCCTACTCATCTCAGTATCGTAAGCGTAGTTAAATATTTTAAACAATGATTAACGAACCGGAAGAAAGCATGAATTCTGAATTAGCAGACGAGAAGCATGAGTTTGCAACAACGGAGAAACAAAATGCTCGATCCTTTCTGAGGGAACGATTTTTACGTGTAGTCACAGGCATAGTCGGTAAGGATACAATTTTTTTTGAATAACCGTTTGTATTATATTCGATAATCGAAGAAAATATCTTTTTATTTCATTAGCAGTAATTGTTAGTCGCATAGAAAATTGAATTGTTCTATAGGAATACTCAAGACTGAGTTTGTGCAGTGATTGATTTGATTAGTTGTTTAAAATCTGTTTGTTAAATCTGATATTGAAATTATTTGTTGTCTGATTTTGAATTTGGCTTATGAGATGCGCAATGCATTTCGGGCCTTTCTTGTATGTACGACGCGAGAAACTTAAGCGCAGCACAAGTGAAATTTCTTAGAATAAATTATTTGGTATGGAATAGGTAAACGGGCAAAATTCCATCTTTTCGAGGATTCACACGTCACTGGTGAATTTCGTGGCTGTGACGTCGACTGCCTAGAAATTTACGTCCGAAATTTGGAGACGCCGTTGGGAAAAGTGCCAGAAGCTATTCTGAGAACAACCGACGTCATACATTTTGATTTCGAGGAAATGATTTTGAAGAAAGAATAATTGCTGGTGAGTGACATGGCATCTTGAAAACATACAATTTTGCGTTTTTATAAAATAATAACTTTATTCTTGTGAACATGATATAATAAATTATTCCCAGAATTATTCAAACTGCGAGCATTATGATCGACGCATATTGAGCATCGTGTTGATTTCCGAAATAATGCGTCTCAGGTGATCAATGATTTCTTTGAGGTGTCTATTTTTCAGAACAACTTGCTGAAATGAAAATAGTATTATGACAATCATTTTAAGAAGCAAAAATTGTTTTAAACGGTTTTAAGCCTCACCTCCATGATTTCTTTACTCTCCTCGCAAGCAAGCCTGTATGCTTCGGATGTCTTTTTCTCATCAGACTTCATGTCCCATTCTTCTTTTAAAGGAATCAAACTTTCTATGTGCGTATACTCCATACCTTGGAGTTGACAGTTTTCATTGCACTTTTCGTAAATCAGTCTCAAGCGTTTAAATAGTAGTTTCAACATTCGCAACTGTTCTTGTACTTTTGCTTTTTTGTCATTAGCTAGACTAGCTCCCTGAGGCGTACCTGAATTTACAAATATGAAATAAATAAGATATTGTGAAATTGAATTACTTTATAAATCTTTATGCAAAATATATACCGTTCGGTGGTTGTAGGACTTTCAGTGTTTGAAAAACCTCCAAGGTTCTACTGACGATATCCTGAACAGTTTCTTGTCCAAACCTACAAAGGCTGGCAGTGTTAAACTCCTTATTCTGCTGCTGCTGTTGCTGTACAGGTGGTTGAGCTGGTGGTACTGGAGTTTGTGGAGTTGTTGCCTGGTTTCCACCTTGGCTATTTTGCTGTGCTAGGACAGCTTGTTGTTGTTGTTGTTGTTGCAACTGCAACTGTTGCTGTTGCATTTGCTGCATGGCTACCGATTGTTGTTGCTGCTGCTGCTGTGCCAGGACCTGTTGGGCATTTGGCATACCCATGGAATTTGAACCAACTCCTCCAACACCAACACCAAACTGTTGAGGGTTTACCAATCCTAAACAATATATTTTTAAGTACTTTTCAGCACCGCTTCTGATACACTATATGGAATACATAAACGTTACAGAAAGAATGACATTTTTTAATACAATATGAATTCCTACAATAACTAACCACCTTGCTGAGGTCCCATGAGACCCGAAACCATTTGTCCACCACCGAACTGAGTTCTCATAGCTGACTGCTGTGCTGCAGGAAAGCCAGATGGGAATTGATGTTGTTGCCCAGCCATTTTCCCTCCTCGTTATACAATTATTCTGGTTGACAATATACCTAAAATAGAACATGACCCCAAAATGTGCAATAATAACACCCAAAGACCATAATTATTATGATATTTCAAAATTATCCTGTAGAAGAAAGAACAATAAGGTTATGTTATCCTCAAAGTCTTCGATAAATCATGATTACTATAGTAAAAGAACAAAAAGCAAAATTGATTTACGATAATTACATTGTATTCCTTACAACAGTTGCTGCAATAGTATAACATTGTGCTGTACATATTAAAAACGTTTTAATTTTCGGCTTAACTTACTATCCTACGAAGTATTGATCTATGCGTAAACCAAAATACCTTCTTCTCAGTATTGAATCTTCATAACACCGTATGACTAAAATAACTCAACGACGCAAAATCGGTAGAAGCAACATTATACCGTAACGCACGTGCGTAATACTTAAAATCTTCTGCTTGTAACACAATTCTTCTTGTTGACATCACAGCGCGCGGCCATTACTATTCTAGTGGGACTGGTAGGGAGACTCATGAATACTTTCGACGCAAGTCAGTGTGCCGTCGAAGGCCACGGACTCGACAGGCGGCGAATCATTTTTCAAAGTCACATTAAACCATTAAATCATTAAGATTATACGGTATCAAATCAAAATAACTTCTAACTGAAAAAATCAAGCCATCAGTAGCCATTATAGACTCGATTTTCTATGAGTCTTACACCAAATACTTAGTATTTATTCGAGCAAACTAAACAATATTTTTTATTCTCAAATTGACAATAATTTTCTGAATGTAGAAAATTGAATTCACAGTCATGACATTATAGAATGTTCAAGAAATTAACACAGGCAACGATAGTCAAATAGCTAGAGAAGGAGTTTTGTAAAATAAAACATACCAGATAGATAACTGAAATAAAGTTTGACGGTATTCGAATAATGTTTAAACAGGAGATAAGGTCTCCTGACCAGAAGGAAAATATATGCTAAAGACAGATAATGGTCCTCCACCAAGCACCTTGTCCATCCATGTGTATTCACAGGGAGATGTATCTCTTTTTCTTTCCTTCTTTCTTTTTTTCTCTCTTTTCTCTGGTGCGATGCGGTCAGTGTCGCCGGCTACACGAAACCAGTCAGTTCCCTGCGTATCGCATGTGTGGTCGACCCAAAACAGTCTGGTGAATATGGAGCGCAGTTCCTGTCGCACGTCGACACGATCCACGTCTTGCGAATATTACAAACTCGCCTTTATCATTAACGTGCTTATCTTGCTGTTCGTTATCGCGAGAGCGGAACAATCGACAGGAGAACAGAAAGTCGAAGGAATTCAGGACAAGCAACAATTCCAGGTTGTCGTACCGGAAAGTGGAGCTCGTGGAGAGTCCATTGATCCACCTCGAAGGAATTTCATTGACGGCAGACATTTTGGAAGACCTTACGATTCCGTGGACGTTAGTAGATCAGGAACTGGCGACGTCGCTAACGAAGAGAAAATGATAAAGAATTTCGATTGGTTATCTGCCCTTTCTAAATTAGCAAAGGTACGGTCGTCCGACGAAACTTTTTGGAATTCGCGAGTAACTGGCAGCGGAAGAAGATTGAAGTTTGAGAACAAAATTTCTGGTAACGAAGATCGTGAAGTTCAGGAGACTAAAAATATGAAGAATTTCAAAGTGGAATTCAAGCCAAAGAAATTTCACTGTCATCCAATAAATGATATTTATATACCAACGGTGGAAAAGAAAATGCCGGCTTATGTCTGTGAACTAGGTGAAAGATCTTTTATAGTTTCCAGCGAAAGATTCCTGGAGGACTACAGAGCCCACGTGGACGTTACCGTGGACGAAAGTACTTTTCAACGATTAGTCCCGAATTCCATGACTTCGAGAACTCCTGGAGTAGACGTCATACCCGCCACGCTGGTCCTGAAATCTGAAGAGGATCACTACAGTATCAGGAAGCCGGAAAGGATTCCTTGAGGAGCAGGAGATGTTTCGTTACCAATAACATTAATAATTGTATGCAACGATGAAACTTTGTATAAATGGTATATGTTTATGTATAATATATATATTTCACTAAGAATTTTTTCTATAAAAGTCATCTGGGAGTAACAAGTAATCCCAATTCTCCGCGCGTGTCCTTTTGAAATAAATAACGATATTGTTCCTTCGAGTGCGTCCATAAGTCCTAACTAGCGTAATATCCAGCCAACAGGACCTCGTCTCTTTTTTTTTTCTTTTCTTCTGATCTTTGTCGTGTCTCTTGCTTTGTTAAGGAATGGCACTGTCGCCTCGTACAGAAATAAAGTCCTGAGCGCTACTAGGATACTCAGGAACCTCCAAGGACTTCCGATCAGCCTCACTCGATTGTTCCTCCAGATGTGAAACACGTTCGGAAAATACGGAACCGAAATTCTTAGATTCATTTTTGTGCCGATCGTCCTCAGCCTGTTCTTCGGATCCTGACGTTTGCTCTGGGGATTCATCGTCCTCGGGAACCGGTTCCCTCGAGACGCTTCCGAATTTCTGTGCGGCACTGCTAGACTCTGAATTCACTGCAGATTCTACGGTCTCGACACTGGGAACAGGTTCTCCGGAGACACTTCCAAATATCTGTGAAATATTATTGGAATTTGATTTTTCAGGTTCGTTCAAAGGATCCGATTCACTGTACAAAGAATCGAATTCCTGGGCAGTGTCTTGATGCTGTAGGCTTTCAGAATCGGTGGACTTCGGTTCTTGACTCTCCTCTGTTTTGGAGTCCTCTTCTGTGTCTATCAGTGTATTTCTCTCAGGAACAGGATCAGCAGAGACGGTACCAAAATTGCGAGCTGTATTGTGATAGTGAGTGAGCTCAGCCGGTAGTTCGGGATAATTTGGATTTGGATCAATTAATTCATTGGGTCTGAGTTCATCCTTCTCGATATCCACCTCAATCCTTTCGAAGTCCTCCCTCTTGTCCACTAGAGCCTCACTTACCTGGATGAATCATTCCTTTCGATCAGATTAGTTGATTAAAAGTCTGGACCGATTTTTCACTATGTGTAAGTTGATGTGCTCACCTTGATTACAGCCTCCGATACTGAAACTGGCTTCGCTTTTGAATCCTTTGGATTCTTAGCCAGGAATCCGCCATTCGCATGATCATCCTGTTCGGTGATCTTGCTGACTTTTGGATTGTGCAATTCGTAGACGGATACCAATTTTGGGATGGGCACCTTGTCTCCAACTTCGCTGGATTGTTGTTGGTTAGATTTGTCACCTCTTGTGGGCTCTGACTCATTGGGCTCTAGGGAGGAGTCATGATCCTCGTCTTGGTGCTCGAAGGAAGAAGAGTCCAGGACGTAGCCGGACTGTATTTTTGGAACATCCTACAAATTCAGATACTTTCATAGTGAATTTTATTTTTTGGAAATTTTTCTTTTTTTCCTACCTTGAAAACGGCATGATTTTCGTTAAAAGCTTCGGCCAGTGCAGGGTTGATGTCCTCTAAGGGTTGATCGCCGTATCTGATGTAGACGGGGATGTAACCCGGAATACTTGGCAAAAGCTGTAGGGGTAGTCCGCCTATTAAAAATAATATTAACAGTAAACACCATATTTGCATAAATCCATAAATAATAATTCCTAGTCACTTTCACACGAATGACAAAAGTTCCAAATTCCCAGGATGGTTTCGCTTCTTGAAATGTCACTTCACACGTCGTGTAACACTTTCGTATGAATTGAATCTACTCACTGGTATCGCTAATAAGACTGAAAAGGGAGGCCAGCAGGATGATGGCCCCCGTTCCACGCAGCATCCCAGCAGCTTGCATCTTTGAACGGTACTGGGCCCCCCGTCTATGGGGCCCTCTCCTTTATATCTACGAGCCCCTACCCTCCCGCTGGAGGAGAAGGTCCCCTCAGGGTTCCATCCATCCCGTTAATATTCGAACAAAAAAGGGGGAATCGCTTGGCTATTTTCAGAAGACGAACAATGTGAAAATGAGGGAAAAAATATTGGAGAACGTTAAACGAACCAACGGTCCAGAACGGATCATTTGAATCTGTCGTCAAAGAGTCTGCGTGAAGTCTATACCGACGTAATACCGCTGTCAAAAGAAATAGAGAAATAAAGGAAAAACAAATCAACGAATTCGAAATGGAACGAATGTCTCTTTGATCTTTTAAAAGGCGTCATGAAGCAGCACCGGTACAAACCAGTGGCTCATCGGGAACAGTACTCCCGGCGCGATTGAAATTGAGAAAATTACAGGAAACTTTAAGTGGAGCTGGGACGTTTGAAATCAAAGACCATTTGCCACGAGGTTTCGGCGCCAGAATGCCGGTTGGAACAAAATCTGAGAAACCGGATTGATTCGAAGCCTTGAAGCATCATCTTCCTGGTCTAGACAAATTTCATTACTTGGCCAACGGGCTTGGTAAAGTGCATGCAAAAGAAATTTCACAGGGCGACCTCCAGGTTCGAACGTACGTCAGGGAACAAAGGTCTGACGATGGGCTGAGCTCGCTCTGGTCTTGAAGAATGTGAAAAATACATACCGATAATTCGCATTCGTTAGCGGAATTCAAAAAGTGACCTTCGACCGAAGCTCGACCGATTCATGTGGGCCTTACGAACTCGCAGGTATCGTACTGGCCTTTCGTAATGGCGATGACGATTGTGATCCATGTGAAAGTGAACCTGCGGCACAGCTGTGCCGAACGCGAGCCGATGATTCAGACGGCCAACAAGAGCCGTGAGCACACGGAGGCGGAGCGCAGAACAAGATTCCCCAACCTGAGTTAGACGTTAACGCGATCGTTAAACATGGAACAGTAAGCTGGTCCTGGCGATTATTCTTGTGTTGACAAAGTTGAACGACCTCGATTCTTCGTTATCTCCTTTTTGCCTTCAGATTTCTTTAGTCAGGAGAGAAGAGAAGAGATAGAGGGAAGAGAATATAAAAGGAAAGATGGCGACTCGAAGGCAGTCACGAAATCGCGCTCTTTCTTTAGAGAATCCATTTTATTACCGGTCATTCCGCCAAGATCGCCCATGGACCAAGCTGTAATCCATGATCCTTTCACGGAAGGCTGAACAAAGCAGAATCTCAGCATGGAGAGAAGCGACGGGAAAGCCATATAGGCATATCAATAGGAACAGGTAAGCGAAGATGACTATATATAAAAATTAATCCTGATCCTGTTTTTGTTTTAGATTAAAACGGGAGTCTCGTCAAAGATAAGAATTACGCACGAGCGCTCTAGGCAGCTAGGTTGATGCTTGGATAAAGTCTAGCGTAACGTGAGCACGTGCAAAGAGATCTTAACCAAGGTGAAAATTAATGCAAGTGGCTCTGGCTACTTTAGCAAGGTTAAGGCAGTTAAGAGTTAGCTAACGAGCTCACCGACTCCGAGCTACCGTTAGGTGTTTTGCTTTTTTACACTCGTACACATCATCTTCTCAAGTGAACTGCGCTCCAGTTGCCACACCGATATTATTCAGCATAAATTTAATCCTTTCGATCGAAGAACGACGAACTGCCCACGCTGGAATAATTCGGCGACCCGTTAACGCTAGTGGAATATAGGATTTTCTAGTACTAATGGAAAAATTGGAAAACCTCAAGAACCTGTTTGTCCAGCGACCGGTTATCAGATCCGTTTCCTACTGATTATTAATAAGCAGCATCCTCTGTCTCTCCATGTGCAATGACAGCGTTTGAACAAAGATTCGCCTAGGACTCTCAACTTCTTCGTGGTTATAAATTTGTGAAATTTGGATTTTTCCTCGAGGGCTCCGTGCATGCTGCAACGAATGATGACCAATTGGAAAGTACAAAAGGACGATCGAAGTGAATCTGCCGATGGAGACGAAAAAC
Source organism: Trachelus troglodyta (assembly GCA_030142635.1). NCBI lineage: Eukaryota > Metazoa > Arthropoda > Insecta > Hymenoptera > Cephidae > Trachelus > Trachelus troglodyta. The sequence goes on from JARQTJ010000716.1 coordinate 8,535, forward strand.
TGGACCCTGTTCATCAGAGTGAAGTTCCTCTCTGGAATAAAAGAAAGAATCGAGTAAACTCTCACGGGCCACGGAACCGATTTCCGCGTGTGACCAATGGCCTTTGTTCATAAAGTCACGTAAATTTTTTCCTTTGGAAATGCTCTGTATCGCTAAGCAAACATGTTCCTTAGGCTAATTCCTGTGCCGGTGGCAGAGGATTCAGGAGTGACAACAATGTGACCTTAGATGTTACACCTACGTCTGCGTTTCACGAGCTACGTGCTGCACGTTACATGCTCTTTTACGAGTTTTCACTCTTTTACGATAGTCCCATAGAGCTAATAGCTCCCGTCACAAGGTCGAACTTGATCGATGGCTAACTGCTTCATAAATCCTGGAAAATATTCACCTTCTGTCTATGCCCGATAAACACTACGGCATATAAGCAGCTTGCGAAAGTGCAGCACGTTATTAAACTAATTCCCTTCAATTAGATTAAACGTTAACTGTACAACTGCAGTCGTGAAAGAATATTTCCAGAGAAATTCTTTAAATTCTTGTAGCAGTCTCTGAGTACCTATAAGTAGCCAGATGGATACCTGTACTATTATTACAATGAGTATACATATAATCATTTCCTTGCTATCACATCTAAAATCATTATGTATCCTGGGTGAAGGGTCAGGAACATTGACTGAAGTCATAGGAAGAAGCTCGACAGTTGATCACCGACAGGTTTTAGTCATATGCAATCACTGAGCGTGTCTATGTATCGGTATAGCATGGCGAGGTTTAAAATTGCGTCACTTTCCATTTTATACCGCATACCAATCAACCTGTTAGGCTGCGCGATCATTAAGTCATCTTTTACCTCTGAGAGGAAGAAATCGACTATTGATTCTTAGTTATTTAGTTAGAATCAAGTGTAAGATTTTGTACACAAAAGAATCACGCTCAACCTCTGGAGCCAGATTGATCTCTCAATTTATTGTATTATCGGTATCTATCAATTTCATTTTATTTATCCTGCCCAATTATTTTCGAATGGATTTTTTATTTTGGGATAAGGTACAGCAAATTGAATATATAAAGTTTACGATGCAGTCGAAAGGTCAGTCGCAATGGCTTTTTAATGTCTCCTGCACTGGTGCTATAACGTGTCTATCTAGTACCTCGTTGCAATAACAGAGCAGGATGGGCCTATTGCAATCTAGGGCACGTAACATTGCTAATCAAGGTCGACGGTCAATTGATTCCCAAGTTACTACCGTAATGCATAGAGTTTTCGATTTTCTCATGACTTCGTAGAATCATGAGATCTCAGACGCTGCGTAGAGAATCATGCGTGCTAAATGACCTGCGCGAACTTGGAACCGGTTCCTTTCAGCGATGTATCTTTGCAGTTACAATTTATCACGTGTATCTCGTTGCTACAGAAACGCAGAGCAAATGCTGCTCGTCTTAGGATCGTTACACGATAATTCTCACGATTCGATCGGATACACTCTGGTCATTAAAATGGTCCTAAAAGGCTCCCGACTGGAATATATTATACAATGTAATCCAAATTTACAGTTGGTCAATTAGTCATTCCGCTCTCTTGATCAATCTCAATTTATTCTTGAATGGTACACATATCACAGGATTAAATTGATAAGAACCAGGATCGACTTGTTAATGACTTCAAATTTGTAACATAGAAACGATGAAAATAATCTTGGGTACATAAAACAAAACTGTACCCGGATGAAAACTACGTCCAGACCTTGATGATCCTGATGGACGTCATTCAACAGTCCCTCCGGGCCTTATTGTCTGATGAATCATATCCGAAGTCTCTTTTGTGGGTTACATTATTCATCGACAAATAATCAATCCTATTGATCGGTTTCCAATGCTCTACGCCTGTTCCGTGACTTCTCCGTGAACAAGGATCTTCACGTGCCCGAAGGCAAGCTGGTAACGTTTGTTTTACACGAAGATCACTTTTTACTATGTTCTCTCCGGTTCGCCCAGTTTTTCCAAGATGCTCCAGCGCATGCCGTGTATGTTTCTGTGTGCTCCATTATATCTACCTTCTATAAACCAACCGATCTCCCCACTCTTGCCAAGAGTTGAACGACCGGAAGAGGAACCCTAAGAAAAATTCAGACTCCTTTTATTATCTGGACCAGAACGATATTCGCCGATTGTCTTCTCATTCTCTCTCTCTGACCTGTCGACACGCAAACCCACATTTTCCATAGGCCTTCCTATCTCAAGGGGATCCTGATCATCAGAGTCATCATTACAATGTCTCAATGACTAGAGGCATACACGTACCATCTACCATACTACCATCCAGGATGACGATGTCAGTCGGCCATTACTGGTACCGCAAATCAAAATAAAAATTTCAGACTTCAGATTTCTCAATCTCTCCATCTGATCTTGCACAGGCACTGAGATAAGGTCTCACTCGAAAATCCAGCATGAACTCATCTCTTTTTCTACCTATTTGGTAGACATATTCCCATCTTTATTCCTCTTTTCAACGGGTCCCTAGTTACTCCCAAATCAGGCTTCTCAACCTCCTTGCGTACACGGTACTCGAATTCTTGGACTTTTTGAACGACTCCTCGATGGAGATGGTCGACTCATTTCGGCAGAGAATTCGTTCCGTGCGAGCTCAGGAAAATAAAGAATCGAAACGTTACCGTTAGCTTCACCCAACGACGGCCCATGATTATGGGAGCGCGGATGTTACCAACCGCTCTTGGTACTTGTGGTATCCCTGCTGATGCTCTTGGTGCCACCTTACCTGCTCCTCCTTGGTCCTTGGGACTGGCTAGCTGCTCTACCTGTTCTACAGTATTTATAGATCAGATCCTGGAATCGTGATGTAGGACATCAGGCGCATTTCTGTCTTGCCGCTTCGGAGAAAATTTCTTGAAATCTTGCCGGAAATGATATTATTATTTTTCCTCTTTCATACGGTAGAATCTTTATTGATGCAGGTCAGTTTTTCAACCAGTCACTGAACCATGCAGGTGCGTAACGTTTTGCTCGTGGTAATGAGGGTTCCTCTGTACTTTCTACTGGGACTGTTATGATGTTTGTTATGTCGTTCTGCACTTTGAATTTTTCCATTGTTACCTCAGGCACTTTTCCAGTGAACTGCTTTTACGTATTACCTGGGCCTCAATTTTTTCCCCTGGGCTATTGGATTCGGGCCCACGACTCTTTCACCGAAGACTACTCCACTCGGCCTAATGTAATAATCGGAAAATGTTTGATATATAGATAGACATTTTCGTGACGGTTGCTTAACGAGTCGACGTCATTTTCGAATATTCACTAGAGCGACACTCGCCTATATATTAGGCGACTGTCAAATTTGGAAAGCATTAGTTTACGAAACTTAGAACCATGAAGTTTCTACTCCTGGGACTTGTCTGCGTGTTACCATTGGCCGTACTTGCCAGTGAGTCTTCGGCTTCCGCTTCTAGCAGTGCTTCCAATATATCCGGCGGACAACATGGTAATTAAAATTGTTTTCTCTGCTCCTCTAATACGTGATAATTAAAATAGCTGATTTACCGTTTCGTTGAATTAATTGGATGTCTTGTTGCAGCAGGAAGTGCAGCACAGAGTTCTGCTGCAAGCTCAGCCGGTACTGCTGGTGGAGCCTTTGGGTCAGTCTATAGCGGAAATCCGTTTTTGAACGGACAAGGTGTTTTCGAAGGATCCACCTCAGGCTCCAGTTCCTCGACTTCACAGTCCGCATCTAACGCGGAGAGTTCTTCGTCGTTGAACTTCGAAGGATCTTCGACAGGATCCAGTAATCTTCTTGGAGTTCTCAGTGGTTCAGTTACAACCGGAAATGCTGGAGCGAAATCGAATGCTCATACTAATTCTAACACTCAGGCTAATGCGAATGCTAATCAGCAACAGCATGGAAATCATCAAGCTGGCGCAGTTGCCAATGCAAACGCAAATGCTAATAACAATGCTCAGGGCTCCGAATATAAAAATAATCAAGCCAGTTATCAACAGAATCAACAAGGACAGTCCAACGCCAATACTTTGGCTCAGCAAAGTGGATCCCAAATTCAGGGTTCAGGTGCCATCACTAATGCTGGTCACAGTGAGATTAAAGGTAAAAATGAGAATCATGGAAATGACAATCTCAAAGGCAAGATCACTCATTACGCTCAAAGTGGACCGGTCGTTCACATAGTCTACGCTGACAATGATCAATCCAATAACGCTGCTGGTGCTAATGAAGGATCTGGATCTACCGATGCTGCTGGATCTGTGGCTTCTCAGGTGAGTTCAGATATATCAAACGTTGAACTAAAGGTTGACATTTCGAACTGAAAACAATTAATATCTGGAACTTTATTTTTTGATACAGGGTCAAGTTGGCAATCAGGCATCTCAGTCCCTTGGAAATGCTGCATCAGCTATTTCCGGTAATACTCAGGGCTCTTTGAATTCGAATGCAGGACACACTGCTACTTCTGCCAGCAATGCTAACTCTAATGCCAATGCCAATGCCAATTCTAATGCCGGTGGTGGTTTCGCAACTGGTAGTAAATCTAGCAGCTTGTTCGGTGCAAATGGAAATGCTGCAGCCTCCGCAAACGCTGGCGCCGCCGCATTCTCAGACGCCGGTGCGGCTGGATCTGCAGGCGCTACTGCTCAAGCAACATCAAATGACAAAGCAGGTGCATCCGGAAGTTTCAAATTTAACGCAAGTTCTAGCCACTCCGAATCATCTAGTAGCAGCTCTTCTAATTCCAACAACGAGTCCTTCAATTATCAATTTAAATCATGAATAATGTAATTTTGAAATTTAATAGAGGAACTTCATTAATTTTCCGTAATGCATGTAACCCGATGTCGGCTCATCAATAATCAAATAAATAAATAAAAGATTAACGCTATTTATTTAAGAATATATCAGTTTATTTTCTGTTTACGAAAATCTCATAAGCAGTTTCTACATAATAAACACTTTAATGAGTATTGACAAATTTCGTTCTATTAAAGCTTGTTGTATTACAAATGCTTTTCAAGCGTTACTTTCTCTGAGACTGTTGCGATGAGTGTTTTGGAAATCACTTTCCCCTGAAACAAGCGCGGGTTGCTTAGTTTTATGAGTTTCTTGCAAAACACAAATAAAATTGCTTACCAAGACGATGCGGAGGCCGAGGCTTGTGCATAGGATCCACCTCCACCTCCACCTCCACCACTACCTCCGCCACTGAAAAATAAATTTTGGAATTAGATAAATATTATTAATAAAAAATCATGAACTAATCCACAACCATCTTACCCTCCGCAAACGCTACAACTTCCGCCGCCATACGAAGGTTGATGATAATGTTCACCACCACTTGGTCTACCATAGCCGCCACTATATGGTACTAAAGAAACTGGTATCACTGCTATAGGTACACCACCACCGTAACCACCACCGCCTCCGCCATAACCACCGCCGCCATAACCGCCGCCACCATAGCCACCTAAAAAAAAATCACGCATGGTTTTTTTTTAATTTATGGAAGAGACCACTTCTTATTAAAAAAATATTCATTCTGTTCATTGCACCTTGGCCACCCTTCTTCTTACACTTTAGGCAACGCTTCCTTCGGATCTTTTTCAACTCAGCCTTCATCTTCCCTTTCATCTTCATATCCTTCGTATCAGGATTAACGAATTTCGCTTCTCCATTCTCTTCAACAATCCTTTCAACTTGATATCCTTCGTCCTCCAAGTCCTTGGCAAGATCATCCAGGTTCCGTGGTTCTTCTTCATCGTTCTCGATAACCAACAATACCGATGCTATTGGTCCTGCCAAAAAGTTTTAAGATTAGACTCAGAGTCTTTTACATCAACCTTCAAAATTTAAGTGCACCTACCTATGATTTCCGGTTCCTCTTCGGATACCAGACTTCCCTCCTCCCCATCGGTCGAATTTGAAGTTGTATTCTTCACCGCGTACAGATTTATGAGATAAACAAATCCATGATGCTCGTCATCTTCCACTGGCGGTGGCTTCAAATCCGTAGCAAGTGTGATGTCATTTGTAGAAGGTACAGTGGTCTCTACTGGAAAAAAAAAATTTATAAAAATACCACCTTTACCCCAATGTCAAAATAATAGATAATCAATCTTTTCCAGACAAACTTACCAGACTCAGTTATCAACGGAGCAGCAGCTGTTAGCAAACCAGTGGAGATGAGTAAGAAACTCAGTATTCCGATTTTTGTCATTTTATCTCTAAATGCAGATCCAGGGATCCGCCGATGCACTGCGCAAGGATCTTTGATTCAGCCGCTTTTATAGCCAACGATTCTTCCACATGTATAATACCTGGAAAGTTGCATAACTGGAGAATCAAGTAAATAACTATACATATGAAGGATGATCAATTGTTATCGTATGGTTAGTAGAGTCGAGTATAACTTTTATTTAAATTTTAACATTTTTCTTTCAGTCACTAAGGCATTTCTCCATGAGACACCCGGTATGCATCTCAGGTCGGCCATCGGTTCCATCCACAGAGTTTCGTGCACACGGGGAATGAAGGTTTGCGGTTTTCACAGTGCACCATATGCGGTTCAGCAAACATCATCAGGCCCTGCGTTCACCGACTTGCAATTCCGAGGAGAAGTTTAAGTTCCAACTTACATGGAAACCAACAGTGAAGCACCTTGTTTTAAGTTTTAAGTGCGAGAATGATGTCTTCAATTTTTTGTAACTACGTCACTCTACATGCATTTGGATGCACATCATGTGGCTGATGCTTAGCCACTCCTTGTTATTTTATTCGAATCTATAAAAGAATTGTCTGCCTTTTCATCGTGATATTTTTTATTTTATATAATTTTCATTTATTTTATTCTATGAGTCCTTCAGCTAGGACAATGGCAAGTTTAATTAATGAAATACTCTAACGATGTTTCTTCTTGTAATCTAAGCAAGAACTCTTCTTCCTGTTCACTGTAGAATGTTAATACCATTTAGCCTTGAGTATCTGTGTGAACGTGATGATATTCTATAGTACCATGATTACTTTTGTGAAAGAAATTATAAAGCGAGAATATTCCATAGGAAAACGTGCCTAATGATGATTGCGATAATAGTCATTTATTAGAAAATAAAAAATACGGCATGTATAACCTTAGAGCCTGGTACACTACATTCTGTCAATTTTTTTTTAGTTTTTAGAATCTGAACCATGGAACCCTCTTCTTCGTAGCAGCTCCATGAGAAACTTAGTTGTGAGAAACTATGACGTTAAAACGCTAGAGCCTAATTAACTCGAACAATGGGTTCATTAAAATTTAATAATAAAATGCATCGGGGGACTTTCAGGTCTCCCTGGTTTTTTATACTAGGAAATCGATCACGCCAATGCCTAATCGACTGGCCATTATTTGAAATTATGGATTAAAAATATTTATTCGTAGAATGTCTATAATTAATAATTATTGTTTCTCGATTCACCGGTTCCTGGATTCTAAGTGTCTATATGTGTTTACGTTTATTCTTACTCTCTTACCGATGTCCCAGCATCGCTGCAATGTAACGAATCGATCATTGAATCATCCTGTAGAATAATCTCACTCATTTAAGTTCAAGATGATTTATTCTTGACATAAAGAGAAACGAATGTGCATCCAAGAGCAGGGCCAGTCTGCTTTGAGTTGCATGATTTTATTTTCATCCCTGTATACTTTCCAGTTGCAGTTGCATACAGGATCTGAGCTCAGAGATTTTTCCATGACGATTAAATCGAGTAGAGAAATACAACGTCCTGTGTATCATTAACTATTTTGTATGCATATGTAGACTTGCAGTTACAGTGTCCTGAGCGATCATACCTATACGATGAACCAAACAATATAAGTTCTTCCAGAAAAAGCACAGTATTATTAGACGTTGTTTTTGAATACACAAAATATTATTTTCAACTTACTGTAGGAATAGAGGTACGTGCCTGCGAGTCAATTGCTTGTGTCACGTGTATATGAATAATTGAATAATTTTAATGTAAACTTTTTGCTTCCCATGTACACAGTTTAATGTTTCAATATGATAAACATATTAATCTCTCTTTTAGGTGAACTGTGGACGTTGAGCTGTTTCTTTTAAGTATTGCCGCCTACAAGCTACAGGGTAAGTCAAAATATGATAAGATTAATTTTTAAGTGATTTAAGTAAACATGTATCTACTACGTAATATTTATCTACGTACAATATTGTGAGTCAACATTGGACGGTGTAATCTATACGTACAGCGGTTAGTTTGAGAAAATGTAGCCGTAGGCTAAATTTCCAAAAAGTGAAATGCGGAAACAATGCGTGTGCTAATTTTATCAAAACGAATGCAGTCCATCGGTGCATCCAGTGCATCGATCGAGTGCAGGTTAATTACCGATGCTGGATAAGAGAGTAGTCCATGAGTTCGATCGTTGACTGAGTATAAATAGGGGAGACATGTCTGTGTATTTTGTGCCGCGCGATTCTGATATTTAGAATATATATCTATATATAAAATTTTAATGGCTAAAGTCTATCTGTAAGGGGTCTAGAAACCCTCGCTCGCGTGACACCATATTCCATAAGTTGTCCGGTCTCTACCTCTTCAGTGAACGGTTCGATCGAACGTGTCGGTAATAAAGATTTGATCAGTCACTTAATTACCACAGCTTCTCCTAGATGTCACTGTCTATTCAACAATGGGATTTAACCTGTTTTAACCTTCACCTTACTCAACCTTCACCTACTTATTCGGATTTACTTGGCCGGTCTTATGTCGACTTCGTCGCGCCAGCTTATTGCATATATGTCGTTGAAATAAACATGACTTAATATCGGGCAAACAGTCCGAGAGAAAAATTTCAATTTCGTTCTTACTCGCAAAATCAAGTTCTCCTTTTTTTCTCTCATCCTTTCCTGCGTGTATTAATAATTATAATAAATACTGGCATTCATTCATCACTTCACCGTGAACACTAATTTACCTAGAAGCTAATTTCTTAGAAGACCATTCACTGCCAATAGGACCGTCGGTACAATTAAAATGATATTACGTAACTTGTCTGTAATTATCAAGGTTTTTTAATTGGCTAACGTCTTGTATTTCTTCAAGGTGCAAATCACTCATCTTGATTTTGCGAGTCAGCAGACTTGCAAATTCTCACGACTTCTTGAACTTTTCGGAAGGATCTTCATATTAAATAACTTGTATGACTGCTGTACGTTGGTCTCATTAGCATAGATATTTTTAGAATATTTTAAGAAGTCAGCTATGGAAATGAATAATCTTATAATTAATTTTGTTTAATATAGATAATAATAAATTAATTAAATATCGAAAAGTTCAGCCACGGAATCGCTAATTTCAGTGATAATAGTATCAACTGGATTTCTGTTCTTCTTCTTTGCTCTGTTCTCTTGGTTGTCCCTTACTGGCTGGCTCCTGACAAATTCTCTTGGAATATCTTGGTTCCTCTCGGCAGGAAATCTGACGAAAGAAACGGAACCTGCATTTGCAGTGCCATGGACCATTCCAGTACCACTGGCCTGATTGTTAACTTGTCCTCTTGAATTTTCTCCCCTATTACCGGAAGTTGCGCTGCCCACAGATTGTCCGTTTCCCTGGGAACTTCCGGAAATGGCACTGGAACTAAAACTTGCATCAGTTTGTCCATTGGCGTTTTGCCCAAGTGCTGCTGAGGCACCCTGTGAGAATCCTTGAGCATTTCCCGACGTCTGGACTTGATTCGAAGTGGATGAAAATGGGCCATTAGGTCCATTTTGACTTTGAGATGATGATTGACTAAAGGAAAATCCATTTCCCATTGACGACGCACCGGAACTCGCAGATGCTGCGGAGATCTGTACCTCGGGTCTCTCGTTGGCCAAATTATTTCCGCAAGCAGAATTTGAATCGTAGTAATTCGCAAATTTCGAATTGGTAGCCTGTCGACGTGATTCTGAATTTCCGCAATTTCTCACCGGCCAAACTGGTCTGCCTGGTCGTGGTCCACGCTGCCCGTGATTTAGAACGTGAATTTCTGGCTTACGGTTTTCCCATCTACCACTTGGCTCGACGTCAAGTCGAATTGGCCCTCTGTGATTATTCGCCACCCATTTTTGTGGCCACTGACCAGGCACGAATGTCGGGTTATTTGATGATGGCACCAATGATGGTCTTCGATGATGACCAAAATCATGGACCTCGTAATTTGGACCAATATTGGTCCATGTTGGTCTACCTTGTCTATGTCCAGCGTTTTGAAAAGCTGTCGATTCCGCACCGGATGACGCTTGCCCATTTCCTGCAGCAGATTGAGCACCGGATGCTGCGCCAGATGCAGAATTTCCAACACTAGACTGCGCACCAGTTATAGCCTGACCATTTTCTACTTTTCCATGAGACGAAGCATTCGCTTCTCCAATACTGAACGAATTGCTATTGGCTTCGGAAGTACCCCCGAATAACGGGTGATTCAAATTGAACGCATTAGAATCCGCAGCGGAAATTCCAGAAAGTCCCGCAGAGAACGAAGCGGATTGACTGGCTGAAAGAGCCGATCTAAAAAAAAAAATAGTCAATTCGTATAATCAATTTTCTTTCCCTCTGAATAAAAAGGCCTGTTCACACGAATAAACGTACCCTCCATTTACAAAGGATCCTTCAGCCTGACTCGCACTTTGCGACAGACTTACACCATCATGACTCCCACCGAGAGTCAAAGAGTGCGAATTCCTGTCGCCAGCGCTCAATGAAAATGTCGCTGAAAATGGAAGAAATCTGGCCTGTGGCGACGAATCCTTAAGGCGGCCTTTCCCAGCCGGTTCTGGCGTCAATTCCGGCGGCGTGTTCCAACGCCTCTCGTCCTCTTCGTTGAAGTGGATACGATCGTCTATTGAAAATTCAAAAATTAAAATAAAAAACATTTGTTCCATTTTCCATGGTAATACTGCGCATTAAATATATTTTGATTTGCCATCGGACTTTATTTATGTTTGCTACTCTGCGACACTTGTAGCAACTTATCCTCGCGTCCCTGTTTGTTTTTCATCGCGCAATACTGGTTCGCCTTTACCTTTAAATGCAGCTTCTACAGTCTCGAAAGACATTTCTTCGAGAAATGCGGAGTCTGACACTGACAGCAAAATCCACGTGGGCATTTTTGACAGCTCGTTAACAAGTATGTATACACCAATGATTTTTATTATTGCGTTGCGCCTGTGTGATTTTTGATGATTAATGATTCTTACCCGCGTACGAGATAATCCACGTCACTGATAAGACACAGAATATTATCTTGACTGTACACTTCGCCATGACTGAATCAGGTCTGAGCAAAGCGGTCGGAAGCCCTGCTCTTTTTTAACAAGTGTACTCGACCTTAACAGACCTTATTAAGATGCGTGTTGCGTATCGCTATGTAATAGCTTTATTCGTTATTGCCGTGCAGTCATCCGATCACGCCTCTTTAAGAAATCGATACCTATCGGTTTGGCATTTTATTAATCTTTAAACTTACCTTTACTCGTTACGTGGGGCGACAATTGATAATTATTTTCGAAAATTCTCAAAGCTTTGCTGGGATATCATTTCATAGAGTGTTTTTTCCCCATTGGCGGACTATGCGACTGTGGAAATTAATTAGCAATATTTAATCGATGGGATTGCATACTGACAATGAGTGACGATCGAGGTCCTTGAGGATTCCCGAAGCATTATTGTGACTGGGCTAAGGCTGACTTAAGTAACTATTTATTCGGAATTGATAGACACGAGTGGACTTAGATCCGGGTTCAATTATTATATTCATTTGTTACGATATGGGGAATTAATAATTGCTTCGCTTAGTTTCGATACATTTATTTACGTATAGTATATTTTATATCACACGACGTACAGTTCTTCCTTTCCATTGAGAAGGATTGAGTTATATAAAGAAATTTTTTAATTCAGTAAATCGTAATAAATTTTTCATCTATCCTAGGATCATTCGTCATTTATTTTTTAGGGGGCTCTTCCGGTTTCTTCTCTTCGGTCTCTTCCGGTCCTTTAATTACTGGTTTTTCGGTACCGGTTTTGTCTTTCTCCGTATCGGTTGTATCCTTTGTGTTTGTCGCAGTAGGAGAACTGACACTTGGTGTGGATGGGACTTTATCCTTTTGGGGTACCTCTTCTTTTTCACTCTGCATGGAAGTCGTCGGGACACACAATGGCTTCTCCTCTTTTTTTATTTCCGGGCAGGGAGCGCATCCTTTGGTTGAAGGACCTGTATGAAAAATCTTGTCAGCTTCCGCCACCAGAGGATTCGATTTAATTTGTTTATTAAGCGATTCGAAAAATGCGTAAGGAGTGCTTTTCTTATTTTCATTAGTCTTCTCTAAGTAAGTGAGCGTTTTAAAAAAATTTTTGTTTTTTTCAAAATTATGAAGCACGTCATGTACTTTTTCAAAATCTTTCGTTAATTTGATATGCTCCATGCGACTTCCATTTTTTTCTTCATTATTCGACAGAAATTCACCAAAGATATGACTAGGTCCGACAGGACCAGCTTGACCGAAGCGAAGAGCGCTTTGATCATCAGTATCTTGAGTAGCATTTTGATTTTTAAGAGAAACTTCAGTATCTTTAATTTGAGGTCCCTTAGAATCAGGACTAGAAGGATTACTGTAACTACTTGCGAGACCTTTCCAATTACCCGAAGGATCCTGGATATTGCTTTTGTTATTATCAGTAAGGACCGGGGTAGATTCTTTCTCTTGGTGGAAATTCCGATAAGATTCCTTCGGAGGTTCAGGAAAATTGTTTCCCTCGGTTGGATTAGTAATCGGCACTAGACCCCCAAGATTGGATTCAGTCAGCATAATCGTATTAGTCGACCCAGTGTTAGTCTGGTCCTTTCCATAATCCTGAGACATTTTAGTAAGAGGATCGTTAGTGATTAAGGCGCGTGATGTGGTCTGGGATACCGGAAAGCGCTTATTAGTTGGATCCTTGCTCTCGATTTTCAAAAAACTTATCCCGTCTCTCTCGCTCTTTTTTATATCCGAGTTTCCCAAATTCTCCAAAGACCCCAAAGACTCATTTTCACTGGATCCAGAATCATCCTTCGTTTCGTGAGCCTCGTCTACTTTTACCGATTCCATGAATTCTGAATCATTACGATTCTCTATCGCGTTTGATCTGCCCCCAGTTGGCTCACCCTGTTGTAATTTCTTCATCAGGTCCACAAGTTCCTTTTGTTTCTTCTCCAGAGTATCTAACCTCTTCTTGACCAAGGTTTCCTCGTCGTCCTCGTCCTTGAAGAAGCTCCAAGAGAATGAAGGCAGGGACCTGGATGATCCGGAATAGAACCAACCGGACCTGGGATCATTTTTGTTAATCTCATATTGTTGCTTCGAATACAGTTGAGGTCGGATGCTGCGACGGTCTCCTGGATTTCCTAAAATTCACACAGTACTCAATTTTCGAAATTTCCATACAGCGTCTTGAATTTTACCTTAAATTTACTAAACAAACAACTTACCCATGACCTGGGCCCATTGCACCATCAGGCCTAGGACAGCGAGATACAGCACTGACTTTAACATCTTATCCAGTGGATTCAGGTGCAGCAATTGTCAAGGTCCAGACCTAACTGAGGTCCTGGTGCATCCCGGTACAGTATATATACCATCCAGGTGCACTAGGCATTACTGGATAACCATTAAGGTAATGGGAGGGCCTATCTGAACCTATCTCCAAGTGACAGGGTTCAGTCCCGTTAGTGCATTGTCGGCCCAAGTCTGTAAATTGACTCCGAACCCAAAAAGTCTTCAGCTTACTTACTTACGTTAAAAAAAAAAGAAGAAAAGAAGCTACCCAAAAGTGTCATCCACCATAAAACTCCCTAGTGGATCTTAGAATTCCTCAAGAGCTTCTAGACGCTGTTTACAGGGGTTAAGGACCCCGAAGTTGATCCTGAAGAATGATTAGAAGTGTCCAACCGTATATTTCTTATTCACATGGGACCTAAGACTCTTCAAAGACCACTGACCAACTTCTCTTTGGTTAACGTCAGTCTCTGAAGACCCAGAGACTGGGACAAGTGTGGATAAAGTTTGGTCGAGCATATTTTTTTCCTTTTTCTTCTCCTTATTATTTTTTTTAATTATACCCCGAAAACCGGTCCCACCAGACTACGCTCAAAATCTTAGTCAGCGCTACTATAGTCTTTTATTACCGTTTTGAAAAACAATGAATTAGTCGGTTTCCAAAGTGTAAGAATCTTCCGGGGAAGGTAAGCAACTTTCGAGTGGGTATTCCCAAGATGGCGTCAGCTAATCAAAACAATAACTTATCTACATATTACGAGTCGATTATTCCATCGATTAGTGCGCGAGGCTACGATTGTGTAGCCAATCGTGATTCTTCATATGATTTTGGACAAGCGGTGGGAGTAAATTATTAATTTATTTTTTTTGTATCACGTGGGTTAATGCCCTGAACAGTTTCCCACGTGGGTACAACTTTCTTCTGACTATCTGTGTCGTGGCTCTCTGAGTAAGTTTTATTTGTCTTTGAAATATCGAAGATGGTTTTACTTGAAAAAAGAAATTAGCATGTGTTTCTAAGACCAAGAAAAGTAGTAGAAGATCACGTGTTAATGAAATTCCATGAAGTTTACTCAATTGGCATCAATTTATCGATCGCGAGAGATAAGCGATTGTTCGGTTCAATTGCGCTTGATCGATTGAATTGCTATTGGTGATTATCGAGGTCAAAGGCAAACAAACAATTTACCTAGTTTACTAGTTATTTATCGTGAAGTAAATCAATTCCTGTTATTTATTCACACGTTACTATCCACTTATCAGTTAAAACGATCGATCATCTTGAATGAACCAGGATACGTGATTTTAATCATCAGGAATCATGTCACGATCTCTCAGGTGTATCATCCTTAATAGCAGTCACGATTTCTCGTGGATATTAAATGAAGAATAATGAAAAAAAAATCTAAAAAATTATGAATCTTCGATAAACAGGAAAAATTTATTCGATTTTCAATGGGTGACGTTTATATGGCAAAAATATTAATTACACTAAAAAAAATTATTAATTAATCACAAGCCTGTAATTAACCACGCGTCAATAACCGATTATCCACGCTCGATTAACGATCTAGATATGCATGGCTTTGATTTTATTTCTGAATCAGTTATTTTCTGTTTCTTTTTTTTTCTTGATCTTTGTCTACGACGCTCGAGTCAAGTCATAGGGTAATTCCAGGATGAAATTAGCACGGGTCTGTCAGTCTTATATTATACTAATGACACGCGAATTCCCTTGGGTGTTTTTCATCGGTCAATTTAGAATTGGTCTTATCTCTGAATGATGATCGTGAGAAAGGATCGTTTCATCTTGACGTTTCCTACGTCTTTACCTAAGCTGACCTTGGCAATGATCTTGTCACGACTATAGCTCTCGAAGATGATGCCGTAATTCGAAATCATTCCTCCTATGTAAATGCCGAATGCCGAGTGTATTTATTAATAT
Source organism: Trachelus troglodyta (assembly GCA_030142635.1). Lineage (NCBI taxonomy): Eukaryota > Metazoa > Arthropoda > Insecta > Hymenoptera > Cephidae > Trachelus > Trachelus troglodyta. The sequence continues at coordinate 24,085 of JARQTJ010000716.1, forward strand.
GATATATTATCAGTCATTTCTCAGAACATCAAACTCCACTTGTGATAACCTCGTGCAGATAAAATACACGTATTTAAAAAAACATAAAAAATCTTTCCCTTTAAACTTCCAAGAATCTCTTATTACATCTTCTTATCTTAATCGATCTTGTGTCAGCGTTTAAATTCATACGATATTATATGTATGTGTGACTGCAGTAACGTAAGCGTTAAATTATTTATTTGCAAATCGCATGATGTGTTCCACCCGAATCATCCCGTGTGTACATATGTCAAAAATAGTTATTAAAAAACCTGAGAAGAGGTTTTGGTTTTACAATATGTGATCGTGTGTGACATGTGTGTAAAGCGTAGGAGGGGGCTGATATAAATCGCGTGTATGTACAGTCAGAGTCACGTTTTTTTTCGCCTCGACGTATTTCCTACGCGTAACTTTTGAGGAGCGAAGGAAGATAAGAAATTGACAAAAAAAAAACAAAAATAACAAAGAAATAGATAACGATGTTATCTAGGGGGCAGATGAGTTTTATCTATATTTACAGCCTCTTCCAGGAAAACAAACTAGACACGTCATTGTCGAAATATGCGAAAAAGTCTAGATTATGAAAATTCGACAAGGAGCGTTAGGACGAATTTTTCAAAAAATTTAATAATCTATGACGCAACGACTGTCGACCGCGATTTTCCAAATTTTTCAAAGTCACACCCGTGCTCGCTTAAATTTGAAGATCAGGAATTTGTAAAAATTACGGAAAAGTTCTCACACCGAAAAAGTGTCGATTAGCTGATATATTCTTTCGAATCCTTCTTTCCCGTTTTATTGATTTTTGGGCCCAAGGCCGTAGATGGGGGGAAGGGGCCTGATGGGCGTTTCTTGACTCTCGGCGATCGATAGGTGACTGTCGGCTTGTGTCGAGAGTAGTTTTTACCACGGTACATCGCATTCCGAAGATCCGCGAGGGAGAGCCTGGAGGCTACAACTCGAAGCCATCCGAATCCTATATAAGATGATCGCTACGCCTTCGAACTTAGTCATTCTCATACGAACTGCGCGGCTACAAAGAACAGACAAGGTTCTACGTAGAATTTTGTGAACAAGACCTTTGACCTTTTTCATTTACTTTGATCCTGCGCATCCCGTACAAGGATCAGGATGGGAGTGAGGATTTGTATCCTGTTGACAGTTTTCAGCGTAGTTGGTACCCTCTCTGAGGAAAGGCTACCACAGTACAGACAAGTGCGAAGTAAGTCAAGCTACAGCAACACTTCTATACAGAACCCGATCTTGTATCGTGCACCATGGCGTAACGTGTCAACGAAAACAATTAATTTTGGATTTTGAATATTAATTTTTTTTCTTTTCCCCCATTAATTTTGTTTCACTTCCATATACACCCGGCACTGATAAGCGTCGGGCTTGGTGCGATTCGACGTTCCTAATTGCTTCTCCGACACTAATCTGTTACCTGGAAAGGATCGATAAGGAATTTTAAAAGCCTTAAGGCCGTCAGTCCGTCCTGTCAACGTGTGGACGATCGTTAAACGTAAAAATAAAATCATCCAAGGTGCCTCCTGACAATACAGGATTATGTAAAGTATATAAGGCTTGTTACACGTGAGAAATCTCATGGCCTCGTTTATTTGTGACCTGCGCGTTGCTCACGTCATCCTCTTGGGTTAAACCTGACGACTCCACGCGAATGATAGTTTGAAAATTAGAGATATTAGATTGTTCAAAGGAAAAGAGGCATTGGGGATAACAAAAAAATTAAACGTCAATGTTCATGAACCAACGACCTCCTTTTGCTCAGTACCTTATTGCTATCTGCTAATAAAAATTTTCTTATCAGACTTCCCTGAGAAATCCGCTGGTTGGATTTTCATGGAAGCTTCCGGGCGATACTTATCGCAGCTGTGAGAATAGGCAATTAAAATTTAGTTGGAGCATCCAGTATTTATGATATGCAGGTAAACAGGACGTCGAAGAGAAATATTTGGATACGGTTGGCTGGTGTCTCCTTTGAGTAGGAATCGTCATGGTCGTTAGCGTTAATTCTGGGTCTTTTCACGTAAACGTGTACCGCTGAAAGAGATCCGCCCTTGAAGATGATACTGCTAGCTATGTACAATAATTATTTTTCTGTGAAACGTGGACAAAAGTTTCTTAAATAATAATGCGAATCGAACTCGGATGCGTGTCGCGCTCAAAAGGTCCATACAGCGTGTCGTGAGATCATCGGATTTAAAAATTCAAAACTGATGTCACTTGCGTTTCACCCGAAACTTAAATATTCCGCGTGCGTCTCAATTGTTTTTAACGGATGCGAATTCCTGCGTTTTGCATCCTTTGACTCGTGTTTCTCTTTTATTTTATTGCCTTCAAAAGGTAGACAGCCATTCCCCAGTCTCGCACTGAAGGATCTTTTCGCCGATGAATTGGACGTAGAGGGTCCGAGTTTTGCGACAAAGCCACAAAAACGTGACGTCAGCCACGTTTTAAGCGGAACTGCCAAATCGCCATCTGGCGCAGCTTCCGGTTCGGGGAGCTTCGCAAGCTCCGGTAGCTTCGCCGGAAGTTCGTCTTCCTTCCCTTCGAAGTCAAGTGTTGGGACGCAAGGTGGATACACTGGCAGTGGAACTGGTGCAGGTTACGCAGGCGCTGGTACAGGTAAGTGATGGGGATAAAAAAAAATAGAAAACAAAATGGGTGGGAAAAAATATTTTCGAAATTTATCTTTTTTTTAAGGTGGCGGATCAGGGTACTCGGGTATAGGAACCTCCTACACACCCAACTCGGGATTCCAGGATTATTATTCAAATCAAAATCAAGCCTCCTCTTATCCCTATTATCCCCCGCAGAATATTGTACCGTATTTCGGGCCGGGATTCGATTTCCAAAATTTCCTTCAGCAATATTTCAATAATCTTCAAGCGCAGCAGGAAGCCTTCCAGGCTCAGCTTCAAGCACAGCAACAAGCGTGAGTGACGACTTCTTTAATATTTTTTAATGTGATTTTTTTTTACATTTAAATTCGTTTGCGGCTAAAAAGGAACTAAAATCATCCTAAGCATTTTAATCGTTTACTTTCATTCCTGGTGGCGGTTCAATTTCCGTTTCGCTTTATTCTTCGACATCCAGTGCTGTATCCTCCTGGGCAGGCTCCGGTGCTTACATGATAAATACTGATGGAACTATCGATCCAAACGCTAGAGTCTATTCCTATAGTCACTCAACGCCAGGAATGGCCGTAGCCACCTCGGCTGTTCAATCCGATTCTGGCTACGGTGGATCCTACAGTTCGTCCCGTGGGAATAGGTGATGGTTTCCTTATTCCTTATTGATAACAGTTGCTCGGAAACTGAACGCTGGATTAAACTCTTATCAGATTCTTCGAAATGAACAACCGACTCGGCTACGGATTCCCATACGCCCAGCAATTCCCGAATACCTATGGAGCTAATACTGGATCAGGATTTGGAGGAACTGCTGGAGGATTCGGTGCACCTGCAGGAGGTTACAGTGGATCCACCTCAGGATCAGGACCTCACGTTGCAACAGCCAGTGCCAACCTGGGACCACAGGGTGGGCACCAATCGGCCAGTATCAGTCCAGTAAGTTTTTTCCCTTAATTATCTAATTAGTGCAATGGAAAATTTAATGTTGATATTTTCTTCATTCAGGCTGCTCCTGGAATTTTCTCACGATTCGGTGAAAGCGTTCCACCGCCTTCTGGAAATAGTTTTGGAGTCTTCACCAGCTCTAGCTCCGGACACTCGGTTGGTCCGGATGGCAAGGAAACGTCATATAAATCTGCCACTACGGGAGTCAATGACAATGGAAAAGTTTCATACCATACTGTACGTGACCCTTAAGCAGTTGTCACACTAAAAGCACTCACCGACAGTTTAAGAATAATCGCACGAATTATCGCTCCTCCAATTTATCAAAAAAATTGGTATATCGTTATTGTGATGACATGTGGTCGACAGGTGACTGCTTATGTATTTTGTACGTACGTGTATCATGACGTAATCAGGAATAACGGAATTACGTATAAATTATGGGCACGTGAAAATGGCGTGACTGTTATTGGACTTTTTTTATATTTATTTGGTATTATTTGTATTGCTATGTGCTAGTAAAGAAGTACGCTAGCGTCACGAGTCGTTCTTTTTTTTTATTAATTTATTATATAAAATAATATATTTTTCAAAAAAACATTCCCCGCCCCTCCCTTGCCTTGCTCATTTTCTACACTCCAGTATGTAACTTTAATTATGAGGAAAGAGGTAAAGTTCTGTCAGGTCATTTCCTGTCAGTTTCCAAAAGACAGGGTCGTCACTCGATAAGTTAGAATGTTGAAGAAAATGAAGTCTGTATGCTTTTGCCACCCCTATACCTCATAATTAAACCATCCCTTTACCAGAGAGTACCCAAGCGTAACCAACCCCCCCATTCTTGAAAGAGATCCCATCTCCCTGCACATTTCTTTCCACTTCCTATTACTCCAACCCCCAAATTCACATCAGGGATTAGCTCCATCGCGATAGAACAAAAAGTATTTTGTCCATTTACCCTGAAAACGATCCATTCGTATTTTACTCCTGACTGCTCTTGGTCTTGCTAAGGGGTGGCTCTATTTTATCATCTACCGGAACCCTCTTTGTCGTCCATGTTCTGCCAGCTGTCTGTGGTCCTTTGAAAGGGTATTCCAAATTGCGGGGGTGGTGCCAGGATGGTTGCGGTGTCAGATAAATTTTTGGCAAATGATACCAGGATTCGAAATCAGCAGAGTCCTGTCTGTGAATAGGAACCTGAAAAGGGCGGAGAGTAAAGAAATGAAAAATGGCTAAAAGCTTTTTCAAATTTTCTATAAGACTAAAATTTTCATTTCCGTCCTTGTACCTTACCTGAGGGATGTTATTGTCAAAGTAATGAGGATGAAGCGGAAGTGGCTGCTCCAAAAAATGAAAGGCAGGAACTTGGTCGTAATTTCCGGGATTCTGAATTCCGTCGATGACTGGCACGTCATTGATTTTTGAATTTTTTTTTATTTTTGTTACGATACTCAAGTGTACGTCAGTCACCAAATTTCCATCGACATCCGGATTCGTAGTTACTCGTACGTTGCAAACGCCATTTTTACAGGCATTCTCATCGGAACCTGTTTCATTGCCATTAACAATAATGTGAATATTATTCACAACTGTTGGTTTACTCGTGGATGGAATATCCTGAAATATTTTAAATTTCATAAATTGGTTTGTTTTTTCATAAATTTAGACATATGACGAAAGCATCCGTTTTGTATCGATGCTGTATTTTCTACTCGTTTGAACACCCTTATTCAATGACGTCGCTTCGACCACCAATCGCCATTTGAATTTATGACGACTACAGAACCATAGATATTTATGAGGCGTCATTTTCGAAATGACTTCTCAAATCCGCTTTAAACTCTTTTATACCGGCAGTTTCATTTTCACCGTGCAATAAATTTCACAATTGCCGTCAGCTTAGAAGGGACGCGTTTGTATCCTGACTCAATTCAACTATAGATAAACTTACGTATCCCAAATCGAATGGTCTCTCTTGTCTTTTTTTATTTTGAAAAAGTTGTTCGATATTTATAAAATCATTTTTTGGTTTTCCAATTTGTGCCCCGAATCCTCCCAGTGGTTCGTTCAGGGTGAATCCTGGTGACTTTGGTCCCGCACCTGCACCCTGATTCAAGTCGACAAAAGCCTTAAGAACCGAAGTGGTCAAAGTGCTTGGTAAAGTTGGTTTCTCTTCCGAATCTAAATCGATTTTCGAAGATATATCGCTCGCCAAAGAAATCACTGCAGTTCCAAAAATGATAATCAATACCGATAAGGGAACCATCGCTCTAGATAGATACATCTCAAACGAAAGACACTTGAAGACTGAGCTCAAGATCTAGAGCAAGAATCCTTTTTAGCCATGAAACTGAGGAGCCTCCCACAAGTGGAAGGGATAATAGCCCGAGGATGTGTAATAATGACGACCCAGCGAAAATTGCGTTGACCTCCGTCGACGCCAGCGTGATAAAACATCCGCGAAGACGCGCCAAGCTCTTTGTTTCTAATTTGAAAAAGAGGCGAGACGAAAATAAAGTAAAAGAGAACAAAATTACAAGAAGAGTAAAGTATTCCCAAAGAAGTTCGAATAACGCGTTCAGAGTCCAATTGTTTCTTGGACTTAACAGATAAGTACCAATTTAATTGGCAAACGATACTCGCGCGAAGTTCGTATACGTAAAAAAAACGGTACTCTTTTTTTGTCCCGTTAGTTTAACCGTTTGAAAAAACCAAGTAACATAAAAAAAAGAAAAGCATAATTGGACACTATTTATTCTGAAAATAATACAATTCCAAGGAAACCCCATTAACACACAGGCAATGGATTCGAACTTTCGTGCAAGACGAGTTCCCGTTATGTTCCCTAATAGGAAGTCCCATTGAATGGATCCCGGTGCGAATGAAACAGTCGAGCAGCCCTTGTGTGCCAAGGGGTAGTTTTAAAGTACATCCCTCCTACGGTGAACCCAGGGAATTGTACTCGGTAGCCGAGCTAAAGCAATTTTAGATCCTGTCGCGAGCCCCCTTAACGTTTGACTAAAGTTCTTGACAAACAAGGGGGTGGCGAGGGGGGCGGAAGAGAGGGTTGTCCCTTTTCATACACTTCATTGAAATTCATTAAAAATCCCACGCTTTTTTTTTTGACGCACTATACTACAATCGATTCACCCCTCTCTCACCCCGTTCCATTCAAACAAGGATCCTACAGAATTCCCAAAAGATATTCGACCGCCGTACAGCTAACGAGCGTCCAACTTTTATTGCGAGAGGAAACAGTTCTTAATTCTCCTTTTATTTAGTTTGCGGCGGAGCGGCTTGTTGTCTAAACGTGTAATTATCAATGACACCTGAGATATTACATAACGCTCATAACTACAGGATATTACGTAAATACTTAATGGACAGCTGTCCTACAGGGGTCCAGTCCAGCGTGACCGTCCCGATAGAAAGGAACGTGCCGAAAAAGTATTTGACGCTATTGAAGAGTCTCGAGTACTTCACGAGGTGGTCTCTCACGAGAGCCCACGTTTCGCGCTATTGAACCCTCTACCGGGTGACTCACGTTGTAACGCAACTCGCGTGATTTTCACACGTTCAGAATAATTGCTTCCTGTTCCCAAGTAGATAAGCCAGTATTGTCCGTCATTTTTGACGGATAGACACTATACTATATACATTTGTGTAAAGAGAGGACCGGTGTGGTTAATCTACCGTGAATAATCACCCTAGGCGAATGTTCATTCACCCAGTATGTTTTGTGTCTGATAGTCACTCCGAATAGAGAAAACAGATTTGACAACAATAATCTTCGCGCCGTCACGTGGCGTTTAGAAAGAATTTTTCGCATAAAAATATGGAAACGGATACACGTCGATTATTAATAGACGTTTCTGACAGGCTGCTTTATTATATTAATGCCGGGTAGCATATTTACTTCAAAATAATCTCGACCCTCATTGAGAAATACCCTTGGGCCATTTTCATCTCGTGAATCGCGCGATATCCGATTCTTGAAGATGCGCGAGTCGTTTGTCATTTTAAACAAGACGTCACGCTGGAAACTCCCATTAATTTTGTGTCACACGACCCTCCGGACACTCCACGAATTACAAGAGTCGTCTAGCAGGAGACAGACTTGCGCTTCTGACGAATGATTTCTGAGAAGAGTCAAACGCTTTTTTTTTATGCGACACCTTATACTTGCTCGTGATGCATCCTTTTTCATCGCATTCTCACGCGAGACGGATCGTTGCTGGACCAGAATAGTCGGGTAACAGCTGAGAATGCATGGAGAAAGAATATCACGTACCCTCTGGCTCCAAAATAAAGGATTGAGACGTATCGGTAATGAAGTGTACATTTATTATTGTTATGAGGTAATAAATTTATTTTATGTAATTTTGTACATGTGGATGCGACACAATATATCTTCTTCCTATATACAAATTGTTCTGTCTACTTGTATCGCAGTTTATAATATTTATATATATCTATATATAAGTATATACAAAAATACAAAAATTGGCACATTGAAAAATTACCTGGCAAGCGAAATACGTATCACAACGTTTAAATCTCTCGATCCTAATCGAACTCTCGGATCGTGAAACTGGCAGTGGAGCCTGCTATATCATTTATTTTAATACGTCCATATTCTTTTGATTCTCCCAAAGGAAGTTTACGTGCCCATGTATATTCTCCATTAACCCGTAGACCAAGTGATTAATTGTCATCAGTCTAAATCTATTTACAAAGCAGGCAAAGGTAAGGAACGTGTCCGCGCAGCATCTTACGCATCTTCTGTACACTTTGTATCTCGTCTCATCTTCAAATTCTTATATAACGATTACCAAGATGCTTTCAAACGTATCTCGTGAGTTGAGTATGAAACTCCTGTAGACAGACTATAAGCTGACTGAAAGTCGGCCTCTCATCGGCAGACATAGCCCAGCAGTACGCCATGACGGCGAATAGTTCATCAGGACAGTTGATGGGCTGAGCTAATCTGTATCCATCCCTCAAGTAGGATGCCATTTCGAAAGGATCCACCTCGACGTAGGGTTGCTGCGCCAGGGTTGTCAATTCCCATAATAAGACACCGAATGCCCACTGTAATGGCAAAGAAATTAGTCTTAGTCTTAATCTTAGTCTAGGTAAATCTCGACGGATGAACATTTCATTGAATTGGTACTCACCACGTCGGATGCTGTAGTGAATGTTTTATTAACGATACTCTCAATGGCCAGCCATTTTATTGGTCGATTCTCGTTATCACCAAGGCAATGGTAGTCCTGTGGGAACAAGTCCCTGGCCAGAGCATTATCTGTTATCTGTACTCGGAGATCATCGTCCACTCTAGAAGATTATGATAACAGTGTCATAAAGTATCGCACGTGTTGATATAAAAAGTTGGTCCATCTCAATACAAAACACTTACACGCAATTCCTGGCGGCAAGATCCCTGTGAACGAGTCGCTTCCGGTGCAGATACTGGACCCCTTTGGCAGCCTGAAGAGCCATCTCGACGACCTCCTGGGTAGTGAGTGCCCTCGGTGGTCTTTCGCTGCTCAACTTGCACCTCAGCAAGAACCTCTTCATGTTCCTGTAGCCGGTGTGGGGATAGAGGAGGAAGGGAGCACCCCTGTCCTCTATGGAGACACCGAGGACCGGAAGTAGAGCTGGATGGCTCAGTCCATAAAGAGCCAGACCTTCCCTGAGTAGAAGGGCGACCTGGAGGACGTCAAGAGGGGGATGATTTACAGATTGTTCCAGTGGATCCGGGATAATCAAGTGTTCAGATTGAGATATGACGAACCTGCGACTGGGATGCGTGTTCGGCTGCCGTTTTCACCAGGACTTCCGTTGGCGACGTGGCACCCTCTTCGTGATAACTACCCCTGTATACCTTACCGAATGTACCCTCCATCTCGATGCTCAGTAGGCGCACCCTGCATCTAAAAATAAAGGAAACCCAGGCCGGTTCGATTAGCTCCTGTCAACTGCTAGTCAATAGTGAAATAGAAATTTCGTGTAGTGAACTGGTCGGGTATTAGTCATGGCGCTTCTTTATTTTACACTGGGAACCAATTTAGATTTCGTACCTAAGCGCATCGACTGCGCACTCTAACTCGAGTGTAGCCTGATTTATTTTGAGAACTTGCGCTACTGGTTACTTCAGGCAATCCCAGTCAAGAGAGAGAGAGAGAGAGTGGTGCAACAATTAATCTTAAGTGAATGCAGTGGGATATCGGTACATGGAATCAGCCTGACCTCTGAACTGTGATTTCTTGGATCCTCTCATGGAGTTCTCGACTGGGTCGATCATCCAAACGTCTGTAGCTCGACGTGGATGCTGCTGAAAGTGGTGGTGGCGTTTCCGGAGATAAGAATGTCTGCGCTGGACCAACGCCTGTACCACGTTCTACGCTGCAGGCTGAACTAAGTCCTCTGGATTCTCTGAAGATAATTGAGAGTTCGATGAATATAAATTATTGAGATTTATTTATTTTTCTACTTACTGCAGAGGATCTCTGTGTCTTCTGGCTTTCTTATCGCGAACGTAGTAAGCTATCACGAGGACGCATATAGCTGCTATGAAGGCGCACGCGCAACCGATCGCAGCGTAGAACACTTGGCCACCGGATGTCGAGCCGGAGGCTGCAACCAAGACCTCCTCCGGTCCAGGATAGCCGCTCTTGTCCTTGAGACAGATCTTCTTGCGTCGGAAATCAACGCTGGTCGTGTTTCTACTCGACAAAGAAACATTTATGCGTAACGCCAGGTCGACCTCGGCATCGTAAGGCCCACAATGAAGCGCTAAGGCCCAAGTCTGAAGGCCGCCAACTGGTATTTCACCAGCTTGCGATATGTTCAAGGAGCTGCTCAATGCCGAAGGATTGCTGATGTCCACGGACATGGTGTAAGGCAGCTGGAACAAAATAATAAATTCTGATAAAAAAAACCAATACGTCTATTAAGTATTTCAAGGACTATTCAAATCTCGGCCGTAAAATCATCAGTCACCTCGCGTAATGGCCTTGCATTCTCAGAAAATGATCTTTCTTGGAACAAGACAATAATAGGCCATCGAGTGATGACCAGTTGGCGAACCGTACAACCGAAGGTTACGTACGTATTCGCAAGATTGGCCGATTGGCACAGTCAGCACAGTACCAACTGGCGAGTGAGAACCCTGTGGAGATAGCATGGGGTTCCTTTACTGGATCTTTACGATCTCTAAAGGGCCTCTGGGCCCCTTTCCTCGCTCGGATGCTTCGACAAATACTTACCAACCACGAAATAGAAGCAACAACCACAACAACGTATCCAGGCTGCTCGAGCTAGACTCTGGTCCAAGCGTCCAGCTTCCATGAACTGGTCATTTTTACACAGGACGAAAACTAACCAAGCGAATCTCAAAGAGTGAGAAAAAGAAAAGAAGAAGCAAGTTACAAGAATAAGAAAGATAGACAGAACTCTGATGGACGTTCAGTATCTCATTCAAAACCATTTGGGAGATTCAGTTTTGTCACGAGGTGACGGATGTCGCAGGACCGGTCGTCACTCTTCCTCGGGGCCCTATCAGCCGCTTCAGACTCGAGAGGACCCAGAAGAAGAAGCGGTTGGACCACTTTGTCTTGGGCCCTTTTTTCTCGTGGCAGCGACGAGTCAATCCAACACCATGTAGCATTCTAAACGTCTTCCTGATAGTTTTCTTTATTTTTATATTCACTGGACCCAGTTCCAGGGTGCTGGACACTCGCTCAGAAGTTTTACGCCAACGTTAAGAAAATCCGGAAAAAATACGACGACATGCCTCAACAGTTGAAATAAGTATTCGCCATAAGTCGTAACTACCACAAGGCATAAGGATCTACGTGGAAAAGGAATAAGGCCCAGTCAGGAGTAAAGGCTTCATCCTCAAGAGCAGTGAAGCCTGAAGTGGACTCGTTACGAATCACCCTTCGAGCGAAACGCGAACAGATCACCCCTGACTCTCGTTACCGATTACTTTTCCGATCACTCCATAAAATCCACTTCGCCATCTATTATTCATTTCTCAAAGCTTCCCTGTCGCTCTTAGCTTCAACTTCAACTTCCTTTATTCCATTGAACGTTCAGTTCCTTCCCACTTCTCAGACTCACCGGTCGACCTGCCAGGTTCTCCCAGGTGAAGTGGAGCTTGTGCACCTGCGCGGGTACCGGAACGACGAATTTAATCGCATACTGATTTATCACACCCTCTCGAACATAGAACAGCTCAGCTTCCAGACCTGCAACAAGAAGAAAAAATATCTCCATAATCCTTTATTCCATCGACCATTATTTTCTAAGGATATGACAACGTCACTGTGTTTATTCTAATAAGAATAAATATCTGATCTACGAATCACGTGGCTGAAGCATCTCGAGCTCAAAAGCTGTACAAATATTCCTCTTGGACTCGGTGCAACCTCATCCACCTTCGTCTCTCTGTGGGTATTTACTGCGCATCCGCGTCTTCATCTGTCTCTAATATAGAGAAAATATTCGATTGATCTGGAAGAGCTGGAAGGTCTCTTCGTGAGCGGCTGCTATAACTTCGCCGGTTATTATGCGAAGGGTCGAGGCCTTGTTTGCCAAGATGGCAGACCAACACCAGAATACAGGTTTCGTGTCGGATATTACGCGACTCGAGCTAACCGTGAATTGGATGACTCAGACTGGGATTTCATCTGCTACAAGCTCATTCGTATATCGGGGTGTGTCCAACTTCCGGATAAATTTTCAGCCACCAGGGAATAGGAGGAAGAATTCTCATAAAAGTATCACACGTATAGAAAAACAAAAGGCTGTCATACACGTCTGTGCATTAAATATAGAAAATCCTTAAATTGAAGTGCTGGTAACATTTGAAATACGAATACTCATAATTTCCATCTGGACTAACTAACCAGTTTATACCTTTGGCGAATACCCAGATAAATCAAAATTAAATGAACTCGTTTGCAGTGCAGGGGATATTCGTGCGAAAGAGAAGTAAAAAAAAGCTGGATGATTTAAGTAAATTTTAAATCGACCATCGCTACCACTCGTACCAACTTTACTTTCATTCACGCCTGCAACGTAAAAAGTACGAAAACAAGTAAAACAAGGAACAGGATTTGATTTAGAGAGCAACGCAAAAATCTACTTTGGCAAACGTAGTCAGGGAATTCAAATAGTGACTCCCCGGGGTCTCGTGACTGCCTCGAATTGAATTAGGGAAATTGCAAACTCGAATTAGCGTTCTCCATTTCCCCCCTTGAACTCCCATCCTACCCTCCCCTTCCGCCCCTGTCTACTTGGCTATTCAATTTGGCAACGATATTGCATACGTAGCACCACGACCCCGTCGCCAAAAGTATTGCAAAGTTTGCTAGTTAAACTCGTGCGCGAATAAAAAAAAGATTGTAATCCACTAAATTAAATTTTCTTCTCACAGATCTACATTCTATTTTTTTTGCAAACCCCACAAACAATAATTTGCAAATCGAGTTAGCTCGCCAGCTATGGACCAACAATAGTCCTTTGAAATTTCTATAATTCTGATATCTGCTCCCACTGGTGGACTTAATTGAAGCGGACTCTTCGCATGCAGAAAATTTCACTGCAACATTCCCATGCTTATTCCACTTTGTCGAATATTCGCCATTCGGCATCCAGAACGGAATCGAATGAATACACATGGCGTGAATCGAACCGAGACTTTGAATTCTTCTGATGCTGCCCTCCCTATTGTTAGTAAATGGTGGCTATTGTCTCTCTCGAAGAGTCTCGGCCGATTGGCTCTCTGCACTCCTCGATTATACGACGGCTGTGCTTGGATATATATGTATAGTCAGCGATATCTTTTGTCTCGCTGCTTCTCTTGTTTCCTTACCGCTCCGTGTCAGCCGAGAGGATTCAGTGAGAAATTTCCCGAAAGTGGTCTAACATTAACAACGAGATACGTCCCAGTCCGAGAGTACAGATGCGCATTGTTTCTCGCTCTTTGTTCATTGTTCACTGAACTAATCTAGGTTACCAGGAAAGTGTGAGTGGCCCATAGTGAAATTTGCGTAACTGCACCCATTCAGTGTTGCCAACAACGAGCCCTAGGCTCGTCGGGAAATTGAAAGTACCTATAGAAGCTGTCCCAGAATACCTTGCATGAAGTTGGACGTTGTCTGTCGACATTTACACTACGGAGGATATCCTCTTCCTGATTTAGAGCAGCTGTCAATAGATTCCGACAGTGGAATAAATAAGCTTGGAAATAAGGGCTCGGTGGTACCACATGTTTGGCAGGTGTTGCGAAGGGAGGGGAGGGGGAGTCGTATAAGGACATGACGAAAGAAGAAGAAGACAAGAAGAAAGAGGAAGGAAGAAGGAAGAGGGGAGAATAGATTTCCAGGAGGCTAGAACGAAAAGCTGCTGGCGCAAATGGATGAAGTAGCCAGGATGGCTCCAGCCCTGGGTAAGGTTCGCAGGATCAGCCGTGTATCAGATAGGATAGTTAACGAGGCACGAGTGTATTTTTCCATAGGAGGACAATGTGAAGTTGGCCACTGTGGACTCACGGTTCGCCGTGTCTCTCGGTCTATCCCCTTTTTTCCTTTTGTATTTCCTTTTCTTTCCTTTCGGCCTTTACCGGTTTTCTGCATCAGATACCGTACCTATAGCCACGACCCTTGGGGCCCCGATGCACGGTGCACGATCCCAGGGGCCTTTGGCCCTTTTCTTATACCTTGGCCAGGATGTACCCAAAGGCGTGTACACGACTACCGGTTTACTCTTTAGAGATATAAAAAGGATCTGAACGCAGCAGAGTTTCAGCCAGCAGTTGTAGGCGCAATGGCTGATCTTGCTTCCGGTACCGAACCCCGAAGCAGACCCAAGGCGCTGGGTTAGAGTGGATCGTCGTTTCAAGGACTCTTTCTAGTTTTAGCCTGGAGTCTGAGAGTCAGGTAGGGCTAGGTACAGTTACATTACGCGGATAGGAAATTGCGGAGCGACCGAGGCCGTCGAAGACCCTTTGATCTTGAAGTTCCCGAGGGCTGCGCTCTGCGCCCTTTCAATGCAGGCGTCGACCCTCGTCTCCTGGCACCGCTGTTGCCAGACACAATTTTCACGAGTCTCGCGAGAGCCTCCACTTGGGGAAATGGCATTCGCGCGACGCCACCCTTACGTCCGTGCACCGAGACCCACCCCAGCAACACCTCCAACTTTTACTTCGCACTGTACTTGCTCTACGTGCGCTTCACTGCCGACGCCCGTCTCTTTTAACCCATTTTCCAAAGATCTTTCTTTTTCCCATTCACCCCTATCTCGCTGTACGTGCAGATGCAATCACTCTTCTCTCTCGCATCTTCCTCACTCGACGACGCCCGCGGAAGCCAGCGTCGTCGAATAAGCAGGATCAAAGATAAGGAGCGACGCCGACGTCAACGACAATGCTGGCCCCGGCCGTGCTCGACGTGGCGCGCGGATTCTATTCATCCTGAGCACGCTTAAGCGCCTTTCTCTTGAATGGCTCAACCTGGATTCTCTTTCTCTTCCGGGACGCAACAAATAATCCGGCCTTTGAAAACTTATCTAACGCGACGTGTAATTGCTGCTCTAATTGCACAACTGGTACTTTCTGCGACGATTGACTGTGTGGACTCTGAGGGAGACACTCTGGGACTCCGTTAAAGAGTTTTCAGAAAAAGTTGTCCTACGAACTGAAACGCAGGTGCATCCGTCTCAAGGTACACGCGCTCTTTTCGCAAGGCGTGAAACAGCCGGCAAAATTTCGCAGGCCACCGTGTCCCCTCCTGTCAAAATAGTGCATTGAGAATGTCCAAGTACAAAAGGGGGTGGTTTTCGAGGAACGTCGAGGGAAAGAGAGAGAAAAGAGAGAAGGCATCGAATAAAGCCTCCGGAGCCTTGGGCCTTAGGACTTTGGGTCAGAAATCCAACACCTTGGAATACGAAACCTTCTGACGGAGAATGGATGCAGGACGCGTATAACGAGATCCCCGTGGCGCGAGGTTCTAAAGAAGCAAAAAGGAGGGAGGGAAAAAAAGAAGAAAAAAGAAAAACGACAACAGCGGGGAAGGACATATTGGATTTACACGTACGAACGCCCGCTTATAATGCCTCTCTCCTCCAGCGTCATTTCATTTTATTTTTCTCCTACCCGATTCTCTTACTTCCTCAGGTACCCTTTGTACGTGAATCCCGTAGCCAGTTGCTCCTGGGGCCCAATGGGGCCTCTGAATGGGACCCATGCCGCACCATACCTCCCCATGAGCCGCGGATCGTCTCGATATCCCAAACCGTTTTCAAGTTATGGAAATTCAAAATTACGCTCGGAGAATAAAGTCCTGGTCGTCTTTCTCGGGTTATCCAAGGTGTATAAAAGGACGTCTTCCAGACGTCTTACTGGCACGTGTACTATCGAAAGATATAACCAGGCAGTCGGCAGGCCCAGGAGGTTGAGGATGGAGTTGAGGAAGAGTGAGACTGGCGTCTCTTAGAACTACGTAGAACGTGCTGCTTAGCATATATCGAACGGGTCTTGTTTTCCCAACCAGGATGAGGTCTCCTGAATAACCCATAAGTCCTACAAGAGAAGTCCTGCCCTGAGCCCTGAGCTCCGCGTCCTGGCTGCACAAGGTGGCATTGGCTTCGATCCAGGAAGGCGTAACTTAGGCGACAGCCGGCTGTAATTCAGTCGCCGTTCGGTCCCTGTCGCCTTTTGTCGTTCTAGGGTTTCCGAAAGGGTCTTCTAGCCAAGTTGGGTCCCTCATACTTGACTGAGCTGGCACCTAGGTCCCTGTTGTTTTACGAGAAGAGCCATCCGCGTGGATTAGGGTAACGGGAGACGCGCGAGTCTCGCGCCACGGGACCCGCTGATCTCATCTTACAGAAAGTTCTACGACTCCTCGAGCGTCTAAGGGAAAACTTTTTTCTTACACGAGTCTAAGAATTACCATCCAAGAGAATTTTATTCCTGTGTCTTGGCTGACTCTTGTTCTCTTTTTTTTTGGTCCTCTTCCCTTTGTTTATTCCGCTTCCACGCGCATCCCGAACTCGACTGTCCATTCTGAGATTCGTGTGTAGGTGGCAGTGAAGGATCCTCGAGGAATCCGAGATACCGTATTTACACTGTCGTAGGGGCACAGAATGAAACGGTACTACTTCAAATAAACAGGGACTTTTTCGAAATTCCGGGATCGGCTGGCTGGAATAATATTATTCCGGTAGGACATAATAGTCGTGCGTCTGGTGTTATTCGCTGGTTTTGATTGGTCCGGCAAAATAGCATTTGGATTTTAGGGGTCCCTCGTATTGTCCTTGCGACAGATGCAAGCTTGATTGAGACGTCACGACATATGGCGCCTGCTGATTCCCAACGAGGACTCAGCAGCTTGAAATATTGGCTCAAGCTTCGTTTGCGTTACTCGAATCGACATGTAAGGATTAGTCCGACTAATATATTTTTTTTCAAAATTGCCTTTCGCTCCCCCCCTTTATTGACAACGTGACGCGTGAAAGTAGCCAGGATTTTTAAAGTCAGGGATAAACCTCAAAATCTCTAGACCCATTGACGTCTCTTCATCCCGAAGAATCCAACAAGCCTGAAAGTCGGTACTCCCGGGTACGCAGTCTCTGTGGGACAGATCCAAATAAAAGGAAGTCCTGCTTCGGAGTCAAAGGGCGTAGGAATTAAATTGAAGAAAGGAAAAAAAAACCTGACCTAGGACTCGACGTGACAGTCTCTATGGCATCCAGCACCTTGTCTGTCCCAGAAATGGCCTCCAGATCTTCGGATAGATATATCTTACCCTTGGAGACCCCAGGGAGTTTAAGGGGATTGTCGCGTACCATTTATCACTTTAGCGAGCTAGGGTCTACCGGGGCTGAGCCAGGGAAAGAGATAGAGCAGAGGGAATGATGGGAGAAGGGACGAGGGTAGGATCCTGAGGGATGGAACGTAAAAAGGCAGACCAGGCGAGTTGCGAGCAAGCAACCCCCTGCTGTTCAGATCCCCAGACGAGATGCGAGAGAGACCCACAGTCTCTTCGGAGTTTGAATTTTCAAACGACGCGTCTCCTGACGTCGGATTCTGCTGATAAAACGACGTCCGGTACCTTCCCCAGGAGAAGGTCAAAATTGTCAACCTTTCTGTCAATCAGTCCCACAGTGGCTATTACTTTTTGGAAAACGTTTCAACTTAAGTGGAGTCGAAGGGGGAACAGGGGGGAGGGACCGTCCAACCAAATCAGGTACGTGGAACTATTTGTCAGGAATTGTTTGTCTGGAAAGCAGAAAGACCCTTCGAGAATATGAAACTGACCAGTCATCGCGTATAAGGGCTGCGTGTCTCTCCGGTCCCTGCCGACTCTAGAAATGATTTGAAGGAACAAGGAAGCGTCGTGAGCGTCGCCAGGCGTCGGCGTCGTACTGCTGCTACTAAATCGGATATCAATTAGAGAGAATAGCCAAGTACGCAAAGGGACTAGGTAGTTCCTGGAGGTGAAAAGACGACGACTCATCTTGTACGAGGCTCTGAAGATGCTCGTTAAGATCCTGTCACTCAGAAGTACGCGTTCCCTCTGTATCCAATAGGGATGGTGTAGACTATGGGGAATGGACCGACAGATTAAAAGATTTCCTGGAGATAAAACTACCAGAAATTGATGGATACGTCGAGCATGCTTTTCCCGATGGGTTTGGAGATTTTGGAACAGTTTTTGGATGTGGGATGATAACAGTGAATTTTACGTTTACTATTTTACGTAACCCGCATCGCTTTTCTACGGCGGCCATTTTTACCAGTGGTAATCCCACCGGGGGTTTCATTTATCCCCCAGGTATCCATCCGGAGTCTTGGGAATAAAATAGAGCAAGGTCTGATGGTTCATCCAGCTTCCTGGGGAATTCTGAGTCAATTCCATTATAAGGGGTCATTCTATTGATAGAACGTCCCTATAGGGTCGTCAAAAGGACTTCATTTCTGCCTTCCCCCAAAAATACAGTAATGACGATTTTCGTAAATGAAAATGTACTTTTGAAAGTTAGGAATTTTTCCAGATATATTTTTATATTATTGGTACAGGGATGACATCGAGATGACTATGCGAGCATCTTCTGATAGAGGAATAAGAAAAAAAAAATACAAACAAAAATACAAATACGCCAAGAGAGAAAAGTTCCGGGGTTGCTTCAACAAGAAAATCCACGGGGGTCCAGTGCCGTCTCATGTAAATGCCGGACCCACACCTACGAGTCATCTCCGCGTATCACGGCTGACACACACAGACACTCGCAAACATAACACGCGCATCTTAACGAGGAGTCGGAGATTGATGGAAGCAAAGGCGCAGCATCCATTCTTCCACCTTAGGAAATGTACCTCGACTCTCGAGAGCCATCCTCCATTTTTATTCATTATACTTTCCTTGAGCCCTTTCGTCATACACACATAGAACACCGTACTAGGAACGTATGCAGCCTCATCTCTTTTACGCATCACAGAGGATCCAGACGGCGAGTGGGAAGATGCTGTCAAAGATTCATTGTCAGCCATGATGGCTCTCACGTGTGATGGATGTGAAAGAAGAGGAACTGGGCATTGATCGATGAAGAGAATGTAAAATTTGTTGCGAATAATAATAATAATTTATTTCAGTAAAATCTTCGCCAGAGATAATATTGTTATTATTTGGGCATAAAATAAATTTTTGGGTACCGTTAAGCAGGCCCAACGTGTTCTACGCCATTGGCCCCATGCATAAACGTTTTCACGGGGTCCCGTCGGGCCCTTTGAGCTTCCCCACTTCTTCGTGCAGCATCGAGATGGGCCTGTCAGGTCCTAACTAGGTAGGGTCGGGCCCCGAGCCCGACTCACACCGGCGAAACTCCTTGACTGAGCCAACTACGATGGAACACACCGGTTTCCCCCTGTTTCAGTGTTTTGACACGGGCTTCTGACAGCTGATGCCTGTACGACTCGGTATGGTTTGACGGGCCCAAATTGGAAAGGATTTTAATTTCGATACTGACCCACCTCTTGACCATCGAGTCCCAAGAGAGCATGGCGAGGACTTAGATGAGTCCCCAAACAATTACACTGTCCAGCTGTTCAATAGATGGAAAGTTACAGGCCTTCGAAGTATCCCTCGTGTTTCTCTTCCGTTAGTCGAGAAAGAATTAAAGCTTCGCCGAAAGATAGAATATCAAGAAGAAGAAAATGAAGACACCACTCGAACGCGAGGGCAGGACGGATATAAGAAGGAAAAAAAAAGATGGAGACACGAGAATTCCCGAGATATCTTATCTCGGAAGGCTGCGATACGACCCCGAGGTGCCGTAAGGCTCGTATAACCATAGTCCTTTCAGATAAGTCCCAAATTTTAGGGACCTGTCCCACATTCTCCCCATCTTTACTTTACCATCAGAATACCCAACGATCGGAATTTCGTGTATCGTATCGGGGCAATTAGTAAGTCCCATCAGGTGTACACCTTCTGGATATTCAAAATGGTTGCCCATCTCTGACAAACTGACAGATAATGGCCAATGCAGCTCCTTAAGAGTTTGCACTAATTATTCTTCGAGAAGTATTTAACGAGTAAAACAGGCCCCCATATGGCCAGCGTAGGATTCTCCGAGCCCGAATTGGTATCAGGCCCCGATCTTAAGGGTCCCTAGAAAGGGACTACACTCCCAGCCAGCAGAGGAAGCTAAAAGGAAAGAGACTCAGTGGAGAAGAGGAAAAAATAGAATATTAAAAAAGTGACTGTCGATTATTCGGTGTCTAAACAAACTAGAACCACTGCGGCCGCGTCCTCAGGATCCGTACCTTAACAAGGACCTCGTTAGAATATTTTATTGGATCCCTAATGCACCTACATCCATAAATGAATCCCATCCTCTATGGACCAATACACATATCTTTCGTACTGCACGTATATATATGTATATGCACCAGCCTGAGCTGCATTTACGTGCACGTGGCTTCACGACGGACGTTATACGACCTACGCCGGGAATAATGGATCGTAAATTTTTTAACCAACGCCACAACGGTCCTGACCTGCTCGGAATCCTTGAGAACTCACCCTAAATTTACTTTTTCTGGAAATAGTCAAAGCAAATCGACTGGGGAAGGACTTCCATATTCAATTAGTACAAATCAGACTTCGATGCTGTAAATAAATTTTGGCGCCAATTCGTAACTCCTGTGTATTTTGAAATTCGTTCATCCAACCCAAGCTGGCCTAGGGTATTCTTTTACTTCAATTTTCCTTCAGCTCGAACAAGGGGAAATCACTCGGGCGAAATAATCCTCACGAGTCGATGAGTTCAATGAAAATTAGTCGCTCCTGTGGAAACTACGGGGGAATATTAAAGCAGACACTTTCGTTTGATCCCGATTAAGTTTCTATTCAAAGCACGATAAGTCTCTAAGAATGATAACCTCCGTTATATCTTTTCTTATCGTATATATAAGAAAAATTGACTTCTTACCCATCAACTTGCGAACTTCAGCCTGGCTAAGGAAGAGGTTGAAATATCCATCACCTGGCCTCACTGCCAGCAGAAACCACAGGAATAACTTGAACAGCATCCTGTCCACGTGTCTGCGTTTATTCACCGTCTGCTTTTCTCTCTCATAGAAATTAACAATTCGCCAATCGTTCGATAGCTCAGCTCATTTTCTCAATAGGACACACTTCGTTTTGATTAAAGCCTCTCGTGTCGTCTACGAATAAGTTTTATTAAATTCACGTGTGATGTAAACACGCCAATTGAAAGCACTTCAATTTTTCTCTGTCTCTCTCACTCGTGACCCAATCTCGATTCGCTATTTCAGTCAGTGCATTAAGTCAAGAGAGGTACAAAAATAGTTGAGAAAATAAAAACGCCGTTTGACAGATCCAACCACGATTCACAGAGATTCTTCAGAATTTAACCGCCAATCACCAGCTTCGATCAGGTTCAACGATATCACAATGTTCATCGATTCACTTTTTCCGCAAGGCAAATCGTGTCTTTGTTAAGAAAAAGCACGATACGTTTTGTTGCGCGTTAAATAAACCGGGAGCGTGTGCCGCGTCGAAACGTTCTTGCCTCGTGAAAGCTATAACCAGTTGTGTCCGTCCGCCATGGGTCGACGAGGGTCGACGCAGGCCTCCACTCGGAAACCAGCCGAGTAGTTCCGACTTTACCCGAAGTCCACCCACGAGAAGTGCATTCGAACGAACTTTGTAAAAGTTCCGCCAGCTATAGTGCCTTCGCTCTAACTATCGACAGTCAGCCACGCTTGCTATGCGAAGAAACGAATTGTGAATTATCTAAGACTGTTTTCCTTTTGAAATAAATAATTAAACGTTCGAGTCATACATGATATCATTAAAATTATATAGATCGACTCGATTTTACCCTTTTTTCTTATTATCGAACTACCAAACTTGATACAGAATTCGAAAGTTCCAATGCTTCCCGCACGAGCGTAGCCTTTCACTCTTGACTCACGCTTAGGGCTAAAAATGTGTGATAGCACGTTACGCCACTGTGACAATAAAATGAGATTTTCTTGCTAACAATACTAGAGTAACAGAGCGTATACTCGGTTCGTATCCTCCAAGTTTCTATCCTTTTCCATTGGGTCATTGTATCACAAGCCACCGGTACCCAAGTCCTACCAAAGTTGCTCCCTTGACTTAGGAATCCATCTAGAATCGGTAGGACAGAAGAGGACAGAGTCTCTCAACACTTGTCGCAGCATTGCCCGTGGCAAATGAGCGTATCCGATTGATAGAAAAAATCTCGAGAGCCGAATGAGATTCCGATTTGGCTGGCTGATACGAAAATAAGAGTAGAGGTAAAACGAGAGAAAAAAAATAATTGAGCTATCGGATTGCTCGGTATTATAAGATTCGATTTGGCAAACTGGCCTAGCATGTGTCGCTTTCCCATACGATTTACCATACTGGTATTACGTCCTATATAAAATTTCACTATACTCCATACGAGTATCATATGTTACTCAAGGTCCATCCTTAATAATTCTCAGTATATGTATATTCTTAAGTATATAAATTTATAGCAATATCCATTTTAAGCGGAACGCCCACGTTGCTTGTTTTTCACGTAAGGCACTCGATTACCGAACACCCTTATTACCCGGCAGCAAAATAAGCCCATATCTTCGGTTCGAAACTCGTCTTGGAAATTTGCAGCTAATTGAAAATCATTCCAAGGCCAAAAAGACCGTACAAGTTTATTCTGATATCTCGAGAAGCCGCGATCAGAATCCTGACCCATAACCTCAAACGTGTATTTTGACATTGAAATGGACTTTGACTGTTAGAGTGAACTGAAAAATATTTTACTGCATCGTATATTGGTATTACAGGGTTCGCTAAGAATTTCCTTCAGACCCAAGATGGCGGATCAACCAAAGCAAGCTCAGCTATCGCGAAGGAAATAGAACGGAGATAGAACGTAGGCAGGACACAGGACACGACAGACCAGAGAGACTAGAGTTAATCTAGAGCAAATAGGAGTCGAGTCGCTTAAATCAAGACCGAGTCAAGAAGTAAGAACGGGTCCCTTTGTCGGGCCTAATCTGAACAAACAGTCGTATATCTCGTGCACGGAGCCGTGACTCTAGATCACAGACACACTCGATGCTGGATGCACGTTTATTCAGAGACATCGGTGCACCGCGAAGATGCACCCTGGTACACTGGTATGGGAGGCTAAGGTAAACGGTAGTGTTTGAGTATGACTGTACTTAGAGTTAGGCCCGCCGGTACAGCCAGTAGCCGTCAGTTGATCTGTGGACAAACGGCGGCGTAGGAGGACGTTAATATTTGCCTGTAAAACACGCAGCTTGACTATCCCGACGGGAGTGGGTGGGCAAGTAGGGAATTGGGGGGGTCGACGGGAGGGAGTCTTTGCCTGATTGCGGCAGCTTCTAATTAACGCTTTCGCTTCCGCGAGCGAAAGGCCGGAACCTTCAAAAGAAACGAGCGTTCCGAAAATGGATTAAATTTGCTCAAAGTCTTTTACGGCCCAAGAGGATGTCAGGGGATGGGCGAGGGGGGTTTTCTTTACCACGCAATTTCCGAGCATTCCAAACCTTCTGAGTCTTAGAAAGCTTATCGACGCGCACTGAAGTCTTACGGGAAGTAGACTGGCTCTCATTAGTCCCAGGAATAAAGGAGGGTTCCTTATACGGGGAGTCTCGAAAGCTACCCGAATATCCCCCTGGGTTTTACGCCCCTGACGGTACATACGTGAGTAGGAAATCTCGTGCTTTCATATATACTTCCTTTTTGTCGGAATCCGAGAAATTCGCTGAAACGGAAAATCTAAAAGGTTATGGGTTTGGTTTGGGATCTCGTTTGTTGTGGCCGTTTGAACCCGGCTGACCCCATAGGACTGCGGCTGTACCGACGAAGGCGAAATGCTGGATGCTGGCTGGATGGATCGCGGGGGGCGATGGGGGGGGAGGTCACGAAAAAAGAAGATAGATAAAAGAGCTGGCTGCACGTTGGGCTAACAAGACTCAAGACGGGGCTATTATCATAATTGTGGGCTGCAGCCAGCGGCTGTGCCCACAAACCAGAATGCCTCGTCTCATCATCTACCTTCGCGTCTTTTTACTCGAAAACTTTATTCCCTTACGTTCTTCCTCTCCGCTAGGAGCTCTGCCACGTAGAATCCTCTTCTTGGATCTTCTAATGGAAAGTACTTATATACTTTCTATCCCTATCTCTCTCTCTCTCACTGTATTACGAACTAATCGAGAGTAGCCGGTCCACCTGGATTTCTTCACTCTTGGGTCGGTAATAAAGATGAAGCCAAAGAAAGGGATAAAAATTGGAACGCGAGGAAGAAGACGAAGAAGAAGACAAGCTCATACTTTGGCACGGAATTACACGAGCTCATCCCACCTATACGTACCACCCTATAGATCATGTAACAAATCGGGCAGCCAAGACCACCCGGAATCTCATCGACGTTTTCTCTCGCACGTAATCTCCTTTATCGCCTGACTGAAATTTCGCGAGCTCTCCCTGCCGTCCTGGACCATCCAGCATCCTCGGTAGTTCCAAGTGTCTAACTCCTCGCTGTATTACCAAACTCGTAACCTGTCTACACGTAGGTAGAAATCATCTGTATTTTGACAGATGTGAAACTACCCAAATGAATCGCTCGTTTTGGTTCGTAATGGGTTTCGACGTGGCGATCAGGAACCATAACGAGACCCATTGAGCACCCGTCGCCGGTGCCAGTGGCGGCCATATTGTTTCCAGTAGCTACTGGCAGCAACTTCACGGCAGTGCCTTCCTGAAAAATTGACAGTGGCCCAATTAACCCGAGGTACCATTGCTAAAGAGTATCCAGTTGAATATCCGTTTCTTTGTGGGCACCGGGTATAGGAAGAGGCCTGGAATCATTGAAATAAAACATGGCCGTTAAGCCTGATAAAAACCTCGAGTGGTCGAGTGTCTCGCGCAATCGTGGCGCCTAAATGATATTTCAAATCCACCGATGAGAAGTGCGCGTAAAGGGTTACCCACACCGAACGAGTCTACGTGGTGTCGAAAGACCGGACCTAATCGTAATAAGGCCCAACGATAAATTACCATTTACGACACTCGTAATAAAAAAAAAGTATAAAAGTAGTCTAAATAGTGCCGCTTCACACGCGACACTCGACGCGACCAGAACTTTAATTAGACGAGAGTCCCAATCTTGTCCGTAGACGCGTCCTACACCTATCTTCAGGTTCTTCTTCCTTTTTTTTTTATCAAATTCATCTTCCTCGCCCCCTTTACGGACCCCATTTATTCTGGGCCTCCCTCCAAGTTTGCTCTAACCATGCACGTACTTCGAAGTACCGGTTACGCGTATGGGTGAATCGGACAGCGATGGACGATTTTTTCTCTTTCCTCGAGAGATCTTATGGGCGTGTATGTTTGTTTAGCTCTGGACTACCCTGTTATTAGGAAGGATGTGCGCTCCCTTCGGGAGAGACGAGGGGCCCGAACTCTTCGCGTAAGAAAAGAAAAATACCGGTAGAGAGCCAAGGTGGGCCTCGATCTCCAGCAACCTGGCCAGAGCCAAGTCTGGGCCTTGTTTGAGTCCGAGCCGTGAACCGTAAGCCGTAAAACGTGAGTCCCGCCAGGAGGGGGGGGGGGGTAGCGAGAGGATATTTTCGTACAACGTATCGCGCCGCCGGCCTTTATTCCTGGCCGAACTCGGCAGATCTTGATTAAGATCCGTCGACGATTTATTAGCTGCGAGTAAACGAGCTGCGAATCTTCGTCCGATGCGGATGGTTGTTTTGCGTAATGCCCGCGAAAAGATTATTTATTTTTTCAGCGAGAGACGCGTGTGACGTCTCTTTAATTTTCTTTCGAAATGGTCGTATCGGTGTGCACGGCACTTTATGGTTGTACGGTATACTCTTTATTATGGGACTCTGAATATTTCTCTGGTGAAAGGGCCTGTTCTGGGCCGCAACGTAACTACCGTAAAACGAGAAGGCGTTTTTCAGCATTTGGTTGTTTGGTTATATGGCGTGGCTGTCGCTATCGAATATTTATGAGTGTTCTACCGGCTACGGACCCGTTTCCCAAAGGGGTCCTATTCCCGTTGCCAGTTCCTCTTCGTCCAGGCACAATGCCACCCTGATGATGGACCCATAGGATGTCCCGTAGTTTGCGTCGTGCTCAATGGGCTGTCTGTTTGCAGTGAGGCCGAGCGACACGGGAGTTCACACGTGAGCGATTCTTTGGCTACTTTTGTTTGTTTAATTTACTGGTATTGTCGCTGGACTTCTATTTTTTTTTCATGGCGGACGTCGTCGATATTGCTTTCATACGATTCGCCGCCCCTATTTATTCTCTTGCGGTCGCGTGCATCCGATGCATTTTTAACGTGGGAGTCTGATACGCGTTTCTATCCGTCTACGGGAGAGCCATCTCCATGGGGACACTGCTGTGTTTAATTTGGACTTTCCAATTAATCCGGCGACTGCCACCCTAGTCGTTTCTCTTCGCGTTGCTCTATTTTCATTGTCGGGATTCGCTACTTGGCTTTTGCACGCTCGTCTTGCTTCTCTCTCTTTTACTCTAAATTATTTTCTACACGTTTTATTACCCATGGGAACGTAAGTCCCTCATTCTGTTGTTACATTGCACGAGACTAGGCTTATGGTGGTCAGCTTCATAGATCGAGGGTGATTCTTGGTTTTATTTAATTAGAAGTTGACTTCTTGCTTCAGGATTTAAACTATTATTTTATTTAATATTTTATATAGGTATTGCATATCGCGGATAAAATTATACGAACGATCGCTGCGGGTTCAGTCTCATTGTCGGTATAACAAGCAGTTTAGGTGGCGCGAGTGTCGCCATCTAGCGGAGAACGAGCGAACTACTGGTGAGTGTAAGAGCAGTCAAATATACCATCCTATGAGAATGGTAGATTTCTATAGAGAATTATTAACGGTCGAGATAAACTGTTTTTTCAATGTGGAGTAAATGAAAAAGTTATTGATATCAAGATTTGATCTATACACAAAAAAGTATTTATTGAATAAACAAATACAAGACACGTGGAAAGGAATCGATAAATGCTTAATATATAATTTCTACCGTGTAAATTGTCACGAGCGTGACGATTAATGGCATATCTCGAGTCTTAATCAAATTCTACCAGTCAGCTGTACACTTACAATTAAATTTCATCATCAAAGAAGAAAAACGAGCAGCTACCAAATACGATGGAATATTTTGGTTACCTGAGATCATTATCGTGCACGTAATGATTTTATCAATAAGGCTAATCTTAGTAACAGGTCACACGGAATTATTATTCGTACGATTAATGCGTACTCGGACAATTCTTTTGATCGGTGCGAGTGAAATAAGCTCTGCTAATATTATTTCGATCGATGACTTTATAAGCTTTTTCAAGAACGGCAACAGGAGGGTTTCGCTCTCTTGTCAAAATCCAGACGCTTTTTGTACTAAATAGACCAATGTTCGTGCAGCTCCAAACAGCGGCATAGCTTTCGTAATCGGTATCAAGGACCCAATACGGACCGTCGACCTGAATTGGAAGCGACGGGAAGTTCACTATCAATTTTGGATCATCGGGGCTGCCAGCGAATCTGGCAGTACCTTCGATACTGGATTCACTGCCAGTTCTAGAAATTTTCAAAATATTTTTTTAAGAATATAAATTATTTTATATCAAGAGGATTTTCTTTGCGTTACTCACATCGTTGAAATCTGCTTGTTCAAGACATGCACAGTTCCATTCTCATTCAGATTATAATTGGCAGTGACACACTTGCCGCCCAATTGAAAAACTGCAAAGTACTTTTCGGCCTCGTACCATTTGCCCATATACTGAAAGAAAAAGTATAGAATTCAATCTTAAGTAACTGTTGTCCATTCCTCTTCTTCTACGTTCTTCTCTTCTCTCTTGTCTTCACTTTTCTCTAACGGTACTCGCCTCTGTCCGTTCATCGTTCAAGTAATTTCATATCGTTGATAAATTCAGGTCAACTTTCTAAATGCACGTTGCACCGATAGTTCATACCGTTTTGCAGAAATATTTCGAATATGCATTTCCACGATGCAATTCTCGTTAAATGATTTGTACTTACTTTTTCAGCTTCGAAGTTCTTCATGGTTTCTACCTTGGGGCACCTACTCAAAAACGGCACCTGTGCCAATGCACTTCCGGCCAAGAATAGTACCAATGATATCCACAGCATCTTGATTTCTGAAATCCAATGATTCTTATCAGTACTGATAAAATTTAGCTGAATATATAAAAATTCCTACACGACAAGCACCGAGTTCTTCCAGATGATTTCTCAGCGATTTCGTGACTGAGACTCTTCGAAAATCATCTGGCTAAATTATAATTTGCTCAATAAACAAGGAAGTAATAGTTCGAAGAACAACGAGAGGTAAACAGGATTTCAAAGTAATTATTTGCTAAGTAAAAAATGCAACAAATCATTTTCAAAAAAAAAGTTACGATCCTCGATCTAAAAAATGAGTATTTTGATCTTTGTATCTTAAGTGCACTCAGGGGATTTGCTTAACTATCAAGATACTAAATTTTTAGAACCAATAAGTTTTAGACCTTTTGGCAACAGGATTTTTGAGTCAGACCGAGTAAAAATAATGTTTGTTAAAATTCTTCGTCATATTATTTTTCCCATCCAGCAAATAAATAATTTTGGACCTGCTAAGGCAGCTAAATTACTAGTTTCGAACTTACCTCTTGAACTTGAGCGTAGTTGCTGATCAGCCGAATGACGCTGACGGAATGACAATTATTGACACGCCTGGCTTCCTTTTATATTCGTAAGCAGCTACTGGATGACTGTTCCCGATGATGTTTGATGTCCTTGGCGAGATCACGAGGCTCAATGATTCTTATCAGTACTAATAAAATTCAGCTGAATATACAGGGTGTTTTTGTCAACTTGAGCCATCAAAATATCTCAAGACATACGCATGCTACGAAAAATGTCCCTAATAAAAACTTTTTAGTTTCGTGGGGGAAAAGCGATTTTGCAAAAATTTAATCCAAAACCCCACCCCCTGAGGGCAGGAGGGGGTTAACTTTGAAATTTCAAACAGGAACCCCTATTTTTTATCACAGATTCACATTCGCCTTTAAAAAACATGTAAGTTTTGTTTGAAAATTTTCTTCAATTTGAGATAGACGGCGCTGCAATGGCGAAAAATGAAATTGTTGATTATTTCAAAGATAACGCTTCAAAACGAAAGTTAAATGAGTCGTGTTAAGTGTTTTCAAGAGGACCATTCAATTGTAATTAATTCAATTTTAGGCACTACTTTTAGCTCTACCCAGGAATAACGACATGAACTTAGTAGTGGCCCATTCCCTTCGGGGTGCTTGTTTTCGGTGAGTCCCTTTGCCTCTCACCATCGGGCTGATTATTTTCAAGTAACATTTTACAATAAGTGTTCAAAATGGTGTCCTCACACTTCGATGCACTTGTTAATCCGAGCTTCGAAAGATTCAACACAATTGCGAATTGTGTCTGGTGTTATTTGTCCACGAGTAGACCCGATTAGCTCGATCATGTTATCACGAGTTGTCGCAAATTTGATGCTCGACGAATCGGTAGAGGAGATCCGGTAAATTGGCCTGCCAGATCGCCAGATCTTACGGCGCCGGATTTCTGTTTGTGGGGCTATTTAAAGAGTCGCGCTTATCAAAAAGTGCCAATGACTCGTGATGACATAATCGAGCGAATCGGGTCTGCCTGTGGATAAATAACACCAGACGCACTTCGCAATTGTGTTGAATCTTTCGAAGCTCGAATTAATAAGTGCATCGAAGTGGGAGGAACCGATTTGAGCACTTATTGTAAAATAAGTGAGAGGCAAGCGGACTCACCGAAATCAAGCACCCCGAAGGGAATGGGCCACTACTATGTTCACGTCGTTATTCCTGGGTAGAGCTAAAAGTAGTGCCTAAAATTGAATTAATTACAATTGAATGGTCCTCTTGAAAACATTTAACACGACTCATTTAACTTTCGTTTTGAAGCGTTATCTTTGAAATAATCAACAATTTCATTTTTCGCCATTGCAGCGCCGTCTATCGCAAATTGAAGAAAATTTTCAAACAAAACTTACATGTTTTTTAAAGGCGAATCTGAATTTGTGATAAAAAAAAGGGTTCCTGTTTGAAATTTCAAAGTTACCCCCCTCCTGCCCTCAGGGGGTGGGGTTTTGGGGTAAATTTTTGCAAAATCGCTTTTCCCCTTGGAAACTAAAAAGTTTTTATTACGGATTTTATTCTCGAGATATTTTGATGTCTCAAGTTAAAAAAAACACCCTCTATAAAAATACCAACACGACAAGCACCGAGTTCTTCCAGATGATTTCTCAGCGAATGGTATTTCGTGACTGAGACTTTTCGAAAATCATCTGGCTAAATTATAGTTTGCTCAATAAACAAGGAAGTAATAGTTCGAAGGACAACGAGAGGTAAACAGGATTTCAAAGTAATTATTTGCTAAGTAAAAAATGCAACAAATCATTTTCAAAAAAAAAGTTACGATCCTCGATCTAAAAAATGAGTATTTTGATCTTTGTATCTTAAGTGCACTCAGGGGATTTGCTTAACTATCAAGATACTAAATTTTTAGAACCAATAAGTTTTAGACCTTTTGGCAACAGGATTTTTGAGTCAGACCGAGTAAAAATAATGTTTATTAAAATTCTTCATCATATTATTTTTTTCCATCCAGCGAATAAATAACTCTGGACCTGCTAAGGCAGCTAAATTACTAGTTTCTAACTTACCTCTTGAACTTGAGCGTAGTTGCTGATCAGCCGAATGACACTGACGGAATGACAATTATTGACAGGTCTGGCTTCCTTTTCTATTTTCTGTCTCCACTGGTCAGCAGCTACTGGATGACTGTTCCCGACGATGTCTTTGATGTCTTTGGCGAGACCACGAGGCTCGATTATTCCTTCGAAAGAGTTCTGTCAGTTAGTGGGTCAGTAACGGGACGAGTACGGTTCAAGGAACCCGGGGTATGCCTTGAATTTGCAGTTGGCCAATCAGGACTCTTCCTTGAAATTGCATTGCCAATCTCGATGGAATTTTGCAACTTTCGGAAAATCTAAAATCTATGTGTCGAAACATACGTCACTGTACTTCCTACTTACTTTAGATTTCGGATCACAATCGCTTTTTTTTCCTTCGTTCTCAGATATATTTTTCTTTGAGAAATTACGTACATCTTTCTTTTTCACCTGGTCATGTCGAACGCATCCGCGATTACGGAAGGCAGTGGCCTTTGTGTTTTGTCATGAATTATTCTGTACTCTATTTTAGTTTTTTATTTGGCTATCGCAGGAGCCATTTTTACACTTGACAATTGGACGTTCCACAACTTTAGGATTCTGGACTGTTCACGTTTTTAGAATATAATGGGACCGGGTCCAATTGCCTCTTTTGGTAGTTGGTATGAAATTCCTTGAAATTGTGTCTGGTTTGTTTTCTTGTGGATTACTAAGGATTCGATAGGTGACACGTATAAAGAATACAACGGTAATTTAATGGGGTTCATTTTATGTAACAATTTATTCAGATTTTTTTTCGTTTGTACATTTATCGTTGACTCGTTAGAGCTTCTTGCCAAGTTGGTAGGAGAATCCAGAGTGAACGACTTGAAAATAAACAAATTTGGCACTCGATTGGGCGAGACTGGCCTTGCCCCGTTTTTCGGGGCAAGTACCGCTACGAGCCTCAGACTTGGAAATGTTCATCGTTCGATATGTGAATGCGTCTTGTGTCTAACGTTGATCCTACCGAGCATCCATATTCAAATATTCGTTTCAAGATTCGCTTTTCTCAGCTTCCATAGCTGCTTCGGGTTCCGGTTCCACTTTGGCTGAATCGGTAATTTTCTCAACGGCTTCTTCGGCTACCTGATCAGCGACCTTCAGGATGACTTCCGGTACGGGTTCTGCCTTGATCTCCTCCTCTTTCATTGGGGCTGCTTCTTCCTCGACTGCCGCCTCTACTTCCGGTTCCGATTTGACTGCCTCAGCCTTTTCCATCTCTTCGGCCTTTCGCGTTTGGAGAATAATTTCAGGAGCATCAGGAGTGATTGCTGATCTTAGGTTGACCTGTTTGGCAGCTTCCTCTTTCTCGGGTGCTTCCGATTCTGGCTTCTCGGCTGGTTCAGCTGCCTCAGCTTCCGACGGTTTTGAACTCAAATAAGCACAGTCTGCCTGATCGGTCTTCACGAAGAAGGTTTTCGAAATTTTGTATTTGTCAAGGACCCCGTAAGCCTGAAACAGCAACAAAATTTTGTCAAATTGTTCTCAGTGACCTGGACCAAGCTGCGAAGTCGTCTATGAATTTCAATGAGAGACCTACCTTTTGGAGAACGGTACCAGGTGCCAAACGTTGCCTGGTCATGAGCCACGCGTTTTGAGTATGAACAGGCCCAATTCCAGAACAGCCCCAAAGTACAGCGTAGGAATCGTAGTCCGTTTCAAGTACCGAGTACTGCGTTTCCGGTGTCAGTGGGACCGTAGTGTACTTCACATGAAGTTTGCCTTCGTCAGCCTTCGAGGCAGCTGGTTTTATTTCGCCCTCGAGGATTCGTTTGATTCCAGTGCTATAAAAAATTTTATTTATTACCCAGTCGATCGATACCGATCAGAAATTGAAAAGAATTATCGGTTTAGTTACTTACAATCTGTTTGTCACTTCGTTGCTGACCCTAAGCTTTCCATCGGGCCCTTTGGTATAATTGGTTGTAACACAACGAGCGACAACTTCGGACAATTGAAAATATCTTTCGGCCTCGTACCAGACACCCAAAAACTGCAAGAATTCACAAAAGTGTCAACAGAGTAATATTTTACTTTTTGAACATTTTTTTTCTATAAAACTTTTTTTATATTCCGAGTAAACTTACTCTGTTCATGTCGAAATTCGCCATCGGCACGTAATCCGGGCACCATCCCAGACTCGGGATCTGGGCCCGTACGAGTCCCAGAGCCGATACTACGAAAATGATCTTGCCCAGCATTCTTAACGATCTGGCTGGGAGATTACCGATCCTTGGGCCTTATATACATTACCTGCGGAGGGCAGGAGCGTTGACCGGCCAACTCCGATCCCCACCTCACGTGTGGGACTCATCGCGTTACGGTATAATTCTGCGGGGACTCAGGCCCACGATGCTCACCGGTCGCCAAGTCTACAGGTCGTTTCATCATTCATCAACAACTTCCCGATAATTACCTTCCTCGTTGTACCGCTACATGCATATTTAAATAAGTCCCAAAAATTCTCTAAACAGACCCAAAGTTCTTCGGTTCCCCGAATCTTCCTCGATCTCGAAATTTCTCAACCGCCTCTAAAATACCTTTCGAGAGTTCAGCAGAGCTTTGTGTTCTTGAACCATAGAATCGCTTAAAGTGCCACTTGACTATTCGGCACTCGAAATCCTCCGAAAGTCTCGCAAATTGATCGCTTGGCACTTATTCGCTAACGAATCATCAAAGAACTCGTGACCAGACGGACTATAAAGATCTTCATGAAAAAACACAGCTGGACCCTCGAAAATTTCGGAGGATTCGTCGCGCGGCGACTTTGAGGCTAATTAAAAAGTAAAATGTCCGTCGTGAAATTTGCATGGGAATTCGCGGTCGAGTTAAGGAAAAAAGGAGTGGGAGGAGAGAAAGAAGAAAAAACCCCACCCATACAGAACTGGCATTCAGAAAATAAAGAACAAGCTTCGTTCTTAGACTCCGTGCTCGACGCTCTTCCCGACGCCTACATGTACATAGAGTCGCGTAGCACTTAAAAGGCACTGGAGGAGCACGAAGTTGGTAAAAAGCCTGAACGACGCTGGCGTCCCGATGGCTATTGAACTCTTGTGCAACCTGCATAAAAAGCTACGTGTCAGTGAGTGAACCCGGTATTTCCATTGCCGGTTAACCATTGGTTCGCGCTGGTTCACAAGCTGGTACACCGGTTCAAGTTCACCTCAGACTCCGTCTCGAAGATCCTTTACTATAAAATTACGAGGAACTACGAGAATCTTCAGAACTTTATTCGAGTCAACGCGTACGTATATCTATAGACATTTCACGTTTCTATGACTCTGCCTGCAGTACGACTTGTCCTCACTGCAGCGACATTGACCGCTCGATTACGCGGAAACCAGCCTGACACTTGACACTTGCATAGAATATACTGAGTGGCTACCCGGTAGAATGTTCTTGGAGTATTTTGAAAAAAGACAAAAAATGTAAAATTCCTTGAGTAAACGTTAAACAGTGCATTTGAGGTTATTTCGATGAAATTCGAATATCTTAACGATCGTTCTCAGTCCCTTGTAATTCTAACGTTGCTCAATAGGTATACCTTAAGGCCGACCCACAGGTACCTATAAGTACCACTGTAAGGTAAATGACTCTTGATAACGGGTTTTATGTATTTTTTAAGGTTTTTTCCTTCAACCTCGACTGGGCGCGAGTAAAACTTTCGCACCGTTAGAAACCAGACAACGTAGTAACAAGGATGTAGCAAATGTCTTTGATTACAAACGGTAGTAATTAAATAAATTAATTATAACTAATAATAATAATGGCAATGGCAATGAAAATTCAGCGTTTACTACTCTCGTCGGAAATTTATTTCATCACAGGTAATTCCCCTTTCGTCGATCTGTCACTTCGTGAGCTGTCAATTCATATTGAAAAAAAAAATCAAAATTTATTTTCTCCGTTTCGAATTTTTGAGGATTAGATTAATAGGGGAAAAAAACAAGACGTTAAAATTAATCTTGGACAAATTTTACTATCGATCAATTTCTTTCCGTCATCCTTTGCTTCGACGACGTAAAATTTTGACAGCCCAGAAGACGACGACCGTCGAAGGGAATACCTGGGTCTTTCGTGCAATTATATACAATAACGTATTATCAATAGTAAATATCTAATATGCATAACTATTATAATAAAGGCTTACCAACTATAAGCTATACTTACAATTAATTCGAATTGCTAATTACAACATGTTGTACCTGCGTCAAGGCATCGCACGCTAAACAATAATTACTTTATTTATCATTTAGTATCACATTGCGTTCACTGTTGTGCTGGCCGTTCTTGCCTGGTATTCGAATTCCGCACATGCTCTTTTGTTGCTTGGTTTTTTTTTTTAATTTTCTCACTCAAAATATTCAAAAAGTACCCCCACTCTCCTACCCTTGCTCACCTGTCTCTTTTGCTCTCACACGTACACACACACTCCTGAACGAGAAAAGATACTTGAAACAAATGATAAATTCCTCGTTAAAATTGTCATTGATGAAAAATTCATCAATTTTCATTTACAGTCGCGTCTCGCGAGGGAGCAGGAGCAACGGAAGTTATAAAGAATGACGTAAGACGAAGAGCAAAAAAGAGAAAACTTGAGGGGAGAATCCAAAAAAAAAAATGGGAAAAAATCCAAGATCCCAAAGAACGTGGAAGAAACTCGAAGCCAGGCAACTTACAGGCATTATTTTCTCTTTTGAAATCAATCGGGAAGGAGGGGTGGGTAGGATTAAAAGGGGCGAGGAGGGGATGAAAGATAGCAGTGATAGGTGATAGCGCTAGATAATTGGTGTAGAGTGATAGTTTTAGCGGTGATTAGTGACGTGTGTACGTGTGCGCTCGTTACAGGGAATAATTAATAAGCTTTATTTGTAATTTCTTTCTTTTCATTTTTTTTTCGTTTTTTTGGCTTCCTTTCTTTTTCATTTTAATATCCCTTCTTTAATCCGTGTACAATGCGATCTGTCGTAGGTCTAAGATTCGTAGAAGATTCAGATCTCGGCGTTTCGCACATAATATAACTTATATGTTTCCCACTCGAAAGCCCTACGAACATATCTTTGGTGTACTGCTCTCAATATTCTCAAGAATATTAATGTTATCTATTAACGGCGCCACTGATCGTGCGTCACGACGCTGCTGCAATTAGTCGATCTAAGGAAATGGGAGATTATTTTTTGTTTCGTCCTCTTTTCGTGTAATGCCAGAATTTTTGGCTCTGTGCCCCACGAGTGTGCTCCGTGCATGTGGGTTCGTGTCCGTGCTAAATTTTTTTTATAGCGTGCCGACGGCTTTTATGATTATCAAAAAAAAAAAATAAACTTGATCTCGAGTACTTTTGCGTGGCGCTTGTGTGTACACTTTGTCATTTTTTCTTTATCTTATCTTCGCGTGAGTGCATAAGTGCATGCGTGCATGATTTCTTTTCCTCCCTTCCGGAATTACGTCGAATTGCATCGTCCTCGCGGGATGAAAATTTCGCGAAGAGAAGGGGACGAGGTTTTGG
Organism: Trachelus troglodyta; assembly: GCA_030142635.1. NCBI lineage: Eukaryota > Metazoa > Arthropoda > Insecta > Hymenoptera > Cephidae > Trachelus > Trachelus troglodyta. Next base: position 60,621 of record JARQTJ010000716.1, read on the forward strand.
CGGATAAACAAGAAGAGATGTGAAAAAGGTAAATTTTTTTTTTTTTGAAAAAGAAGAAAAACCATTGGAAGGGGGAGGGGGTCAAGAAGGTAGAGCCTCGCGAAAAAAAAATCGCTACTCGCGTAAACTTTGACAAAATGGCCGGTCGAATAATTCGAGAGCGAATCACGAGCGAAGTCCGAGCCCTTCGAGGCACCTAAGGGCTAAAAACGAAAAAAAAGTCCTAAATAATGACGTCCTGCGTCAAAAACTACTTATACGTCTAAAACGGGGCTACTTGGGCTGGTGGTTTGTTCTTTTGTTTCTCTCCGTAGGATTACTCTTGCTTTCCTACGACATGTCCGTCCATTGAATTTGTTTTGCGTGTCGTCGTTGCTCCAGGGAGATGCAGAAGGGTTTGAAAGATTTTTTTTTTGTATGAAGACAATAGGGAATGAAAGGGACATCCTCGGGAATTGCATAATTACTTTTATAAACCTGCTACGGATTAACGTCCTAATGCTTACTCTCGTATACACTTAGCCTATGAACACATGAAAATCACTGCCCAATCGACCAATTTGGACCCATAAGGCACGTCGAATCGTTTGAGGTCCAGGAAAACGACTGAGACGACAGGATAATCGTCGAAGGAAGAAAATAAGGAAAAATAAATTCCTTCTAACCGATTGACCCTTGCCGCTCAGTTCGATTTTCTCTAAACATGCTGCGTCAATTTGTTCAAGGCGATTTCGGGCAGGACACTAAGATCTACCTAAGACAGAAAATCGGTGGAAAATCGGTTGGTCCCTTTGCGTGTATAAAATAAATTAATGCTTCTTTCGCGTTTTTCATATGTAACATTATGTACAAGAGAAGAAGAGAGTCGTGTATGTAAATATATATCTGTGTGTAATAGCGTCTATAACGTCTAGACGCTTGGATGATGTATATTCATGTACAAGGGGAAGGTGCTCGTGTGATGTCTCAGCATGTACTGCCTTGCGATTTCGATGGCTCCGATACGCCGCGCTTCGTTATCATTTCCCAGCGTATATCTAGATCCGCCAATAGAATTCTATTCAGGAAGCGGCCATCGATTTTTCGTACATCTTTTTACATTTGGCCTTTGATCTCCTTTCCCTTTCTCTCACGCTCTTTCACAGGTACCAGATTTTTACGGTATTTTCGCGAAATACCCTGGCGCGACTCTATATAGACATATATAGATTGAGAAGGTAGAGACCGATGCTACATATTTTCGGGATGTGGGCATTTCTCTTTTAGACATCCGTGACGGATGTCCTGGTAAAGGAACGCATGTCCCTGATGTTGGATCTTGAGGATTCGGACCTTCAGGATGTTCCAGAAAAATAGCTGATGAACATTCGATGAGGACTTCTAGATGAAAATGGCCAAGGCCCGTAGCACCGGGCTACCTTAAATCTTGTCGCTAGTCGTGAAGGTTCTTACTGAGTAGAAGATTGTTATGCGGCCCTGACAAGTGCCTGATTAGCTCCTGCAAGCTGTCGAAGCTCAGCGAACAGAAGCAGCAGGTAAATGTGTTATCAGGTGCGGCGATAACGCCTCTATGAACCGAGCAGAGATGCTTAAGAAGATGCGCCTTCTGCTTGAACATGGCGACGCAAAGGCGGCAGGCGAAGGGTTTTTCGCCCGTGTGAACTCTCAGATGAGTCTTAAGGTTCCAGGACATACCGAACTGCTTGCCGCAGTAGCTGCAGCGGTATTCGCGAACGGGGGTCGGTTTTGGGGGGTCTTCCATGGGGGGTTGGGGCGGTGCACGGGCTGGGGGTAAACTCCAGGCACCCCATGGTGGTTCCAGACCAGCTGCTGCGGTGGGATCCGCACTGGGGGGTCGATGAGATGCCGTCGGCGGGGTCACCGACCTGTCCTGCTGTTCATTTGAAAAGAGAAAGAAAGATAGAAAAAACAGGGCATGAATGAATTTTTTATTTAAATCAAATGACCATCCCTGTGGAGGAGGCTTAATGTACTTACCAGGTATGGTGGGGCCGATACGCTCAAGGGATGGGGTGCCTGTAGCCTTCGGGGTGTCTCGAATCCGGGATTGAAGGGAACGAACGCCGGATTCTGGGCTGGGGCGTTGTGAAAACCGGGTCTTCGCTTTCGATGGGGTGTCACCACGTAAGCTTCCGCTGGTGGGATTGGTATCTCTTCCAGTTTCCTTTTACCCTGTTCCAGACCCAAGGCTAATCTCGCGGCTAATTGACGCCTGCGCTCTTCAGCCTCTTCCAGGGACTCTCTTCTCTCCAACATTGGCTTCTCTGTCCTGCGAATGTCATCCAAATGTACTTGTACCATGTATCGACTTTGACAGGCATGCATCAATATTCAGGATCAGCATGGTCCTTGGTGCTTGCAATGTCAAGGATCAATATAAATACCTGTGAATTATGTCGTGGGAGCTTTCGCTGGTTGTCGTTGTCCCAGAGTTCAGGCTGAGGTTCACGGGATCCGAACTATCCCTCCTCCTGGGGGGTTCTATACTGCTTTCGCGTTTTTCCAAAAGCATCGCTTCACCCTCGACACCCTCGACGTCGACCTCGGGTTCCTCCTCGCATCCCTCCGTCTTAATGAGCACCGAACAACAATCCGCAGGGTTGTTCGATTGTCTGAATCCATTTTGAAAGGGTGGTCTCAGTCAATTCATGTACAGCAGACAAGGTGAAGGGATGAAGAGCTGGGGGTGAGCTTTTTCTTACCTGCCGTCGTACTGAGACTCGTAACTGGAGCTTTCTTGGCTCTCGGAGGGTTGCGGCGTTGGTATTCTCTCGGGCTCGGAATTGCTCGAGGTTTGGGGTTGATTTGGCTCGAAGAGCTCGGACTTGATTTGTAGAAGCTCGAACAGTTCTCTCAGTGGGGTAAGCTCCGTCGACTGATAAGAAAAAAAGTTAATTTTTAATTAGAATCAACAGTGAACAACACCTGGTGCTCCTTTCGTCCTGGGTCTACGATTTTTATTACAAAAAATTAGACCCACCGGTATTAGGGCTTCCCCGTTGTAGAGAAATTCGAGCAGATGATTCAGCTGCGTCTTCCTGACTCCAGACAAATGAACTACGTGGTCCAAGGCTGGATTGCGAAGTAGACTAGCCAGGAGGGGACTAGCTGCTGCCAATACTACTCGGTGGGCCCTAACGACGGAACCGTCGTCGCAAGCCAAGGTCACGTCCACGTGACGGTCCCCGCTGTACCAGGCCCCGACCTCAGCGGCCAAGGTTGCGGGATGTTTCCCATAATGGAGGGTCAGTAGACCGTCCGTATACATCGTCTGTAACAAATGAAATTTTCAAATATTTGTACAAAAAAATATTCAAATTTTACTATTTAACGAGAACACGTGTATATATATTTTAAAAAAAACCTTCGATGACTCTCAAAATGGTCATTGAATTCAATTAAGCACGTGCCGTTTGATTACGCTGAATACAGATACGTGTCATACAATCATATCCGATTGCGTTGATCGCGTAATGAATTTGAATTAAAAAATTCATTATCGGAATTCTGACATGCAATTTTTTCCCAAGATCATGAATCATCAAGATCACGATCGTCTTTCGGAAATACCATCTACTACTGGACCTCAGTCGAACATCGCGTATCGATTAATCTTCAGTTTGCTTAGTCTAATGAGAATCCAGAATCTCATTATAAAAATCATCATCCGTATACGGATCTTCCTCTCCATCACCATTCAATGATTCAGAATATTGCGACGAGAAAGAGAATGATCTTGATCGCTGCGTCATACATCTTTTTGCCACTTATAAACCGATGCGCTAATAACTATCTGTGTGTTGGCAGTCTAAAAAATAATAATAAAAAAGCGACAAACAGCTACTATCAAGAAACTAAGAGAAGAGTACATCAGCGATAACAATAAAGATTTCGAATCCAAAGTCAACCGAGTGACCTTCGACCGATTGGAATTGGAAAGGAGCGACCTTCGGTAAGAGTGGCGATGCGGGCTTTATTATTGCATACTTGACTCGCTAGTCAAGTCCCACTTAAAGCTCATCGTTTCAGAACTAGTACCGGTCTCTCTGTCGCGGCTTAGAAACTAGCCGTAATGAAAACTAGCCACGTTTGACGTTAGAGAGTCCAGTCTTTGAGAAAAGCATCGTGTAGGAGTTTCAAGGTTTTAACGTATACATTGTCGAATAAGGAAACAGTGGGAGGAAGGAGAGAGGAGCTTAGATAATATTACGGAATCCAGAGATGGGAACTTGCAATCTTGAAAGACCCCATAGAGGGAGAGTGGTTCGTGATGGCGGTTAGAATAATCGAGCGGTATTAAAAAAAAAAAAAAAAGAAAAAAGAGGCGTCCTTGGGTAATAGTTATGTAGCGGACGAATGATTATATATATATGTGTGTATATATAGACACGTGTAGACACATATACGTATGTATATATATACCGTGTGGCATACGTAATGTTATTACTGAGAAAATTGCTGAATAAGGAAATTGTTGCTGGCTGAAGTTCAGGGTCAATTACTGCTATAGAATTACGTCTGCGTTTTCTTTCTTCTATTTGGGCCTTGGCGTATGCGCAGGCGGGGCATGAGTCTCCTGGAGTGGTATAGTGGGGATGACGCTGGTAAGGCCCATTCGTATCTGAGACGGGGCCTTACCGGCTCCCCACTAGTTTCCTTGCGTACCGTAGCTGCAGCGCCGCGGCAGCTCCAGTCGCCTGTTACTCTGCAGGTGCTGCACTCTGGAGTTCGCTGGAGGGGGCCCCGTAACCGCGTGCCCCGTCGAACGCGGTCGGTAACAGGTTCTGCCATCCACCTGTAGGATCGTGGCTCTTTCGCAAAGCGCGACACTCCGTCTCGGGGGCCTTATCGGGCCGCGTAACTACGATTACTCAATTTGCAACGTAAGGCCCCTTTTCCTTCGGGTCCGTATTACACTCGACGTGAGATACTCGACTGGTAACTAATATTCCGGAATCTCGTGAGAGAACATAGAGCGGCGACGCGACATCGAAGTACACCGTCCCCGTTTGACTAATAGGGCCCCTTTCTACTGTGGGCCTTACGAGATACGACGAGGGACCTTACCATCCGTCGTGGCGTGGAACAATGGCGAAACTGGGTTACGCAAATGTCGAGGCTGGGAATTAAAATGCGTGTCTTGAGCGAACCCCGTTCTCGTCAGGGCCTTAAGTCCCACTACTACTCTTTTTGCTCGGTCCCTCCCCTACTCGCTCTCCCGATCTCTTTGTATTTCTCGGGGAGGAGGAGAAAGGCGTATATAAAGACTTCCCGGAGCGTGCGTCATTTCCGAAACTTCGTTTCGTTCGGAACTCCTTATCGAGAAAGTTTCTGTCAAACTCACTTCAATATGCAAAATGTTATCAATGAGCCAATTTGAAAACTGACAATTTTTCTTATTTACATTGGACTTACAGCTACTCGAAACCTCCTTCACTCCTGTCTCTACGATCTCGCAGAGTTATTTACTCCATTCCAGCGTTTTTTCCTCTTTTTCCTACGAAGCTGTTCGTTGTCAGTAGATAGGTAGATAGGTAGATAGGTATACCTACTATATACCTACAGTGCCGGAGCCTGTACTGTGATTAAGGCGAGGCACAGCTTCGTAGAGGGATTGAGCAATGGAGAACTCGCTCCGACGTAATGGGGCCCACCGTTTCCGCTCTATTTTTTGTGGGCCCAATTATGTTTCGCCAGCTTGAATAGATCGCGTTTCGTGGCTGCATCAGGAGTCCCTCCGCACCGTTGAGAGAGGATCGTTCACCCGGAACGTCCTCTGATACTCCTATTCGCCAGTTCAAGACACTTGGGATCATCATCGGCGTCATCGTAGCCTAAAATCCCTAATGGCCATCAGACTCCCTGGTGCCCAGGATGATTCCACGTAAATCCAAGCACATTGACACTTTCCTCGTTAAACTGTTTACCCCAATAGGAAAAATCTGGCCCTCGGGCAACAGTCTCGAAGCACTCTAATAAATCGTAAAAAATTTTAAAAGAAAATTTCCAAAATACCTCCACTCTTCAATCTCCATCGTTCCACTACCAACAATCACTTTTCTATACGGATACAAAAAAAGTAATTCATCCTACAAACGATCCATTGTATCAAACCAAAAAACCACCCTGACAACCCTGCGTATAATTTCCAAAATCCACCCACCTAAAAAAATGGCCAATGCGAAAAATCGATTTCTTTCGTAATCAAAACCAACTTTCAATCCCTCTTCTCTTCCCTCCGTTCGCCAAGTCTCCTACGACACGATCAACCGCGCTACGAGAACACTCGCTGTAAACGAGTCACCGGGTACATTTCGTTCAAGGCCAGAAGTAAAAAGTCTTTTCAGCTGCACTTACCGAGCAACCCGGCTAACTGGTACGCGCTTACGTTCTCGCTCACATGTACCACAGAGATACGCATACGTACAAGAGAGTACGGACTATAGAGAGTCAGCTCTATCACTATAGAGAGTCGAAGCGTCGAGCACACCACTGTTCCTTCGTAATATATACGTTACGCACGTAGGTGTCTCTCTACGAAAGCAGCTCGGCAAAGCAGCCAGTTACATAATCCATTCATTATATAAGAACAATCGGCCGTCTAATAGACACTCCATCATTGTGCGATCCGAAGGGCACATCCATCCCGCGTAGATAGACACAGCGCCGGTAGCATCGCATGCCCTGGCGACCTCTTCCGTTTTTAATTTAATTCGAGGAATTTACCGTCCTCCATCTTTCTTTCTTTTTTTCCACAGGCACCCATCAACGGCAATAATAGACCACCTTCCTACGATTTCAGTTCCCCTGAGCCTTTTCGTTGGTCTTTTGAAACCGCGCATGCGCACAGGATGCATTCCTCCGTTACCCAGAGTCCCCTGCTACTCATATGCATGCCAACTTCTCTCTCGGTTGCACCTCGATCCTTACGTAAGAATTGTGCACTAGGGAAGTGTCCGTGTACACCTATCCCCCGGAGTCCCATAAAGGTACTATCCGTACCTGTTCAATTACTCCAGGGTACAGAGTACCGATTAAGCGACTCCCTCCTAGGAAAGTACAGACAATTTAAAAAGTTCTTGTATTTACTTTTCCCACGTATCCGACACTTGTCACTATTCTTATTCCTCCTTTATTTTATTCTTTTTTTCGGAATACGTATATACCCTATGGGCTACGTACACTTTGTCCTAGTCCACCGGTGTCTCTGAACAACGCTACGACTTGTCCGTCTACTTACTGTCCTTTTTCACTTGCTCCCCCGTATGGCTGAGCTATGCGCTGCTACCACGTCCCATGTGCTGCGTGCTGTGTGCTAACGCTCGGTATGTGCGCTGCTATGCTACGCTATGTGTGTCTATGCTGTCGACTGGACACTTACGTAATACAGAGTGATCTCACGTTGTGGGTGGGGACTTGCTGTGTGTGTCGCTCGGTATGTATACGGTGTCCAAAAAGTCATGGATCTTTAAATAATTTCCGTGTTATCGTTACGGATCTGGAGTGATGGGATATTATTGTTGTTATTTTCATCTTCTCGGACATTCCAGGAATTCATATGTATATATATATCACACGTGGAATATCAATGCGCTTCATTTCCCTCTCAAAAGTCAACCTGACCTTCGGCCAATATTTATGAGAAGTCGAATCTCTCGGGATATCATCGTCGTTATCATTCTCGCTGGTCGAGCCGATTCCAGGGTGTTTTTGGAGGGGGATGATAACAGATCTCGAAATCGCTGTAATTCTTCACCGAGGATTCATCTTTGTCGGTAGCACTTGAAATTCTAGTCTGTTTTCCTTCTTTTAATTTCGAACACTCTACTTGGAGTTTTGTATCTGGGTCGCTTGCTGTGCAATACGATGAAACGGCGCCAAGGATGAATAATGTGTCGTTCGGAGTGGCGATCGCGCGATGTAATTCGTGCGACGCGACGAGGAGAGGGAGAGGAGTTTCCGTGCGAGAGAGAAAGAAAGACTGAATAGCTAGAAGAAAGATTCGAAACGAAGAGAAAAAAAAATGGTCAACCCTGTCTGACAGAGAAATTTCAACGTGTCCAGAAGCAAAGAATAACATATGTAAAAGTAAGAGTAGCCGAGAATCGGCCGCGTGGATATTTATAGAGAGGAAGGATACGTGGGAGGATGCGAAGGATCGAGGAAAAAATTTATGCAGTGCAGACCTGGTTGGGACATTTGCAAGTGCCATTTATCGAAAGATCAAAAAAAAAAGTTAATCGCAAGGACGGAGACACTGAGGAAGCCTGATAATATTATCGTGCTAATTAAGATAATTAGTAACAATGTATGCTATCAGTGAATTATTGAAAGTTTCTAGTCTTCCGTTATAAGGCAACTATGTACGTATTTACGTGACACAGCTCAGGAGTGAAGGGGCGGGAGGGGAGCGAATACCTAGCTAGAGGCAAAAGGTAGAAAGGTGAAAAGGGTAGCGAAAGGTATCAAGAATACAAGGACCGAACTGGCCCTTGGCGTTCGCCAATAATTTATGCCCCACGACTGACCCAGTATGCCTCATCGTTTTATTACACGTCCCAATGGTGTACTTATGACGTCGTAGTTACGGGCAGGTTAAGCTGGCAGCCACCCAGTGATCCAGGTAGGGACTGGCTGGCGAGTAAAGCAAATGCGAGCAAGACAGGCCTGCCTGCTTGCCTGGCAGCCAGTCAAACAGCCGGCGAGGCTGGCAGGTAAGTTTCAACGAATATAACGATAGATGAAAGTGAAAGGGAAGGTAGAAAGGGTTAGCGTTCTCGCTCCTGAGTGCTCGCTCGCGTTCAGGCCCGGAGTGTCGGGGGCCCATTGGGCCCCCCCAGTGGACCCAGAAATTTTACAATCGCCACGAGCCTCTGCTAGACGGCGCACCAACCCGGAGAAAATGCCGCGGCGCGTTGCCGCTGCTGGATTGAGATTCGACTCGATCGCAGACAAGTTTCTGCATTCGCAGCCACACATGCCGATGCACGTATGCATATGCATAAAATAAATTTCAATTAAAAGCATGTATATACATATATGCATGTTACTCGGTAACAAGGATTCTCTTTGGTTTCCTCGCGCTGTCCTCTCTCTTTTTATTCTCCGAGCAAAAACACGTCTCTCTTGCACTCTCTCTCTCTCTTCACCTCTTTCTCTTTCCCCCCCATACTCCCCTCGGCTAACCGACGAACCGACTTTGCAATTAAAGTGCTAAAAGCTGCCGCTGAGTCTTGCTTCTCAAGACCTTGAATTCGCTGAAGCGTACTTCCGCTTCTGATTAGCTTCCTCTTTTCCCATCGTCGACTCTCCTCGCTTTGGGTTTTTTTGCTTCTTTTTTTCCTCCGCGCTTTTATTTTTTACCTTTTTTTTGGTTATATCTTCCTTTTCCATCTTTCTTTCCTTCCACGGTCCTTCTAACAGCCGAACGCAGTCGCACCTTTTTTTTCCTACATTCTTTTTCTTCGTTCGTCCGTCCTTTTTCTTAATCCTTATCTCTTCACTCTGAAACGTCCATCTTTACTCTTGTTCTTTTTTTCTTTCTCCAGTCAACTCCCCTCTGAGAATCGAACGCGTGCGACTTCGCTGCCTGGTAAATTCTTCTCTTGGCCTGATATCAATTCCTCGTAAGTTGATATCGTCATGGGAAGGAATTGGATGCACCGCTGCACATTCTACGGGGTAAGTGCATCCGTAAAATCCCAATAAGAAATTTGCATCGTTGTTATCAGCTTCAACGAGATAACGAAGATTAATCTGATCGTCAAGATTTTTTAATAATTATGTAACGAGTATTATATATATGTAAATAACGAACGTGCTTCGTCACAGAAACTGCAATTGTAGTCTCTGTTTAATTAATTACCATGAGTCACGGTGGCATAGATTTTTCTTCTGTTAACGATTTCTTAATTAGTTCACGGTAAAATCACCAGGGGAACTCGCAATTATTTCTATCCGTAACGTCAAAAGAAACTATTCTCCGATTATGCAATAATTTGCCATTAGTATTTTTTTTCAATATTAACAATCAAATTAAGCAATCTCCTCACAATGACGTTACGTTAATCATCATCGGGATAATTAATTAACGATATCGAATATATCGATCAGTCGAGTGGTCGTGCAATGTTTACAAACTTTTTTCAAATAACTAAAATTCTTATCTGGATCAGCACTAATTATATATGTTGACGAAAAAAAAAAATAAATAAAGTACCGCATTTCTCGAGTTACAGTCACAGGTGGCGCCTTCTAATATTTGATTATCAAATTACCCTAATTTATCATTCACGGCAAAAACCCATTCAAGCATCGCAGCTCACGATGCATCAGTATTTACGTATTTCAATTATCACGCGTTATCTCTTTATGGCTCACCCGTTTACGAAGTTTTATCACCCAGTCACGTCATTATGAATCGTTTGATTAGAGTCCTTGATGAATGACCGAATATCACATAATTTCACTTCAGCAAATGTCGAGCCAGGTGGCATCACATGCATAGCACATATATGCACGCTGATATCGTTAAACCGAAAACACGTGGCGGAATCGAGTGGCGATAAGCGCGGAATATTAAGTCCCAGCCAAAAAGAAAATAATGACCGAGCGACGCTCGTTAAAAAGTGTGTTTTTGAATGATTTGATAACCTTGACACTAATATTATTAAATCGACAAATTTTCAACTACTACTCGATATCTCACGAGATATTAAGCGTAGGCGATAAAGAATGTCGGAACTCGGTTTCGCGTAAAGATAAGAAAAGAAAGTAGATAAAACGTGGATTGAATATATGACTGATAATAATAACAATAATAAAAATAGTTACATCGTATAATTTCTTACCTCACTGTATTTTCCTCCCGGCCTATCCGATCCAATGTGATCGAAATAAAACGAAAAACTATCGATCTCCGATGTCCTCCGCGAAGAACACCTCAAGATCCTTTACTACAATAACGACGTTCAGGACTCTCTCGAGGATCTTCGCGGCATCTCCGCGATGCAGTCCGTGTCCGGTGTTGTATCGTGGTAATCCAATCTCCACATTGATACGTGGATGCAGCTTGTGTGATTTTTAACGAAACTGGTTAACTGGGACGCGCAGCAAGTCGATTGAGGAAGCACCGAGATTTTACCAATAAATTATAAAAATAGATTGACGTCAAAAATGAAATATCAGGAAGTTAGAGACTCGTAGAGTCTGACTTTTATCTTGCACTGATCACTTTACACAACACGGCTGTTACGAGCTTCACTATATGCAGTAGTGACTGACAAACGTGGCTGGACAGTCGAGACTCGCTAGTTGGTTAGGAAAATAACGTGGATTACGCGATCACTTAGTGTCCTATTGAATGTCAGGTAGCGACGATCCGGGTGGGAGAGAGAGAGAAAGAGAGAGAAGAAAGAGAGGAAAGAAAGAAAGAGAGAGAGAGAAAGAGAAAGCAAAGAAATCTTTCTCCCAATTCTCCACTCTTCCGTCCCGACGAAGCTGAACTGCCGAACTCAAAGGCCGAAGGAAGTGGGCAAAGTGGATCCGAAGCGGTTGCGATCTTGCGAAGATGAGCAAAGAAAAAGAAGATCAGCGTCCACGCGAGTGAGACGCGAGCGAACGTGGCGAGTAGGACACGGGAGTTAAGCGCGGATGTGAAATGGTCCTTGGATCTTGAATCTCGGTTGTCTCGGTGTAGAAAGGGTTGCGCACCCGGAGGAACTGTGTGTGTGTTTTTTTTCTTCCCCGGCGTCCGCGAGAGCTGAGCTCCCAGGGTCAGCCGGCTGGCTCCGTGGCACTTTTACCCGTTGCCCGTTGGGCTCTCTCAAGGACTCTAAAGCTTCTATTCCTTTCTCTTATCCTTTCGCGTGCCTTTTTTATCCCCCTAACCTTTTTAGCGGACTTTTAATTCCGTTGTTGGTTACGTTGCCGCGGTAACTTATGATCGCCTCGGCTCCTTCCAAGGTAAAGAAAAGGCGCATAGAAAGGAGTAGTCGATAGTCAATACGGACGCGATATAGAAATGTCAGCGTACTTTTCCTTTCATCGTACGTTCATTACGAATTAATCGCTGACTCTTTGTTTATTCACAGTTTTCTTTAATCTCTTTCGTCCCCACTTTACTTTCTATCTTTGATTCTCTTTCTCTTCCAACGCCGATTCCTCTCCTCTCTTTTCTCTCTCCTTCCTCCTCCTCCTCCTCCTCCTCCGTATCCTCTTCTTCTTCTTCTTCTTCTTCCTCCTCCTCCTCCTCCTCCTCCTCCTCCTCCTCCTCCTCCTCGTCTTCCTCCTCCTCCGTCGCCGTCTCGTCCGCCTCCTCCTCCGTGACAATCGACCACCTCAATTCCAGCGCATTCGAGACTCTTTCCTTACTTTCAGCAAGGTATCCTCGACGCTCGCCACGACTATGGCGCGCTTGCCTCTTTTCCCTCGGTTTTGTAATCCTTTACGAAACGCGCCGCAAAGTAAAAGTCGACACGGCTACTCGACGATGTTGGCGGCGCCGTCCGCACGCACCTCCTCGACACTCTCGAATTCTTCGATCCGTCGATCCACCGATTCTCCCAACGCACGCTCCTTCCTCCGTCACTCCTTCTGTGTCCACAATTTCACACACACACACACACACTTGTTCTCCGTTATCCTTTACTGGAATTACGCTTCGAGAATTTTTTATCAAGGAATTTCGTTATCCGTATCTTATATATTACTCTTTCTCTCTCTCTCTCTCTTTCTCTCTATCTCTCTCTATACGTTCCTCCCGACACTCGCGTATATTTCTTCCTTCTCTTCCTCTTCCGGGCTCCTTGACCTCTTTCACTTTTCCCGCTGGAAAGCGCGGGACCCGGGATACTTGTATCTCGTACGGACGCACTCGCGAGTTTCGATAGTTCCCATCGCTTCCACCGCTCGCGAATCACGTTCACTCGTTATTCACCCGGCCTGCGCACCCGGTCATGCCACCTCCTTCACCTCACGAGAGCACCACCACCACCACCAACACCACCACCACCACCACCACCACAAACCTCCTCCTCCTCCTCCCTCGGAAACTCCTTCGAGTGCTGCTCACCTCCAACGGTGCGCAACGCCTAAGCTATCACTCGCGGAAATCACGAAAACTCAGCGCGACGTACTATTCCTCCTGTCCACTTCACTCTCTGTCACGGGGTTTCACGCTTCTTTCCAAAGAAGCGTCCTGGGCTCCGCGTCCAGTGAAAACTCGACAGTATTCCAATAGGACAGCAGCACCTTTTAATTATCTCTCACTGACAAGGGGATGCGCCGTCGTTACTGTCTCTCGTCTTCTTTCATCCGACAATTTATTATCCGTCAGACGTTTCGCGTACTGCGAGCGACACACGTCGTATCGTGGCCTCAAGTTACGTCGATCCTCGTCGTTAAAGTTACGCAACGTAAAGATCAGCAAGGATTGTTGTTATCGTAATTTAATCCAGCTGCGTAAAGAGCGGCATTGGTCTCTCCGTGTATTCTTTCACCGTGGTGCACTCTTATCGACACTCTTGTTATTATTATTTATTAAATAATTAACTTCCGTTCCCAGGAACGTCACTAGGATCTCAAGCAATCAACGAATTTCACTGCTTCCAACCGGTCGACCTCTCCTCGGTCGTCCCTACTCGATCCGTCGATCCAAACGACCTCCGATTCACAGCCTCCTGGTGATCTTCCGTTCCCGTGTCAACGCGTCATGTACTTTCCCGAGTATTTTTCGACGTATCCACGTACCGAAACGGCACTCGGTCAACTCGAGCGTCGAGCGTCCAGAGTGCCGAGCCGTCAAAAAGCCCGCACAATCGTCTCTCGACTCGCGCACACTGAACGGAGTAGTAGTAGGGATATTCGACGGCGGTGGCGGCGGCGTCGGCGTCGGTGGCGGCAACGACGACCACGGCGTCCTGGCCTACGGATCGGATTTTAACTCGCTCGCAGTCGCCGAACGGCGGTTTCAACTTTTACTTTCAGCTCTTACACAACGAGTGGCTGGCAAGAGCGCGCGCGCCACTGCCGTTGCTGTTTGCCGCTACTGTTTCTGCTTCTATAAACTCTTCACCGATCCCACAATCGCACGGGGTACACCGGCCAGTATCAACTTGAAATACTTTCGAAGGATCGATAATATTACACGATAACTTTTACTTCCGTCACTTCTTGACCTCTCGGAACGCGACGAGCGTAACGCGTCCTCCTTTGTAATTTCAGCACGGTTCTACGTTCGTTCTTAGAAAACGTACGCGGTAATATTTCCTGAGAGCCACTCGTACAATTAACTGACACACCGTCCAGCCGCTGCTGCGAAGCTAATGGCCACCGCCAACGGTTAACGGCGCCACGGGAATTCTTGGCCAAGCAAAGACAAGCCTCGCTTTCTTATTATCACCTCGACCGTAATTGTCGCAATAACGCGATCGGGGCCCGATCGTCGAGTAGGGCCCCCGGTGACGGAAACGAGAGCCAATGTCACAATAGCTCTCCCCGGGTCACTAGCACTGCCGTTGCCGTGTTGCTGCTGCCACTCACTCGGCTGAATATCACTTGTTGCTTCTGATTCGAATGGCGCGCGCGCTCCCGTTACACCTCCTCGTCCGCCATGCACTCTGGTTACCCTCGTCCGGAGGTTCTTTCTCCTCCAGCAGCTCCTTCTTTGTGACAGTCCGGATATGCGCTTCCTCCACACTGACCCGACGACGCTCTTTCCCTCTTCTTCCTTTCTCCTTGTCTCCTGCGATTTCTTACGGTTGCAGCTTCGTCGCCTCTATGGACGTGCAAGACCGACGGGTCCAACGATCGGTCGACCCAACGGCCACGGAGGCGGCTACGAATCGAACTACTACGTCACGACGGGGCTCGCGGGCGCTCGGTTCGCTCGATCTCGCCGATCTACGATCCAGCAACGCGCTCGGCTCTGTTACGATCCAGCGCGCCGTTTACCAGTTTCGAAACGTGCGTCAGGGTGTGCGTGCTTCCTTGCTGCCTGCCGTCCGTCTATCTCTTGGCTGAACGTGTGTACGTCGCTCCGTCTGACTGTCCTCTTAGCTTAGCACGCGAGGTAGAAGGCGCGTGCAAGGCGTCGGGGCGCACGCGCGACGCCAATTGTTTTCGGCTCCGTTGCGCTGCTCGCTCTCCCTTGCTGTCAGTGAGCCACTGCGAGGCTCGCACGAGACTTCGGCGACGCCTTGTCGCTCGCTGCAGGCCGCTTGCGTCGCTGCTCACGACGGACGCCGATTAGATTTTATTACCGATGCGACGGTAGATGGCAATGACAGTGACGTCACAAATTACGTGACGGACGCCTGACGAAGCTCCTATCGAGAAAACCGCTGATCGATATCGCGTTGGCGCGACTTTAAAAACACACGGAGTTATCTGGCTGCGAGTATAGACGAAGAAAATTTGTACGGTGTAAATGACGATTCGCCGCTACGGACCAGGATAAAAATGAAGTATCCAGGACCACGGTGTTACGCACGAGTTTTCTCCAAGGGAGTTTGCTGGCGCACTCTCTTCAGGGAGGGTGTTCGGAGAGAGGCTCTCTTCCGGTCTCCGCGGTCTGTCTCACTGCTCCCTCGCTCCGGCCTAACTTTTGCGCAAACCAAAGACTCTCGTTCTCCTCTTCTTTCTACCGTTCCCCTCGTCCCCTTTTCTCTCTCTCTCTCTCCTACTAGCTCCGTTCCTCGATCATTGCCTCGCACCCTCTCTACCGGGCTCCTAGGTAGGCAGACTGGGAACCTCAGAGGGAGAGGGAGAGAGAGAGGTAGAGGCGGAGGTAGTTGCTGTTACCAGGATGGTAGTGGAACCGGCGGTAGTGGCAATGGCGCTAGTCTTGGTAGATGTACGGTTATGGTGTCAATGGTAGTGTGAGAGAAGAGGCCAGGTGGCTGGGGCACGTAGTAAGCCCTAGGTATAGGTTAACCCTTGACGCCAAAGGGTTCTTACAGGATGACACGAAAATCCCAATAGAAACGAAGGGCAAAGGGCAGCCACTCGCCAACACTGAGACCCGTTTCGTTTTCACGAGAACTTCTAGTCTTTTCTCGGACGATTTTGCTTCTCCTCTTCTTTGACTTCCATTTCTCTCTCTCTCACTCACTCATTCATTCTCTCTAGGTCTCACAGTCACTCCCACCATAATATCGCCAACTCACTCCCTCTCTCTTTCTCTCACTTCTTTTCCCCACTGGTGCTCTCACTATTACATTACAAATAGCTCTCTTGCCTAGACTCTCCTACCTAACTCCTCTAGGTAGAGAGGTACGTCGTTGTCTACGTGCTCACCCATGTTAATACACAGTCTCTCTCTCTTTCTTTATATATATAAGTATACACAAAGCTCGGCCACTCGGAATAGAGACGATAAGCCTCTCCCGCTCTGGCACGCTCACGAGAGCTCTCTCCCTGCCACATCACTCTCTCTCTCTCTCTCTCTCTCTCTCTCTCTCTCTCTCTCTCTCTCTCCCTCTCTCCTTCCGTCCTCAACTTCATCACTCTTCCCCCGGCGCTCGCTCCCTATCGCCATCCTACTTTCTCGTATCCTTCGTGCCTCGGCCGCTATCCTTGTCCCGGCAATGGTGTAATACGCGGCTTCGACGTGCCCGTGCACGTAATACGTAAGAATGAAGCCAGCGAGAGCTCTAAGCCAGCTCCGAGGAAACTCTGCGTGCTCGCGAGCTACGGACGCTTAGATTGCTCGGTAGGTACGGTAGATACGGTAGGTACTGCAATCCTGGTCTCAGGCCTAACGTTGCGCCGCACTGCGCGCAAGACTCCTGCTTCGTGTATCAGGAATCGAGTTGGATGCGACTCTGTTATATTTAAAGACTTCGGCAATGCGTTTTCCCACTGTTTCCCGCTTGGCGAATCGTAGCTGCCTGCTACTTCGCTTCTGTCAGTGCAGCAAGGTGCCTTCCCAGATAACGTTTATCGACCTAGATGCCAGATCCGTACCGTTTAGTGCCAGCGGAGATCCGGTGGTGCATGCACATACATAGTTAGCTACATAGGTATACCGGTCACGCCGGCATGGCGGGATGGCGGCATGGCGGCCCCTCTAGGGACACTCGCTCGCGATTCCTACGTGCTCGTGTTGATGTCTATGTATATTCACGTAGATTGGCTCGATGAATTTCCCTCGAGGCTACATTTTGAAAGGAGGTTGGCGCGGAACAGCTGATGCCGAATGTGTCCGGTATCGGCAGATCCTGTGCGGATCGATACACTAGTTTTTTATAATCCTGTTTATTTATGTCTAGTAAATCGTACTGTCTTGACGTGCGATTGATCAGCGGCAATGAATTATTTTACGCGGCTGGTATTACGTAGGAATAATCTAATAGAATATAGATATACGAGCGAGTCAAAAGTTTCATTGATTGTCCTTAGGGATCGTATCTATTTGTAGTAATACGTGATTCGTGGAGAAAAAAAGCCAGTTGTTTTATGTTCTACTGTCGTGTTGCATATATAGCGATAGGTTAGCGTTAATCAATCAATTAAATCTGCTGCGATTCGATCACGTCGTTAAGTCTGTTCGCTGGCGAGAGGAAGGCGGAGAGCGTCTCGTTCCAATTTGATCCTTCGAATTTATTTATTTAGCATGAATCCACGATAAAAGTGCTTCGAGAAGGCCGGGTTGCGCAACAGTCAAGAGGGAAGTCAGACAGAGTTTATCGTTAACGAGTCATAGGGATTTTTTTTTTTAATATTGGCGACACTTACAATCCTACATTAACCCGGCCTTGCTCTTTTCTTTCAATAATCCCCCGTATCGCTCGAAGCTTCGCGTTATCAGTCCCTCGATTTTCTATTGTCAATTCGCAATTCGCGAATCCGCGTGGCTCGCGATACCGAGTCATCTCTCGCGTTATCTCCCTTATCACGTTAGACATTCTTTATCGCTTGAGTCATCGTGTTTTATAATTAGAAAGTTTTCGGCTGATTACGATTCGGCGCCTGATTACGTCACGATGGGTTTCGTCTGGAACCGTTCTCGTCCTCGTCATTGCCAATCTGGTCCAGCCTCGTCCAGATTCCTTGCGAGCGGAGGACACTGTACCCAGCATCCTAGGGGATTATTGTACGACGAACGGGGGGTGGCTGGGGGGCTCGGAAGGGAGGGGGGTTAACCTTCCGAAGAATTGAGCTTCCGCGAAGGAGATACAACTCGGATATCCAGTGGTGGAAGGGGGCAGCATCCTGTGAAAGGAGCACCACGTGCCAGTTCTTGTTGAGATGCTTGTGGAATCTCAGGAGCCATTGGCTTATTCCTCGAGATTACAGGGCAGGAGGAGGTTTTATCATCCCTTTCTCTCTTTCTCTCTCGTGATCATCCACTCTATCCTACCCCTCTCTCTTTCCCCCCTCGCTTTTTTACTCTCTTGCTCGTTTCTCCCAGCATCCGTCTCTTGGTCCAGCACTCGGTCTAAACTTTTCCAATAGCCACACGTATGTATGCCTACCCATGCCAATTCCACCCTGTCCTCCCTTTTACTCCCTTTCACTAAGCACAAACCGGGAACCACGAGATACCGAAGATCTAGAAGATCCAGGAGATCCAGTTTGACCGAGTGCGTTAAGCGTAGGTTATATCCTTGTTGGTCGTGTTTATTTCAAAGTGGCTCGTCTTATTGCGAATCCGGTTTGCAACGCTCCGGAATGAGGAGTAGACGTCGAGCAGAGGCAGAGAAGGTGGAAGAGGAGAAGGTACAGCGGTTGATGCTGCTAGCTCCTGCCGCTCCTGTTGCTGATGTTGCTCCTAGTGCCTATGGCCATGCGCCGATGCCTACGGCTAAGCCAAAAGGATCGCGGGAGGGGGAAGATGGGTCCAGAGGAAAGGGATGCTGCACCATCCGAGCAGTGCAGTATCAGAAGGGGTGGGGAGGATAACATTTCTTCTTTCTCCTCTCCCCATCCTCATCTGCATCTTTTATCTCTTCTTCCATATTCCTTTCTCTGCTCCGGACCAGATCAGACCCGATGATGGTCTCTTCTCTTTTCATCTCTTTTCTCCTCTTTTACTCTCTCGCTTCTCTTTGCCTCTTACGCTGATCCTCCTCCTACCGCCACTCCGAGAATGCTACTCCACTAGAGTCGGCAGTCGCTGATGGTGATGGTAACGATGATGATGGTGGTGGTGGTGGTGGTGGTGGTGCCTGCAATGGAGGTGACGAAGGTGGCGGTGCTGCCCAGTTTCAAGGTTGCCTCCTCACAATTGCAACTCGCATGGCTACGCAGTACATATTAACTAGGTGCGCTCTTTCTTAGGTACGTGATTACCACTTTATATCTATATACATATCTTGATATATATATATATATATACACATGTGTGTGTATATACCTACCACGTGCACCTCGACTCTTACGATATACACAGAGCGGAACGCGTGAGGCTGTCAGAGTGGTCATTTTAACACGAGCGTCACGACTCGTCGGATCCAATGCCGATTATTCCGGCGTTATACTCGAGTAATTGCTTTTTTATGGGATATACTCCGAACAGACGCGTCGAAGCTGTGTCTTATGAAAAATGGAAATGAGTGATGAACGATCTTGAGAATTTCATCTCGCCCAGTAATAACGCGAGGACTTTATGCTCGGTTAATGCCTCGAGGAAGCGATTAGTCTATTAATTCTTTATTATTATCTCGATTCGATCTTTATATACGAGTGGCGCTTGATTTCTGGGAAAAAGATCGAAGATCTCGGAAATTCATAGGTTTCTATAAAACGGGAATAACAATGCAAATTGCAGCTGCCTCGTGTTTTTACCAACTTTCCCACTGGTTTTTTCGATTTCAGCCACGATTCCCAACCAGGTCTCCGATCGATCGGAAATCTTTGATCTGACTTCGGTTCGCCTCCAGGAGGCAACGCGGAGATCTGCAAGCGACTGAAAAATCGGCGACGTCTCAGAACTGAGCGCAAGCTGCAAAAGTAATGGTTCAGTCTGATGTCATCCTGTAACCTTCTACTTTGCACGTACGTATGGAAGAGCCAGTGGCGCGTCTCGGCGGCTGCCCGACTGAGACTCCGAGGAAGCGAGAGTGATGTATAGGGACCAGTCGCTATCGAGAGGGAAAGAGAGAGAGAGAGCGAGAGAGAGAGAGAGAGAGAGAGAGCGAGAGGAAAATAAGAAGATCAACAGAGAAAAAGACAGACTCTCTAATAGCGCGAGTTCGAAGTGAAATAAGCCTGTTTACAGAATTGAATGTCAGATCAAAATGCATTAGTCGAGTCAGACTCAGTCTGACTGAGATCATTATAAGGTTGGTGCGAAATTTCAAGTTTTCCCCAGAAAAGTAGGCTTGGGCCTACCGGAAGTCTTTAGAATTAAATTATAATAGAATACAACCTCGCAAACAACAGTCCCAATGTTCAAAGTTCCCTGCTCCTTTTGCTACGCGTTCAAGACAAAAGATCTATACACCTCCTAGCGAGAGTTATGCAAATTTCAGGAAACAATTATCGCGTGGATGGAAGAGAAAAAAGGAAAATGGTTTCCTCAAGAAAAATTTTGCAAAATTCATTTGGACTTTATCTTATCTCAAATACTTCCTTGACTTCCGGTTCCCTCGAACTTTAGTAAATAATCGCTCGGTCTAGCCACATAGGCTACGTGCTGTATGTATTTATATATCGTATAGGAATAACTTGGATCTTTCACCAGAGATCTATGGATCGATTCCGCGTGGAGATACGCTTCTTGGTACCGTGCAATTATTACGCAATATCGTGGCATTATGTGAACGTTTTACATTCGATGCTTCGCACCAGCGCGGCTCTCTCAAGGTCTACACATTGTTGTTTGTACGTCGAGTTAACGCGTCGTTGCGGACCAGGGGCGTAACCGGAGGAAATTTTCATTCTGTAGGTCGAGTGGGTGCGATGTGTTGGAGGAGGAAAAAAAATGGGATGAAAAAAAAAAGTGAGGAAAAGTCGGAGCGGGAGTTTTGAAATTTCTTAGTGGGAGACAACGTGGACTTTATGGCTGCTGGGAGCTCAAGAGTGTCGCTTGAGGACAAAGCAGCGTACGCACGTTCTGATAAGGCCTTATCGTGTGAAAGCACTGTGGCCTACTTACGCTTTATGCTAGTTACCCGTAGACGCATGTGAGGTTTCTGGAATAGGATCCATGCTCGAACATATGTGGACCGTATGTGAGGCTATATATAGACTACGTGTAGCGTATCTACTATATCATCATTTGGTTAGAATTGTAAAATAATTTTTTTAATATTCGACAATTAAGAGCGTACCGATCTGGGTGCGTGGGAAAATTGAAGAAATGGAGATGATACGTGGACCGTGTGTGAGTCTGTGTTTATCATTTTTGTAGAATTTTCAATTTTTTTTTTTATTGATAAATTCTAGGGTATTGGCGTGGAAATGGGAGAGCGATAAGTAATCGGTAGGGATGAGAATGTTACGTTGCGATTGAGTAATGGACCTTGACTTTTTACATGGTAAATGCTTGATAATCTAATTAAACAGACTCTGTAACTTCCTGATGTTATTTATTTCACTTTGTATAATCTCATCGTAAGTTTTACTTTTTATTGTCCTATTTATAACGTTAGGCGATATCGAAGAGCCGCCTTAGTCAGCGATTCATAAATCACTGATCGTTTGGCCAATGTCACGTCCTGTTATTTTATTAAGCCGAATGTGCACATGGATCACTGAGTAGATATTTCTTTTTCGACTGCCTTGAGTAGTTACTATCAATTGGATTTTCACTGAGATAAGGATGTTTGGGGATATTTAATCCATCGATAAGAATTGATAACGTTGATTATCGTAACGATAAGTGTGCTCGAGTTTGCGAGTTTTTATTTTTATCTTATTTATTAATTAGCCCCTTTTAAAGTATAATTGATTTAAGCACGACAGCCCTTATCAACCCTTCCATTAAAACCCACCCTAACCCTACCTTCACGCACGCCAATACGATATACCCTGTAGTCAAAATTTTCATTGACACGTTAGTTTCATTCAACCTGGAAATTTTTGGGTTTTAAGAAAAGTTATGATAATTGTACGAGAATATGTCGATAATAAAAAAATTCATTTACCTAAATTTTCAAAAATTTGTGTAATCAACTATCTGCGCGATTCGTGGGTATCTATACGCGTAAACGGTAACGTAAGAACCTCGTATCCCTACTAGGTATAAGTAAATTGCGAAATTGGGTCACCATAAATTGAACGCTGAGTCTTCTAGAGAAAATTTGAGTCTGTCTCATTTTGGAGGTAATCTGGCGTAACACTGATAAGACAAGTAGATGCGTATCGTAGTATTGTTTGACTTTTCAAGGTATTATTGGGAAATATATTTTTTCCTTCTGTTTCTCTTTCGAAAAAAAACGTCTTACGTGACGTTTGATAAAAAAATCATTTTATGGGTCACACGAAGATTGACAATTTGGAAAGTTTGATCAGTAAAAAAAATTCACGTAAATTTCAGATTATTGAAATCGCCTCGAGCTTTTGACAATTTTTCACAAATTTTCCATATTCTCACTATACTCGTGGAGCCGTAAGATTTTCCAGCAAGATATTCAGATTCTGTTTGCACAGGTGTAAGCGTCGTAATAGAAGCAAAATTGAATAAGGCTACTAGGAAGGAATTTTAATTTTACCTATTTATACGAATTTTTGAATTTTCAACAGAATACATTTTATAGTTGATGCTGCAATCAATCATACCCCTGAGTCACTTGTAGACTTTAGTGCGACCCACGTGAAATTCTTAAACAAAGTGATATTCCATTTTTCTTTCGGTACAACAAGGACTCATGCCCTTTTTCACTCTAGCACCTACTCTATCGTTAATTCGTAATGGGCAAGCGACCAAAAGGCTCTTAACTAATTTTGAGGTGAGATTCGCGTACAGCCCTAGTTTTTTAAATTCACTAGAATTTATGACCCTCCTGAGGTTTCCCAACCTTATGCAACCTTCGTCAGGGAAGGTGGGAGGTACAGGGGTGTGTTCTCTATCTCGGCCTTGCATCGCGACGTCCATGTAAAAGCGTAGCCGCCTATCGGCTCTTATGTCGTCTACCCGTTCATAGGAAAAGGACATTCTCAGGTGACTTTATCGTGAAAGTCCTAGAGAAGGTGAGAGACGTAATCAGTTGAAACCCAACTGATTGCGATTTCGATAGATTACGTTTGGTGAGGACGCCGACGGCTTTCGCTTAGACTTCGAAGGCGATTGGACACGGTAAAAAGGGCGTCGCGACGTGCCGCCACCGCGTTCCTGATAGCATTAAAGTTTCGCAGCCTTGAACGCGCAGATAGGAGAAACGAAGCAAAGATACGAGAACCATCTGAGACTGAAATGCCGTAAAATGTAGCCTCGGCCAACTTAGACATGGTCATAGAGGCAGTGTTGGTCGATGGAAATCCACTCTCTCTCTCTCTCTCTCTCTCTCTCTCTCTCTCTCTCTCTCTCTCTCTCTCTCTCTCTCGCTCTCTC
>JARQTJ010000716.1:84238-158487 GCA_030142635.1 Trachelus troglodyta
TCTCTCTCTCTCTCTCTCTCTCTCTCTCTCTCTCTCTCTCTCTCTCTCTCTCTCTCTCTCTCTCTCTCTCACTCTCGTGAGAGAAGGAAAAAGAGATAAGAGAGAAAATGTTAACCGCCACGTGTATCAGTATGAAAAAAATTACTACCGAATCGCTTAGATAAAGAATGAAATTACAGTACACACGCGTTACGGGATCGCTCGATAAAGCAGAGTGAGAGGTTAAATTATTTTTCATGTAAAAGGACCGGGAATTGAAACGCCCTGTAAAATTGCCTTAAATAAAATTGTCTGCAAAAAGTTTGTCAGGCAACGTTTAGCCCATAGACAATTGGACCTTGAGAAAATTGAAGTAAAATTTGGTACCCCTTAACTTTATACCTTTATTACTTTTCCTTTCATCTCGTTCATTTTTTTTTGTTTCTTCCATTCCTCGTGTTCCCGTCGCTCCGTGTTCCCAGAAAAATACAAAAATCTGGTCAACCCTTTTTTTTTCGCCGGGGCAGGATTAGTGCTCTCGAAGGACACTGCCGCTGCAGTCAGTAAGTATTATGACTTTACGAGTCTTTATTACGGCACAGTTCATCCTACCTCGTAGTCCATCCTGCCCGTAAAGGACTTATGTATACCCGTACAAATTATACGGCCAGTTACCATGCACAATGACGAGATTATGAGTTTTTACACAATCCTTTCGGAACTTTTTCTTCTTCTTCTTCCTCTTCCTTTGTTCTTTTTTTTTCTCTTACTCCTTGGCATTCCGTTTCCCCTGCTTCTTCCTTACGTACGGTACTGGCTACAGAGCCCGGTTGCCATAGTGCTCGTAGGATATTGCCCAAGATGAAGGTTGCTCAATTTTTTTTTCCCCAGACCCTCCGCAAGAGTAAAAGGGGGAGACTTTTCTGCTGCCGCAATATTTCCAAAGAGAGACTCTCTCTCTCTCTCTCTCTCTCTGACTATTTCTATACTCGCTTCATCTTCCTCTCGTCTTCTCGCTCTTGGAACTCATTTTTTTTCTTTCCCTACCGCGCTTCCTCTCACCTCGCGTCTCCCCATGCCGAGCTCGGCTCTTTTTTCTTTTCACCATTCGCTTCGTCCACCATCCATCGAGGCAAGGATCGCGCGGCCGCGCGTTTCTCTTATCCTTGAGCGCAGGGATTAGAAATTGGCCTTCGACGTTACGATCCGCCAAAGGCACGTCAAAGTCTAGTAAATGGAAAAGCATGCAAGAGGGAGAGAGAGAGAGAGAAAGAGAGAGCGAGATCAGGGCCGTAGTCAAAAGGGACCCAACGATCATCCTTGAGAGTAATTTTAGAATTTCGAAAACCTCCCTTCGAGACTCTCCCAATAAACGCGAGGACCTTTTCACTTGGCTACACATTTTTCATCCCTTGTTATTGTTCGTCCATTACTTCTTTTTTTCACCCATTTTCTCACCCTCGTTATCCTCAATACCAGGCGGTCCAATTTCCCGTCCAGAGGAACAAGGTCCTTTCACACCGGAATGCCAGAAGCAGTCACGCTCCCACCGAACTCAATCTATTTGTAATCTCGCCTCGGGGAGAAATGGGAGCAAGGTCCGGAGAGTTAGGAAGAGGCTGCTAAGATGCAATAGATGGCTCTTGGCCAAGCGTTGGCTAAGTAACGCGAACTTAAGTAGGAAAATAGATCAGGTCTTTGAGGTCGCGCCAAAACAAGAATCTGCGTCCCTTTTTCTATCCGGGAAGTGACTATACATTTCTCTCTCTCTCTCTCGCTCTAGTTCTACTTTTCCCCCAGAGAAGGACAGGAAAAAAATCAAAATTAATCCCAGTTTATGGCAATACTGGAAAATCCATCTTCATATTTTCCAGGTCGCAGCTTCCGTTCCTCCGTAATCGTCCCCCTTTCTCAAGGTCATAAATTCCACCCTTATCCCCCTTCCCCCTTTTCAATCTTACCACCTCAATTCTTATCGCACCCTTAACGTATTCCCTCTTCAAGAAGGTTCAACGAGATCCAACGACTACTAAGAGAGGAGGTTGCCCAGCCTGCGCCGGTCTCTCGGTTGGTTAACAACGTTTGGTTACTTTACTTTCGATTTCATTTCGTCGGCGCTCGCTCAGCATTATGTAACGCAAAGCCGACACAGTCGTGTCGAAATAATAGTGGCCACTCTTATTATGTACCTTGCCTGCTCGCTCGCCTGCCCTTTAGTATTCCGAGGAGGCACCGTTCATGGCTGCCAATAGAACGTACCCAAAATCCTCTATCTTACATCTATGACCACCTTATCAACTGGAACTAGATTCCAGCCTACGAGGCCACGTAGATCGAATACATAAAATTTCATTATCAATATCATTATATATATCCATTTATTAGAATCGTACAGGGTGACTGTCAAATTTCACCCGTGGTAACTTTACGAACGAGACACCTGACTCTTCGGACGTTCGTCGCGAAGAAAATTTTCTGCCTACTTTTGTCACACTTGTTTCTAATAAATTTTCCAAAATTGCTTTTACGATAAATATTTAGTCACTTTGTCAATCTATGCTTTTCGCCAATCACGTGTATATTCCAAACGGACGGCTAATACAAATTGAAAATGACTCGTTTCCTATGTTATTGTAATAAGAGGGATTCTTACTCTTTTATCATTCTCCTCCCACATATCGCACGCATGTCGCAATGGCCCTGCTCTCTGCAGTCTCTGACGCAACCTGCCGACTCGCGAGTGCGTGTGCTTTTCACACGAATGCTCCTGCCACTGGCTCCGGCACTCTCGGACAAAGTCCTAACAGTCCTCGCTTAGTCCTCGGAAACTTCAGGGACCTCAGAGACCTCAGAGTCCTCGCGATGAGCCTCAACGAGGCGCAATGGGCGACACACGCATGGCACGCACTCTCACGCATATCCACCAGCTGGCCCGATACAACCAGCGCCAGCCATACGCATGTGCCCACGCACTCACACGCTCACGTATTTATAGAAGAAGGCCGCGAAGAAAGCGAGCGACCCGATTTTTTCGACATCTCCGCGCCTGACCTATTTACACTGCGAGCACGATAACATTGCACAAACGCGCAAACGCACAAACGCACAAACGCACCAACGCTAATGGCTCACGGATTCCTATTGGCTGCTCCTCCTCTTCCATACGTTACTACACATTTATATATGTCTCTTACGTGCTTCCTTAGCCGTTCGATTAAATATTCGAACGTCTGCTATAGATATACGTATCATAGTCACGGCTGATTAGCTCCGTCCTCTATGGTTGAAAATATCAAAACAGGCTTTCTAAGAATATCGTTCGATAAAGTCGATAAGATTATCGATCTTGAGAACTTGTTGTTTTTCAATCGTTATTTCGGCTTTTTTGTCAACACCTCATAGGATTAAGAAATTTTGAAAAAAAAAATAGAAAAGAGTGGCTCGGCGAAAAATCCAGATTTCTTCTAGGATAGCTGCGAGGACTTGTTCAGTGGTCCGTTTCATTGTACCAATTTCTACCCTTCCATTGGAAGGTGCACTCTGTGCCGAATGGGACTTACAATGAGTTTCTATTACCGTGCAATAAATTCACAGGTACCTGACGTGTCTGCAAACACTGCAAAAGAGGATGGACCCGTTCCACTGACCTTGTTTGCGAAAACGGTGCATCGTCCAAAGGCAAAATTTGCAAGCGTGCCGAGAGACTAACGATCGAGCATCTTCCGTTGCTTCCAACGAGCGTCGCCAAAATGTGAACTGGCCCTTTTGCCAATAATAAACCAAAGCCCCTCGTAAATCAGCAGCGCGTGTCTCTTTGCAGTTTTGACAATGAATTTTGCACGGATCGACAGACTCAAATATGTCCCACGAGCAAACAACGAAACAAGTACTCGGGTGCACCTGAGGAAATTTTCAAAATTCTTTTTTTTCACTTTTATCCATCCCTCCCTACATCCCAAAAAAAATGCTTCGCATATCCCCGTATCCAATTCGGCGAACGATCGCGATCCATAAATCTATCGGGTCATCAAGGTCTTCCCTAAGGAGCAATCGTTATCGGGAAATCGTTCTGGCTATTTATAATCCAAAAAGACATTCGAGACGGACAGTCAGCCAAGTAAGTAAGCGAGAGTGAGTAAGCAGGCAAGTAAGCAGGCGACGAGCGGAGTCGTACATTTCCCAGGCAGTGCGGCAGCTTTCTTCTGACATAACCGAATGAAGGCGCGGGCCGCTGTTATGCAATTCGAAAGTGCTCGCCTTACTTTACGTATCGCAAAGGTACCTACGAGAGTGCAGACCACTATTGGCATTACTGAAACCTCAAGATCCTCTTCAGGCTCGTACGAGCAAATATTGGTATACGTACCACCATGTTAAATTGCACAACCGATAAGGCCCAAAATAATAAATGCACCTTTAGTAACGATCTAGCGAAAGGTCTGAACTGTCCCAAAAACTAGACTATACACTGTCACGTATAACGAGCCGTTCTACACAGTCCTATCTGTGACCTTTTTGAGAAAGGCTGCTAGGACTTTGAAAAAAAAAATTGCTCGAACGCGGATTCTACCGCGCTAGTTGTGCAACGCTTACGTCCACGTTACGATAGCAGTGTCAACTAATATATTAAACAGCCAAACAAAATATAGACTCGTATAAATTCTAATGGAATATTTATATTAATGTAATACGAGTATGGTGTCTCGCTATATATATACACGTACACTATACCCATATTAATAGTGTGAAAAGCAATGCCGGCACTTCTCTCACATGCGTGACGGTGAAAGTGAACAGTGCTTTCCCCCATAAGTGTGGCTCGCGCCTCCCCCCTCACAGTCTCCTTTAAACGCAAGCATTACGGGGTTATGTCATAGCGGACTATGCA
Organism: Trachelus troglodyta; assembly: GCA_030142635.1. Taxonomy (NCBI): domain Eukaryota; kingdom Metazoa; phylum Arthropoda; class Insecta; order Hymenoptera; family Cephidae; genus Trachelus; species Trachelus troglodyta. Next base: position 89,106 of record JARQTJ010000716.1, read on the forward strand.
TATGAGAGTATACATGTATATATCATATATATGTATATAAAGACCATACATTCTCGCACAGCCTTTCCCCTTGGCCAACGAGAAGACAGGATGGTCCATCCAGAAAGGAACAGGAGACCAAACTTCGGTTTAATAAAAAAGTAAATTAAGGTGAGTTTTCATGGGGTATGGAAAATATAATTTCACTCGTCCGAATAGATTTGGCTGAACAAGGAAAAGATATTCCAACGTCAATTTCTCCAGTTTCACTTTCACCGGGAGACTTTTGGGGGCCCGTAGCCCATATTACACCCGTACGTAATACACGCGTGCGGTGAGAGCAGTCGGCGATACCGTAAGGCCTATTTTGGCTAACGGCGACTGCTGTTGATTCGAGCGACTCTCCTCTTTTAAAATCCCAGACTCAATTTCTCTGGCAGCCAGCCGAAGACCATAATGGCTGCCACGGCATTCTACACAGTCCAAGCCTTTGGTTTCGTGTGTTTTCGCCGGTTAATAGTCTCGGCAGTTGGTACAGTTGGAATATGGTAGTAGGAACAACAGTAGTAGGGAGCTCAAAGCTGAATATTAGGCAATCTAACGCGTCCAAGGCTAGCCGAGCCTTGAGCCGCCTTTCCAAGTGTTTCACTGACTCGCCGCTGCGCGACTAGACGCTAGATTCACCTAGAGTCTCTTTTGCTATCGAGCTATGTGATTTCTACCCCCCTCCCTCCCCTCCGTACCATCGCGCACTACATCGCCGACATGAAAACACGAACGCACCAATACATAAGCGTAATCTCTATTTCTTTTCCCCCTCCCCCACGCCATCCGTCTATTCGTCTCTCTATTACCTCATAGTCGGCGCAACGGAACGATAATAGGCACGCTTAATGCCCGATCGGGAACGTCGAGATTTTTCTCGTCGTTTATTTTTAGAATCACCTTTAGGCTCCTACGAAAATAAATCCGTGCGAATTTTTCATAGTCAACAATTTCACTCGTTGCTCGCACCCTCGCGATTGCGTATGTTTTCGACAATTTTTTTGGGTTATTACGAAAGACTTTTTTTTACTTTTTTTGTTCCTCTTACCTTAGACCCTACCTCTTCTTGGCACATCCACTGTCTCCGGACGTCCGTGTTACGTAAGTCGCTACTTTCGTCCATTGAGAATCCGCTCGGCCGAGTCGACGAGCTCACGAATCTCGAAGATTGGCGAACGCGTGACGAAATTTCGCGAATAATGATTAATAATAATGAATCGTGGGAATCGAAGTGACGTTTCGATGGAATCGCGTAAGATAATCTTGAAGAAAGTATCGGCACGGGTTTTGGCAAGTGAGTGTAGAGTGAGGCCCATTGTCAGGCCTATTTGGGCCCAATTATTGCCAGACTTGCCAAGTAACGCTCGTAGGTAACCAGTAAGCGGCAACAACGAGTCACCTGCCGGCTCGATTTCGCTACATAGAAACGAACTCGTAGATCTACAGAAGTCAAGGTCCCTCGGTCTGATCCCAGGAATACCTATAGATACATATACATGTCTATCTCAATTGTCAGAGAGAAGGAAAGAAAAAAAGAAAAAATTATTCCGTCCAGATACAGCGGAGGGGCCCGTCCGTCTGGTGCTATTCAGGCCCCCGCTCGCGCCTCTCCGGACGATGACTAGAGAATTACGAAAAATCGAGAGGCGTTCAAGGTCCCGCTCGATAAAAAAGCTTCCCCATATTGTAACGTTACGTCCAAAGAGCATCGAGTCAGTCGTCGTCGCGATTGCGAACCGGCTTGAAATAGAAATGGCGTTTCGCCTTCTATTCCAATAAGAGATAGAAAACTCGGTTGGGCCATTGCTGGTTCCTCGATAATAATAACAACGATCCCCGGAGTCAAGGTCTCCGGCACATCTGTCCCGGGTATCCAGTCACCCATTTACACAATAATAATAATACTCCTCGCACGTCCAAAATCATACGTGTTACACACATGAACCCCATACCTATGAGACGGGGTATAAAGAAGATGTGAAAAAAAGAATAAGGCGAGTACGCAACGTTTTGAACCGGTGTCGGAGGTCTCTCGGGCCCCTTTGGCCGCCCCGTTTGGGCCTCCCGAGAGACACCTCCCCTTCTTCATCTCGCCACGCCGAGTTTAACGCTTCGTAACAATGCTCAACTTTCTCCGTCACTTTCGTTTTCGTTGGTCGGCTGGTTCGCCGGTTCTCCGTTCTCGCCTCTTGGTTCTCCTGGCTGTTAGATTGGGAAATAGTGCGTACCTCCTACCACGCCGGGCATTCTAGCGATTTTAGAAAGGGCCTTACAGTGCCCCCTCCCCTCCTCTACTGCCCCCCCGCCCCTCCTCCCACCTACTCCCACCGGCCTTCCTCACTCTCTATCCAATATGCCTATCTACTTATCCAGCCGGGTTGAGAGGTTCGACCTCCCCTCTGCCCAACGTAAACGCTACACGTAATGGGCCCCAAATAGGGCCCCGCCCGCTCTCCGCGACATTCGCGAGATCCTATCGAAATTAAGAATTGCCGATGTCGATCCGGGGCCAGTGCCGTTTCGGTACAGTCAGCTCAAAAAAGTAGGGTCCCCTTTTTGGCTGTCGTACCAACTTTCCCACGATAAAATTTCTAATGCTCGCAGGCTCAGCCTGTCCGGGGCAATGAAATCGATGGTCGTTTATATTACGAGAGTTTTACGGGCTATTTGAACGAATCTTCTTTTCAACACGTATACTTTATTTTCCATTGAAAAATAATGCCGTTACATATCGTTATAGGAAATAATAGAATCTGCACAAATCAACTCGCTCGGCCATCACCACTGTTATTCGCTATAGGTATTTACAATGAGATAAGGAATTTACTTCGGGGATAGGAAAAACGTTTAATGATCACAGGATGGGAACTATCGTTAGGTTAGGTTAGGCTTTATTTAAATATGAATTATTAATCTCGCACATCTATCCCGTCTTTGAATTATTAATTCGACTGCTGGTATTCTTGCTCAGGATTGGGACTTGGATGGTGATATCATTGTCATTGGATAGATGGTGTAATAGCGACAGCGAAAAAAGTGTGTAGCACTAGTCTACCCTGTTCCTCCATAAAACATTCAGGAATATAGTAGATACGTTAAATTCGATATAAATAAATAAATTAATACGTTATGGTAAATAGTAGTCGTAGCTTTAGATTAGTAGTACAGTAATAGTACGAGTAGTAGTAATAGTAGTAGTAGTCGTAACAGCAGTAGTAGTAGTGTCGTAATAGTAGGTAATATTTAGATAGCCTTTCATGCTAGTTACTATTAATTGTAATTCTGCTCAGGGTTTTTCGGCCGGATCTACAACGATGGTTGGATGGGTGGAAAAGGTGAGTCAGAGAAAGACTTGGAGAAAGTATTTATAGAAAATAGAGAATTAACGTAGGACGGGATGAACTTTTTTTTTATATTAATTCGAACGTAATTAATTGATGATTTGATTAGATAACATGACTTGGAGAGAGGGAGGGGGAGAGAAAGGGTCTCGTTAGAAGGGAACATGCGACATTTAAACATCGAGTACATTTAAAAATGAGCTCATTCCTTGAAGGGACCTGTAGGAAGAATCAGACTTTCACTGTACACATAGTAGAGTGTATATGCAGAATGCAGAGTCCAAAGTGCAGGATGCAACTGAGTGTTTGAATTTTTTGTATAAGCTTAGAATATTGAAGAATGACGGCTTAGAGTTACTAGAATGTGGAAAGTGGAATTTATATAATTTCTGTATATCTCCAGAATCCGACCGCCCGTTTGCCTGACTTTCTCTAAAAGCGTTCAAATCCAATGTAAAGTTACATTGAATTTTTATCAATTTACATTTACACTCCTAGACGCATCTGTCACATCGTTGCTGCATGATCAGACGGTTGCGGTTCGGTAGGCGCTGGCTTGTCTGGTGGGTCCAGAGCTTAGCCACTTATTTAATGAAAAAGAGAGCAGGGATCTTTTCAAAGGAAGAAAATTGTGCAACAGGGCGGCCTTTGTCAATTCCAAGTCGTTTGATTACTATCAGACTTTTGTGTTCGATTTGATTAGGCAGTGACCTTTGGGTTACATCAGTTTACTTTCAAAGTTTAAGTTCATCCTAGGGATTCTTACGTATATATACGAGTATCACTCTTTTTGTTATTCTGAGCACGGGGTCCCAATTTTTCTTGACTTCCGGTTCGGTGAACCTGGCTCGTTTCCGGATCTCTACCCCTACTTCTTCTTATACTTATACTCTTCAATTTTGCTTTACCCTTTCTTTTTCTTCGTCCTGCGTCGCATCTTTTTTTTTTCTTTTTTTTGAAATTATTATTATATACCTCATCTCGATCATCCGTAACCACTTTCTTGCGTACAGCGCTCTTTTGGACCCTGATACGTGTTACCTTTCTGAACTTTTTCTTTTTTCTACCCTCTCGTGCATAGGCCCAACCATAAATGTAATTGGTTACAATCCCAAATTGCCCTGAACCACTCGGGCAGTTTTTCAGTAGAGAATTCTAGGTAATTCGTGGCTCAAAGGGATTTCAAATGAAACCACCAAGAGCGTCATGAAATTCCTGAAGATAGGCCAATAGTTGGGGCATGGTGGGTCTGTCTTTGGCAAGGCCCAACCAGCAGACCGCCATTACAGCGAAGAGTTCATCGGGACATGGTCTAGGTTGCGCGAGTCTGTAACCATCTCGTAGACAAGCTGTCATCTCGAATGGGTCGACCTCTAGGTAAGGTTGCTGTCCCAGTGTAGCCAATTCCCACAGGAAGACACCAAAGGACCACTATGAACAAAGAAAAAGATTGTTCGTGAGTTGGTATATGGTCCAGGGTGAAATTTGAAAATTAAAAATATGATCTAATTAATAATTTACCACGTCTGTCGCTGTGCTAAATTGATTAATCTGAAGACTCTCCAGGGCCATCCAACGTATGGGACGGTTCTCGTTGTCTCCCAGGCAATGGTAATCCTGCGGGAACAGATCTCTGGCCAGCGCAGCATCCGCCAACCTCACGCGATGTCCAGCAGGTTCTATTAAACAGTTCCTGGTCGCGATGTCCCTGGATAGAAAAATTATTTTCATTCCATCATAAGAGTTTTTAAAAAAATCAACGACTTCAAAATGATCCATCACCTGTGCAGCAGACCACGACCGTGCAGAAAGGCTCCAGCTCTGGCGACCTGAGCAGCCACGTGGACCAGGTCCCTGGTACCAGGATGATGGTTTCCGTCGGTCAGGTAGAGCTTCAGATTCAACTCGGTGGGACTACTCGTGTAAGCCAAAAGTGGACAAGGCCCATCTAGACAGGCAGCAGCTAAGGACGCAACGTTCCCATGGACCAGTCCAGCCAACTGAGACCCTTCCACCACGAGCAAAGACGCCTGGTAGGCCGAGGCCACTTCTGTAAATTCCATTTACCCCCATTAGTCATTTTTGTTCCATGTGCCTCTTTGCGCTACGCTCGACCCGACTGCGGTTAGGTGCTTCCTGTTTTACCTCAAGTGGATAAATCCCACGGTTTGACCGCACGTCGATACTCCATTCCGTTTCAGAAATTTGTATTACTTTCACCGTATGCTCGTGCATCGCACGCTTACCAGTCCAACCAAGACCCATTTTTTTGAAACTTTCACAATCCGTACAGCTGAACTTGCTCGCGTAACACGAAGACTCACCCGTGACTGTCTTTATGATGACTTCCTGTTCATGACCAGCCAGCTCCAAAGTTCCCTTGTAGACACGTCCAAAGGTCCCTTCCTGTATGTGGTCCCGGCAATACAGGGCTGACCTTGAAACTGCCAGGGCCCTTGCCTTCTCGCAGGGGTCTGTGGCCTAGAGTCAATCAAGAGGAAGGACTGAGGTCGCGTGGGCTGATTAATTGCGTCTTCGGGAAAGCTCTTGAGAAGGGAGCATTCTAATAAAAAGTAGTATTCCAATATACTGGCAAATTTGTTCTTGCCTGACTTAACCCAAAGAATTGATACCAAGGCGCCTTTCAGACATACGGGAGGGACGCCGGGCGTCCTTACGCCCAAGTAATTCAAGAGTCGTTACTGTCAGTAGAAATAAATGGGATCTGAGAAAGGGCCCCAAGGTAGGTTAGGCGCAAGAAAGACAGCAGCGATGTGTAAAAGGGTTAAAGGGCAGCAAAGGACGAAATTCTCCTTTGTGAGTAAAGTCTGCCACGCGGCGCCAACAGTCCGCCCCTCTTTGTTTGAGGCTGAATTGCTATTGGCATTGCTTCGGTCGGAATGGCGAGAGGTAAAAAGAAGGGTAGGAAAGCCTTGTAGGATAGACGGAGGAGGGTGGCTGTACGTATAGGTGGTTAGGCAGGGGGTGCGAAGTCCGGGCTATTCATTAATTTCAATTTTACGGAGTTTTGCCTTCGCTCCCGGCAACAACCCTTTATATCGTGGCTACCCCATTTGCGCATACGCCCCTGTCTACGCTTTTCGCAACTGTGCACGTACGTGGCCACGCACTCACGCATGCACCTGATGCTGCTGCTCCGCTGCTGCCATGCTGACGCGCACTCGAAATTAAAGGAAAAACGCGACTGTAAATGGTACAGCGTGAGCACGTTTTGCGGCCGCTAACAATAAGGCTGTGTAGAATTTGGTACGGTAGTGCGGAAAATTGCGTTGCTTTTGCTGTTTTTTTGTGTTTGTACAATACATGAAAAACAGCTTGTTCGTCGGAATATGAGATACGGGTTTATTTGTTTGTTTGTTTGCCCTTTCAGGAACGGGAGTATTCGAGTGTTTACCTGTGTCGGGAATCCATAAGCTGCTTAACAAGGAAAATTTGAATTTTTTCTATAAAACGGATGAGGGTAAAGAATATATGAAAAAGGGTATTAAAGCGCAATCACAGACGCCGTTACGGTCAGATGTTGTGGGAGGAGAAATTAATTGAAATTCGAAAAGGACAATTTATAGCGTCCGACATTGGAATGGGAAAGGGAATTAAAATTATTTACGTTAATGGGGTAAAATGCAAATTTGCTAACTCCAGGGCTTATCACAGCAGCCCTCTAATTATCATAGGCTCTTGTTAACGTAACCATTCGTGTAACCGTGTAGCTCGTGAAAACGCAGGGCGAGGGGAGGTGAAACACGGATGATTTTGAACAAACTCTTGAAACGTTCGAAATTCTCGATCGACCTTATCATTTATAAAAAATCTAATCACTGTTGGAAAAAAAGGAAAAATATTTACTTCCCATTCGTTAAATTCTCGAAAAACAATTTGGAAGATTTTTTCGAGATTATTCACAAAGGCTGTATCCTCCCCCTCGCGTCCCACCCTCACAGGGGTGTAATGGGTTTGACAATGGATCTCAAGCGTATCGTTTTACAGGGTAAGATTCCCTTGTAAGGGTTGTTGGTGTCTTGTAGGCTCTAAGGTAGTCCAGGTTACTCAGGAGGTGTTGCAGGGGGTGGAGGGGGAGGCCAGACAGTGACTAGGGTGTCGGAGGCATGGAGGCACAAAGGTATAGGCAGAGGAGAGGAGTCCCAGCCGGGGGATGGTTTTCCTGGAGGGGAGGGAGCTTTTGAGAGTAGGGCCAAACTAAGGGCTGAAGACTGAGGGTTGAGGCTCCTGGCTCGAGGGATACGCGTATCCCCGGTAAATTGATCCAAGATCAAAGCCGAAACAATCACAGGACCCTCTCGGCCTCCTCCCTACTCCCCGACCTGGTGTTCCAGCCCCTCGGTGTTCCGGGTCTGAGGATCTAGGGGTTGAACGAGAGAGGTAACCGCGTGTGTAACCTCCTATCGAAAGCATCACCTCCCTTACCCTCCTGCGCTCTCTCACCCTCTGGCCATGCACCCTTGGGAATGGCCCAGTCCCTATTTTTCGAGAATTAATAAATTCTCTTCCTTAATGCTGGTCCTACCCCGATACAGAATTGGTCCTTCCCGACGCAATTCTGTTCGCTGAATCGTTCAACTTTTTTTTGGTTTCCAGAAAAAAAAATAAACGACGACCTTTGCAGGGGTGCATCCTTGGAGTGATGTGGATCGTCCACTTCTTGTCTCGTCGTACCTCTACAACCCTCTTTGGTTAGGGGTTGTTCGTCTGAGCACGTGGTCCACTCGAAAAAAGTTGCTATTTTACTTTGACCCTATGCATGTGTGAGTGTGTGGATGCGTACTCCTACGAGGTAGATGGTTGGAATGGGTGACGTACAGAGTAGGAAGAGTTGGTAAGGTAGAAATTGACGTTGGTATTCGTGCTGATGGCAGTGGGGGTTGTGGGGGCAGGGGTGGTGGTACCGGAGGTAGAAAATAGGGGATGAAACCCCAGAGCCGTGGAAAGTTGTCAGTAGAAAGCAGTTCGCTCGACCACAAACTCGATAAACTTTGAGCGCACGGTGCGCAAATGTACAAACCAGAAAGGGGGACATTCGACTTATCTCGCACCACTTCCGCTTCCGGTTGCGTACAGACCGAGAATAAAGGAGGAGACGAAGATGAAAGATAGAGGCTGGCTGAAGATGGCGAAGGAAGAAACGCGAGAGAGCAAAGGAATGCAGGCACGAGAAGCGTCTCTGAGAAAATCGGATTTTCCGCAAGGAAAAAGACTGGGTGAAAAGCGTTTCCAACGGACCGCCGTAAAATTAAAGCTTCTCGCGTAATTCTCACTCACCTGACTGAGATGCGTTACGTGACTGGCCGCGTAATAACTAGCTCGTGAACCGCAGGGTCTGGCGTACAGTGGCTCCAGGTCGGCGATGGTCGCGTAACTTCCGGAGTTGGCGCTGCCCGGACGTGGATCCACTCTGACGAGAACGGAACTTCCGGCGAGTCCGCCAGTTCCGGCAGCCGAGTAACTGCAGCAGGGTAAGGTCTTCCTGCAAGAGTCGAAAAAAATATTTAAACCTCCTCAACTTCCGTCACTGTCCGTCTCTCCCCTGCCAAGAGGTACCCTTAGAAATTTCAAAATTTCTAAAATCAATGCAAAATCATTAAACAGGAAGTTTACGTAATTCCGGAAGTCAACCTCAACTGTCCCGTCACGGACGTCCTCGGGATTCCCCTGGAAAGACACAAAGCTCGTAAACGTCTTTAAGCCGACGTGACTTCCTAGAGGACCAGTTTCCAAGAGAGGCTGGAGGGTGCGGTTAGTCAGCCTGATATAAAAGTCCGTTTCTTAGGGTTGAACTAAAAGATTGTGAAGTAAGGGCGACTAAGAGGTAAAGGGAGGCTACGTTTGCCTTGTGTTATTAGGCCGAAGAGCCTCAAAGAGCTAATATGTCCTGGAAGAGACAATTGCGCGATCCCCAGGAGCGTAGGGGGAGCCACCCCAGTCTGAGCCAGCCCTCTTATCCTTATCCTTATATCCTACAGGACTATTACCCCTCGAGAAAAATCCTCGAGTAGCACCGAGAGACGGCGAGCTACGTTGCCTATCAGTAAGCAGCGTCCCGACGCTCGAGTGGGGCGTCTTTCTCGCTGGAGCAAAGAAGAAGCCAGTAATAAAATGTCGGGGGCCGCGCCGAGCGACCGACAGATCACCAGGCTTATTGAAAGGATATTTCATTCGGATGAGGTCCTATCCCGCTTATCCCACGAATTTCCCGCGGGTGTCCCGGAAAAATCTGCCTTTTTCCTCGAGGCCATCGTCCCCTTCCAACTTTACACACACATATATAGTCCCATCGACATTACCATCACCTACCACCTAACCACTCTTTACTTCCCATACGATTCTCCCTTTTTCCCATATTTTTTTTCTCCTCTCTCTTTTCATAGCTTCCCTTCCCGATTGATTTTCACCGCCACTACGGATTTACAAAGAAACCGCCAAGACTCCTGTATTTTACCAAGAAACTCTCTCGGCTGCTACTTCATCCGGTCTGGCTGCCCCATGACTTTCTCGGCTTCCTTTCTTTGTATCCCATCGCTATCAAGAACAGGAGGAAGAAAAAGCAATGGTTTTCTTAAGAGAAAATAATTTTTTCTTTTTTTCTCTTTATTATTTTCCCTTTTTTTTCCCTATGTATTTTTTATTTCAGTCTCTCATCGTGTATACATAGAACCGTATACTTACTGCGATTCCTGCACCCGAGCCTTGCTATTGCGAATGTACAAAGCGCTGGCGACACTTCCCACGACCAATATCAAGGCGCATGCACAAGTGGCTGCCACGTAAAGTGCTCCGGCGCCATTCACAAGGGGTCCAGCTTCCAGCTTCACGGAATCATTTCTGGGCGGTGTTTCCACTCCTGTAACAATAACGGAATTACATGCCAAGAATCTCCTGCCGGGTACAAAGTGCAAGTAAAATGCAAAGGGTCACCCTCCGCCAATTGCATTATCTCAAAAGGAACATAAAAGTCGCGTTTTTAATGAAAATAATGGCGGATTCTTTTCGAATCACGTTATTATCAGTCTACGAATATTATTTCTAGTTGTCAAGAGCTTATCTGCTTTTTATTTTTCTCAAGGATCTACCCCCCACCCAATTCCGTTACGATACATAGTGCTTGAGGGTTGCGCTATTTCAACCCTTACGAATAGAACGATTAGTTTATCCATTCTCTTTCCTGGCCAGATACTTCACAACGGCTTTTGAATTTTACTTTTAGAATCGGACCATGAATAATCCGATCCCCACGCTGTGGGGATTCGCGAGGAGTCCGTGGACCTCGGTATGTGGAAGAGAGTAATAAGGGTGATGAGAGGGAGAGAGAGGGGGGGACAGAATGAACGGGAAAAGAAAGTTAGAAAGTAGAGGTCAAGAAAGCAGAAAAAAAGTCCATCGTGAAAAAGCACGAAACGCTCGGTTAGCTTTTGGCCTCCCACCTCCTCTCTCTCTCTCTCTCTCTCGTCTCGTCTCGTCTCTTTTGTGGCCTCGCTTAACGAGCGGAACTTTTAGCCGTAGAACTTTTCTCCGTGAAATCCAGCCCAGCACCGACTGTACACCAACTGCGAATACTCAAGTTCCCAAAGCAAAAGCAGGACGACCCATAAAGCAGAGGAAGGAGGTACGAAATAAAAAGGAAAAGGATAAAATTTCAAAGCGAGATACGATTCTCCTCCGGCAAGAATCTCTTTCTCTTTGGCAAAGATATCGAAGCATCCTGGATCCGGTGCATCCATCTGCTTTTCCTACTTTTCCAGAAGTAAATAATGCCGGGACGAAGCGCGACAGACGTGATGAAGGAATACCGGAAGGACGTCGAGGAAGGGAGCGAAGGGGGTAGTGGAATAGCTAGACTACATCCGGCAGGGTCCTCCAGTGGGGATGGCAAACTGATAGGATGGTTGGCTGGCACTCGAGGGTGTATAGGTGAAGTTATCAAGGGGTTGAGTTTGCTCGGGTGTGATGAGACGTGTAAAAAAAGGAACTAAAAAGTTAAATAAATCGTTCCCCTCCCTTAGCCGCGACTCCCAGTCGCTTGTTATTTCTGTTTATTTACGCGGATCCTTCCATTCGAGTCCTGAAACTTCTACTTCCTTTTATTTCCACGATCCACCTCACCCACTTCGCTACTCCGTGCTCTTACTTCTCCCCGGCTACAACAAGACCACTTGGATTCTTCCAAGATATTGAAGAATCAAACGGCAAATAAAATCCATAAAGAAGTCCTTTCGCTCCCAGGCTTCTCTGCCGTCCCCCATAGCCGTGGATGTTTGGGTTCTCCGAATGGATCTCTGGGAATACCATGAACGAGCTAGCCGGGATGCTGGGTCCAGAACCCTAAAGCTCATAGCGATGGGACGTGAAAAAGGTAAGGTGAAACTAGGAGAAATAAGACAGCAGTGTTGGTGGACGCTACTGCTACCTGCTACTGGCTGTGCTGCTACTTGCCATTACTTCTAGTATACCAGATACTACTGGATGGAAAAGGGTACTCGTGTGAAGTATTTCGCAGGATTTAAGCCCTCGGGACCCGGTCGGTCGCAATCAAACAGTCGCTAACGGAGATTTACGTGGGGCTGAAATTAAGTCCGACGGAATTAACGGACCGACCCCTGACGTCGTCGTCGTCGGGACGCGCCGGGACGCGCCGAACCGCAGTTCCTAATTCCAGAACTGACTTTTGACTATCTCACTCTGGACCAAACGATCACTTACGGTTCATCCTGACCCCTAAGGGACGTCGCTAGAATTAACTCTATACTGTCCGCCCTATAAGTCCTACGAGGCTACAGGCTGTTTCACAGTACTAAATCAGAGTAAAAAAAATACTAATAAAATGTCTTTCTTGAAAATAAAAATATACTAAAATATCCTAACACTCTACGGTACAGTCGGGAAAATAATAATGAAACAATATTTCCATGCTGTGTACAGTCTTGTGATTCTGACGTACTTATCGAAAGCCTTGATATTTTTCTTCCTGTTTTATCCCCTTTTCTTTCTCCCTCCTATCCACCCTTCAAGGAATGATCCCTCTTTGGCCATTACCCTCTCGATCTTTGACTGAAGCAGAAGTCGAGTCGGTTTTTCCTTTTTCATTAAATCTCAGCCGAGAAATTCAATTTTCCTCGGCGAATTGCCTTTCGTTGTTCCGTCACGACTTGTAACCGGATACTGGATCGGTGTCTGCTTCCACTACGTTTGTGTCTGTCAACTGCGAGGGGCGGGAGAAACTATACCGTGAAAATCCTACCCCTCCTCAGGCATCGCAGCATTCCCCAGCATCCCTCAGGATCCCCCGGCGAACCCATCCGCAGACTCTCCTGGTGTCATCCTATTCCCTGTACTCAGTGCCCTTGCCAATTCACGTCAAACTGCTATTTCGCATTTCGAGTTACAATTTTTCTCTCTCTCTCTCTCTCGCACGCTACGGATAATGAAAATCATCCCTTAATCGTCAGACCGATCCCACAGGGATATCATCCGGTATACGTGCAAATATTTGGGGCTGATGCGAAAATGGTGTATTTGTAGGAAAAAGCCCGAGGGAAAATCAAGGGTGAACAGACGCGAATGCTGTTCGGTAGAAACAATGGTTAAACCTTGGATTCCACCCCCCACCCCTTTGATTATCTGTTTAGGAAACCAAAATCAACCCCATGCAAAAACAGGCGGTTCGAGCCTCGACCATGTTTTCGAAACGAGGCAAGAACTTGGCTAACCATCCTACACCAGTATATTAATACACTACCCTCATTTTGAACTCGAAACAACCCCTCTTCGAGTTTATCAATAATCTAACGATGAATCATCTTCAAACGAGCACACTCTATATCTATATACATGCATGCACATTGTACAGTATATTTTATTGAAAATCGGTAAACTTACCCTTCAGGCAAATTTTATTCCGCCGGAAGACGAGTATCGTGTCGTTGTATCTGGTACCTGGTGGCGCGGTAACGTTAACCCTCAGCGCCATGGGTATTTCTGCACTGACTTGACCCGAGCAGGGCAACCTTATCCTGAAGACCTGCAGAGTCACCGGAACTTCACCCCTAGCGGATACGTTCACCCTTGGGGGTAGGAGAGCCATCATCCCTGAATTTCCACCAGGCACACCCACGACGTCATAGTCCAGTTCCATGGAGTAGGGTAACTGCGAAATTCGGTAAGATTATTTTTACAAATATTCCCCCTTCCACTCCTCCCCCTCAAAAAATCATCTCACGATTCTTTATCGTCCACATAAAAAAGCTCCGCGTACAAAAGGCATGGGAAACTCCAAACACGCGTACATCGTATCCCATAGGATTTCGTTTTCCCTATTTTTCTATCTAAATTCGAATCCCCATCCAACCTCATCCAGAATCTTCCCACAGGATCACAACAAGCCTCCCCCTGGAGTCTTGATACCCGCGCATACTGTGTTGGACGTGAATGCGTTTTTCTGGCTTTTAGGACTTGCTCAGGTGTATCGACCTTAATGCTCAGAGAGGGTCAGGGGGGCAGAGGGTAACCTTGCGTGTTTTTCGCGCTTGCGAGATATACTGCTGCGTATTTTGATAAGGCCAAATTCAAGATATACCTGAGGAACGACGTGGGAAGATGAATAGAGGAGGGAAGGCTTATAGATCAGACAGATTAGAGACACAAGGAAAAGCTTCAATGATTTCTAGCTTGACTAAAATGTCCCTAGAAATTTTTCACTTCTTATCATTTGAATATGTAGGTATGAAAATGGATCTATGAAAATTTGCTAAAAAATCTAAAAAAAAATCCGTACCCCTACACGGGGACAGTCGCGTTCGCGATTACTCGTAAAATCTCTCAGGACTTATCCTTCCGTCGAACGCGATACGAGATATCGATAATTCTCAACGCATCGGAATAATCGATCGATCGTTAATACAGTCACGATATTTCTGAAATGCCGCACTGATAACATATACACGCATATAGATCACTGCGTCTGCGCCAATAGTAAATTGAGTTGTCAGGATCGAAATGCTACCCAGGTGAACTAAACTTCAGCTATAACCTATAGACGATAACACATGCACTAGGAATTATCGTTATTAACCAGTACCTCGTAGTTACGAGGTACAGACTATATTCACTCATTTTATCAAGTAAAAGTGCGTGACCGTTTCTCGAAGCCTTAATCAGACCGACCTTGTTCCGAAATAAGTAGCTCGAGTAGATTCCACGTTTTAGAGAAAAAAAATTTTTTTTTTAATTATTTAACACCACGTAGGATAACGGTGGGTTATCAGTCATAACTACTTATCGGCATAGCGGTGCAAGTCTGAGAAAAAAAAAGCTCAACAGGAATGATAATGGCCAAGTGCATTGGACCAAGCTTTTACGACTGTATATCTGCGAGTCTGCACGAGAGATCACAGACTGGGAGAGGGTAGCTTTGTTAGGTACACGAACGAGGGGAGGGAAGGAGAAGCCAATCGGCTTGGACTTTGGCTCTAGTCGGTTCGAAACAAATATAGTGTTTAGGCACGCCACAAGTTTTACGAGGTGACATAAATAAAAAGGTTAGTGCTTCGTGATGCGGTGTCAACCGAGCCAGTACGGTTTTAAACCCCCTCGTGTAATCGTCCCCGGGGGATGTAGCGTGACACCTACCATACCTGCACCCTTTTCATCCCCCATGATATCAAGCCGACCTATACCCACGTAGAGAATTTGGTCTCGCACGCCTGTGACACGACGTCTGCTGGTTCGTTAGACTCCTAATTGAAAGATGAGCCAGGGAAATGGGAAAGGGGTTGAAATAAAGGAAAAATATTTTCCAAGCATTTCAAAACCACTTTTCGGAATAGAATGACATCGGGGGATGGTTAGGTAAAATATCGAAGGTTATAACGGGGATGAAAATTTTATACTTTTCCCTCGAATCGTTTAACAGCCTCACTTCAGACTGCTAGGAGTGATCACGTGGGTCCAGGGATGAGCTTGCGGAGTCTCGATGGACCCTGGGCTGGGTTTGCTATCCCATCTGAAAGGGTTGAAGTGCGCTCATCCTGGTATTCCCGAACGACTTTCCGCAGTGGCAAGCGTTTGCTTAATATCTACTCTCGAATTCCGTAATAGCGTAAAAATGTTTACCCAAGGAGCGTCTGCTTTCATCTCCTCGTACTACCCCCATCGCCCCTCTCCGCTAATCTTCATCCCTCTCTCGCCTCTTTTACCGTACCTAGACCAACCCCTATCAACCTTAACGGTTCCTCATACCTCCAGCATCCCTTTCCCTGGAATCCCACCGCATCGCCCCTTTGGCTCTTTCTCGATGGTCTGGACCAACTGTGTGCTGAACAAACGGTTCTTCCTGTACTGGGTACATAAGCATTATTATTATCACGGTTATTGTACGAGAAATAAATTATTAATGTCCCGATGGGAGGGGCGCTGGATATCGGATAATAATCTATCGGGTGATCGGAAGAAATTTTAATTTTTAAAAAAAAATTTCATTTTCCGTCGTTCATCCGGTTCCCATAATTTTCCATCGCTCGATGTATATTCCAATGCGCGATTATTAAGCCCCCTCGTTTCTTTACCCTGCGATATATGATTATCAATTGGCTTCAGTCTCGTTATTTATTATAATTGCCAGCTTTCGCATCCCTCTAGCAACGCTGGCCTTTTGCGCAATTTTAACGAGGCTCCCGGCGAAAATACCTGCGATGGTAAAGTATCTGGGAAAAAAAAAATTGGAAAATTCGCACGAGCCAGAGTTAGCATCGAACCGGAAAAATGTCTGCGCCAAGCACATCCGGGTCCACCTTACGGGCAATAACGAAATTACCAAACGGTTCATCTTTTTTGAACTTTGCACAGATCGTCTGTCATTACATAATTTCGTTCGTTTTCTATCGCGAATTTCTCCAAATTTTTTTTTCTGATTTCCACGAAAAGGGAGAAGAACCAACCCCCTAAAGTTTAAGCTTTGATTTTACCCACCGCCCTTCACCCCGACATCGAACTGACTGAACTAGCACGGCGACCAACGAGCAACCCCTCTCCCCCCTCCAGCAACCCCCCCAGCCACTGAACGCACCAGAGGGATTTCCACGGGCGTTACCACTCGACAGAAATTAAATCGAAGTCTTTGACGGATACGCTAAGGGATGCGAATCGCGATTCGAGGAATTCACGTGGAAATTCCACGCGAGACTTATTTTTCCCGAACCTCCACCCCTCCGGAGTCTCACCCCTATAATATTCCTCATTGACGAATAACGTCGCGCTCTAATAATCATTCCCAATTCCGAGCAATAAAATAAATGAAAATGACTGTGTATATGAAATAAATAATTAAAACAAAAATTCCCTAACAAATTACCAAAAACTAAATAACACGTAGAGATAACCTTATAATCGAGATACCAACAGCACCAGCTACTAACGTTTCGACGAGACTCAATTTGTAATAGGAACGCATCGTTTCCGTCTGCCTCCCGAATTACAACCAAACTCGAACGTAATTTCCCACCACAGCCAGACGTATCTAACCGCACGCCATTTTGCGACGTAGTACGTTCCAAAATTCTTGCAAGGGACCCGTCGCCACGTGAGTAACGCACCGATAGCAATATCGAATATTAATACCACTTGGGACAATCCGATCGATCGACGCGGCTGGTCTATAGCCAAAGTGAGCTAAACATTGAAGAAAATACATTATCATTCCCATCTGATTTCCTATTCGAGTAATCTTAAATCGAGTATACATCGATACATCGCGTGTCCCAGTTTGCCAGAAAGTTACTAGCTGCTCCCATGGAATACACCCCTGACTGTCCTGCAGACTATCCCGGCTCTTTAGAGACACGCGAGGCGGCCCCTAATATTTCAATCAAATATTTAGTCCTTAATGGTCTTACGCAGTGTGGCAAAGCGAACTTAAAAGGGTTCCACCTCCTCGGACGGCCGTTTACGAGGCAGCTTAGTGCCACTTCTGACGACACGATGAATTAATCACTCCACCCCCACCTCACATACGAAAAAGCCCTCGTTCACCCTTCGCTTACGCCCCTGCACTCTTTTCCCCTGAATCAAGCAGAGGGTGGTGGACTGGAGAAAATTTTCAAAAATTTTAAGTACAATGTCCACATGGTAAAAAAAATTTCCAAAAATATTATCCACCCTGAAATAAAAATCCTACACAAATCTAGCTCGTATTTATTAAGCCTGTTGCGGACGCACCCTTAACCTTCCACGGGGCGACCGTCGACTAGAGTCGCTCGTAGCTACGTTAACGAGCAGTTTTACGGCTTAATTATTAGCTCGACTGTACTCGAGAGACAAGGGCTGTTTGCACCCTCAGTGTTAACGCAATATGCTCACTCCGGGCACAGATGTAAACCCCCTCCCTCACCTCCACCAATTCGGCCACAGTTTCTCTCTACAGACTATAGATATCGTACTCCCACACCTATGCGAGTCTCTTAACACGTAGTATAGAATCTGTATTGTCTATGGTTGGGTATACCTATATGCAGGTATAGTGTGTGTAACTAGGAATAACTATAGCATATAACGTATCTTCGCTACCATCCGATACGTTTCCCTGGTCCTTTCCACGTGTCGCGCCCGGAGCCTGCGGAGACGCCAAGTTCAAAGCGTAAGGGTGCAGTAACCAGGATAGACTCCTTTGTGGCTGAAACTTCAGGGCCGTACAGTAAACACGTCTGGTCTACTATATAGCTAACAATGTCATTCCGCCATTGCAATAAGAGGTGTCACCCTTATCAGGAACTATTTCTCCCTTGGCTACAGACTGGCTCCTTCCGTCTGGACGATTACATGGACACACTTCCCAGTCTATAGACACGGGCTAGTTATTGTCTTCTTGCAGTTTCTCATTTTTAGTATGAAAAGTGGAAACTCACAAGGGATGGGATTCTCCTGCGGTGCTTCGCGATTACATCGAGAATCTTGAGATTTCCTGGCACGTGATACGTCCTACGATCGTAGATGGCGCTGCT
Organism: Trachelus troglodyta; assembly: GCA_030142635.1. Classification (NCBI taxonomy): domain Eukaryota; kingdom Metazoa; phylum Arthropoda; class Insecta; order Hymenoptera; family Cephidae; genus Trachelus; species Trachelus troglodyta. The sequence continues at coordinate 107,494 of JARQTJ010000716.1, forward strand.
GAGGAAATAGGATAGGAAGAAAAATAGCCTTTTGTGACGGACTGTACAAATTGTAGTACAGTCTGATATGCTGAGATGGTAAGTGACCTGGCATGGTAAAGAAAGGGGAAAAACGACGGTATCGAATGAAAAGAATCAATTGGACTAAGGGATGACGAAACGAATTATTTTCGTGACAAGATGGCGGATCTCAAACTGTTGTCACTTTGTTCGCGGGGGGTGAAACGCGGGGGGTATTGTCACGAGGTATTGTGACGATTCGTGTATACGAATGAAGCTTGTGTTGGAGAGTTAAGGGTGGAAACCACCCCTTACGCTCTTAACGGCATCGGGCATGAGAATCCTGAAAGAGCCTCGATTCGACCTCGACGCCGCAGGATAATGGGAAATCCAAAAGGTCCGTTAAGGGTAGGTAGAGGAAAAAAACGAAAAATTCATTTTCGCTACGACAAAGCGTCCCGACGCTTTCCTGCAATAATGAAAGTCCTGCCGCAGGTCCTTGTGACAGGACAAAGGGCGCAGGGGCGGAGGAGCTATGGGTGTCGGGGGCCACCTTACAGTCTTATACCTATATCGTTCGCGTGGTAGCGAAAGGGGTTGGCGCGGCGAACCGCAGAATCCGAATTTCAAGGCTCGATTGAACTGGAAGCGTTCATGGAAACGCGGCTTGGTCCTAAGGGTGAGTTTAATTAGGGAGGAGCTAAGGTCGGTTTGTCTGCTAATACGAAAACATCGTGTTCCAGTGAATGTAAGCTCTGTCTGTATTGGGTACAGGAGGTTGAGATTGGAGGTTAAGGGGAGTCACGTAAAGGATTGTTCGACTCCCATGAGAAAACCATAGGACAAGGGGATGCTGACTTCTTTACCTACCCCGAGCTGGATTAAGCGCGATATTGGACCGCGTAATCTTTTAATCCTGCCTGCCTTATCACGGGAAGACATAAACTGATACGAGTAGCGATAACGTTAATTCGGGTAGCATTGAAGAAACAACCCCTATGTGAATTCGTGCATAGGTGCATAAGTGGCGAGGAAAAAAGGAATGGGAATGAAAAAAGCATGGGGTATTATTTATCAATTTTTGTATGGGGTGGTAAATTTCTCAGACAGGGATCGGGGGTACGAGAGACCCTCTGGAGGAATGATAAGAGACAGGAAAATGGAGATGCGAATTGGAACTAACACAGCTGTGGATTCCAAGGGTTTATCAAATACAGTTTAGTACGGCATTTATCGGTGTCCATGCTTATTGGGGATGCCAGGAGGGTGCGGGCAGGGGTTGGAGCCAAATGGGTGGTGGGTGGGAGGTACACAGGGGTGTAGAACTGTACGTAGGGCAATTTTCGCGTAATTCGATGGGGCGTGATCGTCATAGCAACCCCCGATGCCCCATTCACCCTCCTTGGAAGCTGCAGCCTGTTCAAACAACCCCCGAACCCTCCGCCCATCTTGGTTATCCTACGCTCCACCTTACCCTACCTTGTCCCACGTTGCCCTACGTTACTTCCTTTTACTTTATTTTACATCCCTTTCCGTCGTCCTTACGCATTCACGATTCCCGATGTTTACCTACATTTTCGGAATTTCACCAAAAAATGTCGTCCTTGTGTACCCCCATACACCGCCTCCGAAGAAAGGAGTAAAAAATTGCTAATGCAATTTTTTACTATTCATTACGTTCAAACGATCCAACCCCGTGAGTCCACGGCGCCAGGATCCCGTGTCCTGTGAAATTAATTTCGCAGTTATCGCAACACAAAACGCAGACGGACGTTTGCATTTGACAGGACACGCGAGTCCTTTCGGAATAACATTTTAGGAATAGTGGCAGCTCCTATCTCAGAATTAATAGTCGACCACACCTGTGACACGCGGAATCTTAAAAAAAATTCCATGACAAATTTTACGATAATAAAAATGGTCTAGTGATAAAAAGAAACCATACAAGTTCTTCAAAAATGAAATTGAAAAATCCTAAGGGAAAGTCCTCGTAAAGGCGCAAGCAAATAGGTGTTTAAATTCCCGTGCGAACGAATAAAAAGCACAAGTAACCGGTATCCCAGGATGCCAGGCTGGTTAAATTTCTCGGGCTTAAACTCCTGAGAAACACGAAGATATAAATTAAGCGTCGGGCCGTTACCCGTTCGTTTCGCCGGTATTGCGCAAGCACGCTTAATTATAAAACCGATAAATTTATCCTGCGGGACGCGAGACAGACGTCTGGAATCCTTGGCTTGATAAACGAGCTACTGATCCCAACCTCCCGCAGCCTCCGACCCATTCGGAGTTCCTTACTCTACACCCACTCGCGAAACAAGGACAGCGATATGTACCACCCTTTGGATATCTACCACTTGCACTATATATATACATACTACAGAACCCTTATGCTCGTTACACACTTTTCGACGTTCTACCACGCTCGAGGTAGTTCACATAATTAGATGAGTTCTCTATAGGGATGCTGAGTCAGTCTAGAGATAAATTAATCTAGCATACGCAGATAGTGACATTGGAATCGATTTATTGATAAGAGAGATCAGATAAGATGTCCCTAGAAAAATTTTCCCACTATTAGTATAAACCGAAAAATATAGTACAACCGTTTTCGAAAGCCATTTGGATTTATCGGTGAAAAATTTTATTTCCTAGGGAATTTCATTATTCCCCAGATTTTCTTGGACGACGCCCCTTACCTGACAGGATTTCTCTATGGGCACTCGTTAAAGTACCGACTCTTTCTGGCGGACACCTTATACTTTGGCTCTAGCACTCTATACCTATGTATACAACCTCACAGCAGAAGGCTCCTCCCACGCGTAGTTGGCAAACTATCAGCGAACCCATCGCAGGGACAAATTTCCTCATCTAACTTTGCACGAGGAGATGAGATGATCGCTCAATGCCACCTCCAGTGGCTCCAGGGCAGCCAACATCGCGAGCACATTGCCAACGGTGCTCGGACGCCTGGCTAGAGGGAACGTCGCTTTGGCAAGCCTGGGAGAATTAATGGGGGAATCAAGGAGTTTTCTATGGGAGCGATATGAGAATCCAGGCTAACCTTAAGGACAAATCCTGTTGCCTGTCGTTCGATGAGAACGAGGAGCAACAGCAGCGAACGCAGTGACCGCTATCTGGACTGGGTTCAAATTTTTCATAATAAGGCCCAATTCGAAATTTAGGATCAACGTTCGAATGGGCCTTACGGGTTTAAACCTTGGAGCCCTGTACGGTATAAGAAACTTTGTACCGGCTGGACGAGATCTAATAAAAATAAATGGTCCAGCCAATTCCCGACAGCCTCCTACACTGCGGTAACCGACAGTGTGACGTCTGGCGTCCCGACGGCAGCGAGGAAATTGAAAATGTTGCCAAACCACCCTCGCACTTGCACTTCTCTCGATTCTCATCCGCGTCAGGAAAAAGTTACGGATTCTAGTTTGTGAGAAAAATTTTTCCGAGTAAAGACCCGAAAACCATACGGTTCAACCCCCCTCACCCCGTATCCACCGACCCACCCCTTAAACGCCCCCGTCTACCCCTGAGGCTCGCAATGCACTGTATTATGCATTCACATTCGCTCTCCGACAGAGTGACTACCCCCTTCATCCCTTATCTCGCCTTTTCGTACCGTATTTCTGTATACTTTATCATAATAACCTTGTATTATACGATATAGGAAAATTTCTCAATTTCACTTGAATTTAATTTACCTAACATACAACGAATGTAGGGTATAAGCGTCGGGGTGTGTTAAGTTCCTGTCAGGTAAATCATTTTTAACAGGGTGAAATTTCCTTTTAACATCCCTTTATAAAAGAAAATCGAAGACGATTTTACGTCGAATGGAGTAATCCGAGCGATGACACCTTGCAAATTTTCCACGTGATCCCATAGACGCGAGACTGGGGGCTGATGAGGGTAGGGGAAACATGAAGATAAGACGTATCGAGTAAGGGTTGCGAGGACGCGGAGCATCGGTGGCAGAATGGGAAATGATGATGGGAGCTATGGGATTTTCACGGGTATTTCATGGGAATTACGTCGCGGCAAACCGTTCTCCGGTTTCAAGTAATTATGTCGTATAATCCTAGGGTGTTTGTCACAGGGTTGCGGTGTGTTGTACGACGACGCCGGGCGTCGCGGTGTAGAGTGTCCCGGTGATATTCCCTGTTATCCGAAACACGAGGCTGTTATCCCACAGGACTTAGCATAGGGTGACGGGTGTAAAGTGTTGGGTGGGGGGGTGAACGGATGAGGTGGGGCCAGCCTGGTGCCAAAAGGCCATAGGGGTAGGCGTCCACGAGGAGCATTAATCACCTCGCGTCACCAGCCACCATCTACATCGGTTTGAATTCCTAATTAATTATAAATCGTTATCATTTCCCTTAACGAGCGTTGGTTCGGTCAAAATAAAGTGTCCAGCCACGATATAAAATTTTCGTGTCGCAAGCAAATAAAGATCCAAAAGTCCTAAGAGTAAAGACGGCAGTGTCTTGGATAGGGGATGAAGCAGAGAGAAACGCAATAATATATTTTTTACATGGAATGCGCCCCATCGAGTTCCCATCAGCACCGGGGGCGACGGTATTACAAGTAATTGTCGCTACGGGGTGGGACTACGTTTCTTGCGACCCTTCGCGCTTACAACCCCCCCTGTCCGTTCCGCCTGCCACCCCTGGGTTCTTACTGTACGCAGTACCCAGTACTTAATATACCAGCGACAGTGTACTATACCGCCATCGGCAGGGTCTTCCTTCACCCCTATGTCCTCCACCTACCCCCTATCAACCCCCGGGAAATACGCAACTTTCGTATAACAAGTGGATGATTCACAAATCATTCCCAATTCCAGACTCCCGCTTACAAGTGCAAAACTTTATTCGTGACTACCCTCCTTCGAGGTAATAGAAGGCTCAGGGGCGGAGAAGGGTGCTTTTTCGATGGTACCCTTCCACCCTCGATTCCCCGTCTGCAAAGCACCCGAGGCGTCCGATCAGCCTCCAGATGTCCCAAGATAAAGTAAAACGACCGAGTGACTCACGAGATCGCACGACGTCGAGAATTCAAGATCCGGAGATCTGACCCCGGGACCTGAATCCAGCCTGGGACAACGGGACTGGGGATGGCTCCTGGGAAAATGCATTCCCTCGGGATAACGAGGACTAGGAAGTCGCTCGGTATGGAGAGGCATCAGACACAGGAGCAATCCTAGGATCCTAGATAAGAATGATTACATGCAGGAGGAAATTAGGGGATGCAGATCGGCAATCGAACGTCGTTCCAACCATCGAACCGTTCCACCGTTAGGTCCATTGGTATGACCAGTTTGTTATCCCAGGGGAAAAGGATCCCACGTTTCCCCCATCACTTCGCTCGAGAGTTTGTTTGCTCCCCCGAGATTGCCGGGGGATGAAAATTAGAAGATACACACATTCACTGTGTATTCTATATATCCGAGTTCGTTCAATTTTCCATAAAAAAGAAACACCGCTTGAACACCCCCCCGCAACCCCATAATACTCACCCCTATTACCAGCAACCACCCAGCACACTTTCCCCAATGAATTCCATTACACCCCCACGGTAAAACCCCACACTAAAAACTATCAAAAAATGAATATTACTCCCTTCGAAAAAAAATCAACCCCTATAAAATGTCCAAACTATACCAAGTAGATAGCCAAGCATCCACGGGGCGTCGATTTCCCGGTCGTTTAACGTTTGATCGAGGGTGGCGAGGGGGTTGAAGCAGTCGAGAAGTACCTGCTCTCGTCGCATTTGCGTTTCAGCCAAAGGACAAGGGGGTTCAGCAGAGAAGGGTGGAGGACTAGGTGGTAGGTGCTGCACACGTAGGTGCTGTATATAGGGTAGGGAAGGAGGGTGAATGCCGAGCGTTTGGTTTCCTTGGTGACCGAAGGGCCGCACAAACCTAACCATCGTGCCTGCAATGTTTGTATTTCATATTGATAGAGTATTGATACCCCCCTTTGCACCCCTGCACCCCTGCAACCCCCAGCCCACCCTGCGCTACCAATACAGTAGCCAAACGCCATTGTACCGGAGCAAACCCTCAGTCGTATCAACCACCACCATCACGAGCAACGTCATACAACTGGCAGAGGGTAGTTCAGGGCATCATTGACGACTGACCCCTTCCACCGTTCACCCCTCGTCCACTCGGTCCCATTACAGTTGCACTAGCCGTTTGTTTACTTTGTTCCGCATTGTTGTGTCTGGGAACGCTGCTATCTCGTTAATGGACACTATCAGTAGCTACTTTTACGTACATAGTCCCCCAACAATTGGAAATACGAAATGTACCACTGGGTACATTTTTTCTCTCTGCCATTTACGCGTTTCCCTTTTCTTTTTTTCATATTCTGATATTTCCATATAGCGATTCTCTTTATATCAGACTGCGCGGTGCTTCCCAGCATTCCGTGTGAATCCACGCGAACGCGCAGTAGGTGACGCGTCTTCCTGTTCCGCCTCGAGCTGAGAAAAATGATTTTGCGCTCGTACGAGACGTTATGTATTTATTGGGTGTCTATTTGCTAGAAGGGACCGTTATAACCTGTAAGTATATAAAAGTAGAAAGTACGTACCGGGTGTCCGGCAAGACTCTGCCAGGAGAATTCCAAGTCAGCTATATTGGCAGGAACCGGAACGACGAAATTCATGGCATAGGTGTTGACCACGCCTTCGCGGACGTAGAAAAGCTCGGCCTTCAGACCTGGAAGCACAATCAAATAGGCAATCGATTAAATCGAGGTCGCATCCCTTTGATATTCATTCGCGACGCCCTTCGCTATTCGGAACGAGCATTCGATTAAGTGCACGCGATGCGCGCATTGGGACTGGCTGGGTGTAGTCCAAGACGAGGAGCCAGGTGGGTGCGTGAACTAGAGTCGAGGTAAATGGTTGAGTGAAAGTGAGACGGTGAAAGGGCGAGAGGGGTTGGAGGGAGGAAAATCGAAAGCACCCTAATTTAATCCACTTTGAAAATTACTCGACATCAAGCTCTTCAATTAATATCCACTCGACCGTCTCCTCGTACGGTTACTCCGCAACCCTCTGCGCAGAAATTTCACCCTCAGACCTATACTCAAAATCCCCTGAATTCCCTCTGGAATTCACCTACGCCCCTCGAGTATCCCTCATTCGTTCACCTTCACGTATGACTACGCAATTCGATATACCCACTCAACGAGATAGTCGCATCTCCATAGCCGAGCTACATATTTTCTCTCTGCATCCTCCCCTGGACCTCCTGGTCTAGGCAGGAAATCTAAATTCCCGATAGTTCGGTGACGCCCTGTACCAACCTGAGAAATATTAGGCTGATCTAGTAAAAGTAGAAAATCGTGTCTGGCGTAACGAGGATTAATCGCTGCCACTATGCTACTAATAGTATCAGCGAATGCTGGCGCATAAAGTATCCCTAGTCTGGAAGGTGGAGGATTAGGTATAAAAAATATTATCCAAGAGCGTCAGGATCGTCCCAAGGGATTCTTCATGGTGGTCCAGACCCGGTGCTCTCGTTACAGCCGAGTCTGGGCCAACCTGGTAGCCAAGGAAAGCTTCGCTGCTGCTAAGTAGAAAATCGTGTCTAGCATATGAAGGGTCTTCAGGAGCAGCGACGCTGGCTGGGTGGCTCTGGATACCGGCTGGATGGAGCAGGCACAAGTTTGCTAATGTACCGGCAGTGGCAGCATCCCTGATCTTCTCATCCCCCGGAGCACCGTCCAACCCCTTAAACGTATTCCGAGGCACGGCGACCCAGGAGCAACGTGGAACAACAGACACGGCGTCAGCCTTCCTTGGAATCTTGGCGAGACGCCTAGCGACATGCTGATGAGATGAAATTAACATTGGAAACGGTGGATACCGTCTGATGAGATCAGACGGGATAAGGCGAGATCGGCTCCTGATTCAATATATGTAACCCAAGGCTAAATAGATCCGCGCGACGTATAAAGCCGGGTTAAAGGTCTCGCTAAAGGACGTCGGTTCCTGGGGGTGGCTGCACTGCTCAGGCTAGGACGGAGCAGGAGGAGGCTGAAGGGGAGGCGGACCAGGAGGGCCCTTCGAGTCGGGTTAGGAGCCAAGGTAAATACATTAAGGATACAACATCCTGTAGGAGCACATCCTGTCTAGGGGAGATTGGATATGGCTAAGTATACGGGGTAGCGTCGCGACGTCTACCCCTCCCTCCTACTATGCCCACCCGTTCGATTCCCCCTCTCTAACTCTCCTCTCCTCTTTGTACATGCTCCCCGTCTTCTACCGATATCCACTACAAGCCTTGGCCCAGGGGCTTGCAAAATAAGAAAATAGGGCTTGTTACTCGAAAAGCTCTCGATCAGCCGATTTCGTCACTTCCGCTGGGGCGTTCGCGTTTCTAAACGGTAGGTTGGTCGGGAGAGAGAGAGAGGGTGGGAGTGGGAGTGAAAGAGAGAGAGAGAGAGGGAGCATACGATTTATGCTACCACTTTAACAGAACGCAATGGACTATCAACTCTCTGAAGAAAAATGCTGGTAGCTGCTCAGTGCTGCCAATTGGCGGGCAGCTCTATTATTTAACCGGAAATATTGGCACTGTACCATTATTGAAAAGTCGTACTTACTTTCCTGCAGAAAATCGACCATTCTCAATTATTTCGCGTATTCCATGAAGCATGAATTCTAAGGTGAAAGGGAATTACCCATCGTCCCCTAGGACAGGTCAAACGTCAGGAGGATACGTTGTTTCCCGAAGGCGAAGAATAACAGGAAAACTCGAAGGGATTGTTTCTATAAGTGTTGGTGAAGTTTCGATTGAGGGGGAGGAAGGGGGGATGTCGGAGTGGGTTGTTTGTTTTTAATTAAAATCAGTCGCAATCCCATTCCTAGTTCTTTCCCTTTTTTTACGACAGTCTCTAGATACATCTAGAACACCCTCTTTCTCTCTCTTGAACACTTAAACGAGTGGAGTTCTTAATTTTCAATTATCCCCTGCTACTTTTAATTAGCTATACCTCTTTACTTTAGAATTGCTACCCTACGGCTTTTAACGTCATCCCCCTTATCCGCAGCCACTTTCAATATACTACAAAAGAATAAAGGGGTGCATTCCTAAGAGGTCCGAATATCACTGAATACAGTGTATACAGGAATTTCAAAAGTGAATGGAATACGAAGCTGCCGTTACTAGAAGCAGCAGCTGCCTGGATAGGAGTACAGGCAGACATTAGATACCAAATTAAAAGAATTTTACGAGATGAAATCGCCGAGTGGAAAGTTTTTTCCTGGCATAAAAAAAAAAGTGAGGCAGAAAGGGTGTAACGACGAATACAGGATATTTTGCTAATTATTCCCCGAAGCATCATTTCGTTCAGTGACAAATGCAAGAAACTCTTTATTATTAAGCTCATTAGCGCATCCAGGTATAAATGCAATTTATAGCATTAATCCAAGCAAAAGTCAGAAGCGCCATGCTTTTTCTACTTTCGACCCTTCACCGTACAATTTCTATTGTGGATGGGTATCCGTGTTTTTAATGATTCCTGAATACCCACAACGTTTCTCTCTCTCTCTCTCTCTCCCTCTCTTTATCTCTCTACTCACTCGCTCTCCGTTCTTCTACATATCTATCCAGATATCCCCGTTGCCTTACCTATACCACCTTCGTACTAACATCCCTAGCATAAAGCATTCTGAAAACACGTTTCTACACAGAAGACGATTGTCTCGTTGTCCATTCGTTGCTGCGTTCAATTGTCGCTGCTTTTCATCTGATAAAACACAGCGAGATTACCGAGCACGTTAACCGGAATTACTCCCTCTTTTCATTTATAAAATCAAAACCAGCAGCTGCCTCGTTCAAATCGACAGTGGCCTCACGAGCAAGGGCGTCGTTAACTATTCTTGCGAAAATCGAAAATTGCATTTTCGCGTAGCCAGACAAGTGGATGCTGTAACAGACACGTATGGACCAAAGAAAAGCTTTGCCGTACGGTAAATGCAAAAAGGAAATTAAACGAACGTTGAACTGCATTACCGAACCTTTATGCAAATTAAGTGCAGAAAAGAATAATCGCACCTAGGCGCGTCATTTCTCTTGCAAAATATCACTCAGATCTGTTTACGTCCTACGACCATTTAGATTTGGCGAAAAAAAATTTCTGATAATGGATGCTGCCTATACCGTGATTTTCACGTAATATCGCGAGAAAAGTTGGGATAAAAGTGGGGAAAAAATGAAGTATGCACTACACCACGAAAACACATCCATCAATATGTTTGTCATAAAGGAAATGCCGGTGTCACTGTATACGCAATATCTGATAAGAGATAAGCGATTCGGAAATCCGAGGGATCGGTTGGAAAATTGAAAAAAGGTGAATCTAGGACGGAAAAAATTCATAGCCGAAAAAATTTCGTAAAATTTGTGGGAAATGTGGAATTTCGATATCACGTAATTCGGTTTCCTTTCGGGAACGAAAGTTTCGCGTTGTCTACAATGGCTCTTATTAATTAGCCGCGTTATTTTCCCGTCCGTGTCTCTAATTGCTACGTGGGAATTCGATGCGAATTCATCGCGAGTCAGGCGCGTCAAAACTTTTCGAAAGTGCTTTTGGGAATTGCCAGAAGGACTTTCTGGAATTCGCGACAACGAAGGTCTCTCGCTCTCTGCACCGAATATTCGTCTTGGTTATGTTTCCTAGGGAATTTTGAATTTATTACTTTTATTTTCGCCACCGTTAAAACAAACCGCGACAGCCAATCGAGATTTACCAAAACATAATAGACGACGATATATGCCCGTGAGACATTGGAAAATATGAAGAATATTAGAATCGAGAATAAACGTTGAATTTCTCTATAAACGTCGGAGAACTTGAATTACGTCCGACCGACGATGAATATGACGACGTCGAAGTTTCCTTACGTAACAATAGGCAACGGGACAGATTTCCAGTCTCCCTGCAGACAGGGAAAGCCAGTACGTATCTTCTTAGTTCGTGTAGCAGAGCTTCGAGTCCTGGCGAAACTCTCAAATGCGATTTGCATTAAGCAGATATTATGCAGATGTCTGTCAGTGGTTCGCTATTCTCCTGCACATGCACCTTCCACCTGCGCCTGCAGCGCCGCAACCCTCTATACAATTTACATAAGGAATCCACGTTCTACAGCCGGACGATACGTGAACTAGACACGTTAAATCGAAATTTTCAAACGGTTCATCATTCTCCCTATCCCACCCTGTATAATGCAATTTTACTAATACGAGTTACCCAACCACTCCCTTTCACCATTGATTTTCCCTAATTCTCCTTTTTTTCAGTCAAAATCAAAAACTCAGCTAGTGAGCTAACTGACGACGTAGTACCTGCTATGGCCGTAATGAAAATAAAAAAAAATCAGAAAAGTGCAACGTAAAACTGCTTGCATTTACGAAAGTTAAGAGTAATCGGTAAAATTACGCAAATTTCCATGGATTTTCATGGTAGAGTTTATACGGTGATAACATTTGACAGCGTAGTTGGTCTCTGCAGCTAGACTTTGTACGTGCGTAGGTGCAGAAGGAACGAATATGCGTATGTGTTATATATGTATATACATGCCATACGTAACCTAATGCGTCACAGCGTTACAGAATTACGGCTGCATATAATGCAGAGGCACAATTGCACAATTTGCTACATATTTGATTTTATTCAATGGAAAAAAATTCCAGCATCACTCCAACAATTTCTACCGTTCCACTTCAGTCTTCTCGTTTCCCATGGACCCCCAACATACCCTTTGGCAGCATCCCGTATTTCCAAGCGATATCACGCGACTCTTCTATGTATGTACATATCGAGGCGTATCATCCACCTCCCCTCTTGGCCCCCCGTACGTCGCTATCAGCCAACATTGATATTCAAGTCTGAAGTCTAAATTTAGTCAGGTAGGTATAAGCACTGGTATAGGAAAATTTATGAAGATGCAAGAGCGACTTTAAAACCTCGACGATTTAACCCGGGAATTTTAAAAGCGATAAAAAGGTTTGATAAAAATCCATCTCTTTGATTATATCCGATAAAGTTGCATCGGGGTGGAAAAAAAAATATTTCTCAAAAAGCCAAACGCGCCCCGACGGAATTTCCCATTTTTATTTTCCTCTTTTTCACCTGATTTTTCCAGACGTATCCAGTCCCAGAAAAAAAATAGTCGCGGGCAATGAATAACGACTATGCAATCCCGATGCACCGGATCGGCAGTGCATCGGTTCGAATCGGAGGCTTCGATGCACTCGAACGGATATCAATTTTCCGAGTAAACAGCTCGACCGATGGTCATATTTACGCGCCGGGGATATAGACAATACACTGGGGCAATATATATATATATAAAAAAATGTGAAAAAAAAATTACACAGCATCCCAATCGAGGATTCACGAGAAACGATCAAGGACTTTTAATAAAAATGTTTGTTGTATCTTCCAAGAAGATCAGAGACAAGGTGCATTTTCATTTCTCGAAATTAACGTGTTTCCTTTCAGCCGCGAAGCACAAAGCCTCGCGAAACCATTTCAACCACTCGACGTTCTTCTGGTCGAGATGCTGTTAAAATAATAAGCAGCTACGCGAGTTGAGAGTTGAGAGTTGAGAGTAGCTAGAATCTTGTGTCGTTACATTGTAAACGCCAGGATTTGATGCCACAAGCGGAATCCAACGTTTACGCTGGGCTTTGTCGGCCGTACAGCCAGCAACGGCAATAGGTACGAGACCGTATACCTATAGCTATTACTATTGTAGAACATACAGTAGCCACGTTTAAAGCGCCAGTCAGTGCTGTACAGTTTAATAATGTATTATTGGAGGAATTCTGAGGTTTCGTAATATCCATGAATATCAAATATAATTTATATACATTTAATACGTAAAATAATGTAAAATTATTTATTTCTATATTTCCATATTATTGCATTCTCAATCCCTTATTAAATTCTTTAAAACTATGCTCTCCTTTCTCGACTATACCATCTTTACTATCGTGCGTTTCTGCTTGCATTCAATTGCACCGTATCTACCGTACATACCAGCGGAGTAGCTCTGTTGATGGTTGTTTGCTGCCGAATTCGCGGTCCAGACAGAACAAACATGGAGTCACGGTTCAGGATGTATAAAGTGCATTAAAAATCAATTGCACTCCGATGCACGTAGGAAAATCCAAATTCGTTCGATCCGCATCGTTTGGGGGTTCGGATGTCTTGGATGATTATTATTATTTTCACAAGGGCTGTAATAATTGCTACGTCGATCGGGGGTGGCAGGGATATGGCTAAATCTCATGGGATGAGTATCCATGAGGTACTCAGCATCCCTTAGGTACACGATCAGGAATCCCGTGTATTTTCATAGGTATATACATATATGTCCTTGCTAGCAAAAAAACTTTCTTGCAAAGTAAAGTCATTCGACTCGAGCAATCTAAGTTAAGTGAGCTCCCAAGAAACGTCCGAAAGTTCCTCCTACTTTTCTACCCTTACAGAAGGCATCAACCCCTTAGTGGACCCAACCAATTCTAACTGTCCCGAATTTATACTCACCCCCTGGAGGATATTCCCATTTATGTGCGAAATTTCAGCACGATTTCCAGATATTTTATTTTATTCACTTTTATCCCTGAGACAGGTACGAATTGTAATTCGTATCTGTATAAGTGTATATGAATTTTATAAGTTGCCAAAATTATTAATCATTAAAAAATTTGCGGATTTCTTTGAAAAGTTTTGCTTGGAATAACATACTGTACTGTAGTACCGGGTATGAATCATGGGGTTGTAAAACGATATCATCATTAGACACTATGGACAATGGGGGTTGGAGGGTGGATTGCCTGACGTCAACCCATACGAATTCTGGTCGAATATTACGGATAGATGGAACAGCCATTACAATTTTTACTGCCTAAATGCTTATCGCTGTTTTGAATTTTTTTATCGTTCTTTGATAAATGTATACGTACGATTAATATCGTCTCGCATAATTCTAGGAGAACATGGAAACGATCTTCCCCAGTTTTATACGTTATCACGCGATTAATGACTCTCTGGTTTTTTATTTATTTTTTTCTTCTCTCTAGCTCATTTTCTCCTTCTAGAGTATGAATTTACATTCCTGTATATCTATACTGTGTAATATTTATGAGCATTCGTTTCGTGGATGTTAATCTGTTGCTTTAATTAATAGACTGTTCCGTTTCGCGAGAACGATGTAATTATTATGGGGAGATTAAGGTACGTAGGGAATTTTGAAAAAAAAATTAATTGACTCACCGAGTAGTTTCATCACCTGAGACTGACTGATGAATATATTAAGGTATCCATCGCTCAGTCGAATCAGGATGAAAAATATTAATTTGAAATACAGAAGGTTGCAGAACCTTCCAAACTGCATTGTCACATGCTTCGTTTCACCCACCCACTGCACCCTTTCACCTGTTATCACCTGATTGCAACATTTCACAATAATACGTAAGATCGCTTATATGACTTACGAGCAAGGGAAGAAAGCCAAAGAAATTTTGATTTCAAAAAATGAATTTTACAAATTTTTTTTCTAGTTTAAATCCGACAGATTTCATCGTGATACAGAATACCTCGGCCGTTTGTTAATCGCGTAAGTTTACTCGGAATCGTGAAAAATGTTCTGTCACATGTATATATTTTTTTGCAAAATGTTTCGCGGTATTAATTTTTTTTGAAAAATCTAAATTTTTTCTCACAGCGCACTATGCGCGATTTTTGCGAATTATTAACGCGAATACGTCAGTCACATGGCGCCTCGTGATGTTGAGTTATCAATGACGTCAGTCGACGGAGGAACGGCGTCGTCGACGTCGACGTCGGGACGCGACTAAAACGACGCCCGCAATCGCTTATCGGGCGAATGCTTTTAGCGCAGGCGCTTAGAAAGGCGCCAAGGCGTACCGGCAAATGACGAAATTTCCGGATACTTAGAGTCGGAGTCTTCCGAACCTCGACTCTATCTAATCGCGTCTCTATAGGTCACACAGCCATTTCTATGGCAGCATTTCGATGTATAATAGATTAGAAATTGGAAATGCAAAGGATTTTTAGATGCGACTTAATGTCAATCGAAGAGGATAGAATTTCACGTAGAAAACCATGGCAAAGGTTTCGTCGATCTCGACCTCTTTCGTGTCTTCTTTTCAATTTTTTTTTTTTTTTTCTTTCCGGATTAGATCACGCATAGGAAGGACTAAGGTCAAAGGGGAGCGCCTGGAAATGGATATTCCGAAAACGGATATCGGAAAGGGATGACACAGAGTATATATATATATATATGAGAGCACGACGGAAGTATAGGATGGAAATAGTGAAATGGAAACAAGAGTGAGAGAGAGAGAGAGAGAGAGGTTAAATTTCGTAAAGGGTAGAAAAGGTGAAAGCGAAATGAAAGTGCGACGGGTTAACATGAAAATTCCGGAACGTCGCTTATATTAATTTATCGTGCTTTGTGCCTCTTTCAGATTTTCAATCAAGCATCGGACCGGATTCG
This sequence comes from Trachelus troglodyta, assembly GCA_030142635.1. Classification (NCBI taxonomy): domain Eukaryota; kingdom Metazoa; phylum Arthropoda; class Insecta; order Hymenoptera; family Cephidae; genus Trachelus; species Trachelus troglodyta. The sequence continues at coordinate 123,052 of JARQTJ010000716.1, forward strand.
AAAGCAGTGCCGTCGTTTGAAAATGGTCGAATTTAATTAAATGGGCCTCCGAACCTCCAGATCCTCCCTGACGCGCCCTCTGACCCCCCGACCTCTGCCTGTTATCCCACACCACTACACGTGACGTCCTGCCAATGCCCCATGCAGTGCTACAGACCAGTTTGCCAGTTTCACAATTTGATCTTCGGGAGTTTAGCTTCGGCTCGTTCGTTGTGAACGGGGCTTTAATTGAACTGGGAGATTAATTAACTCCCTCAAATCCGTACGAAGCGACAGGAATTTCATCCCCGCGATTTTGGAATTGTACGAGACCAGCATTTTTTTACTATTTATTTCATCCCTTTCTACGGGGCCAACCAACCCGGAGCATCAGACTTTACACCTGTCATTTGACAACTGACAGAATTTGCAAGTTAAAGTCTTTTCGTATCTATTAAAAAATAAGTAATTAAAATTTGTTAAATTACCATCAGCACACGGGCTCTGAATTGGGTTCCTTATCAATCGCGACGATGAGAAGTCAGATTCCCGGTGTAATCGGTAACGTTGACAGGATAGAACGCAGAGACAATTAGAGAGTGAATTTATTTAATTAACAGTATAAAAAACCACGCTCGCGCGGAATTTGAGGGAGTCGAAGGAAAATAAAACAATGGTAAAAGAGAGGGGAGAAAACAAACGAATAAACAGACGCGGCAAAACTAACGAGGTCCTCGAGACGGCAGGCAGCCTGCTCGCTCCAATCAGCCAGATCATTAACTCAAATAATTAATAATGATTGGAAATCGATAGCGCGCTTCAATCATATGCGCATCTGTGCGCGAGGATCGCGTCACGCGGACACGGAGTATATTTGAAAGGCATGATAATTGGCCAGAGGCAGACTTCAACTAACGTGTGCAAAAACGTGCCATTCGCTCTGTTACATTGCCAATCGTCATTATACCACACAAGGGTTACGAGTGTAGATTCCTTTCTAGTCGATCGCAGTGACGTCATTTTCATTTTCACTAATTTCAATAAACGTCGCTCCACGAATCCGTACCCGGAACCCCTCTTACCGTACCACTCAAAATTGTGAAAATAAAATTTTCAAAAATCATTTGCCAAAAACAGCCGATCGATTTTCTACTGCACGTACAGTCCCAATGGAATTCCACAGACTGACAATGGCATATCCAACGATAGAAACGTACACAGCTTTATATAGATATATAGAACAGAGTCGAGATGATACAATTTCAAGCGTCGCGACGCTTTGTTTCATTAGGCGATTGTCGATCGTCCGAGCGGACATTATGGAAATGTATTCAAAGGACGGGGATTGGATTTGATTCGCAAATCAAGCAAGGCCGCATTAAAAGTCCATTATGCCAATGAGATGCTCGTTATGCTTTTCACGACCTGGGATTAATTGACGCAAGACAAAATTAGAGGCTGTGAATTTTACCTGATTTGAAGAAAAAAATATATATTTTCCATCCAACGAAACATTCGAGTCCGATACAGCCCTATGGGAAAATCATCATTTATTCCTACGTTCTTCTCGACCCCTGTCTCTTTCAACCCCAACTATCGTTTAACCCTTCTTTAACACAAACTACCCCAAGTTCATCTTTAATTAGTCTCGGCAACCATTTAACGAACGAGATCAGTCCGCCACCCATATTAGCTGAAACAGACTATATGTAATTACTATTATTTTCCCACTACGTCGGTACAGCTATACATATAACGAGCAGGCATAGATATAAGTATATCAATGCGTATAAAGTAAACGCGACGTTTCGCAGTGCCTCATAGTCTTACTATAGTCATACTTCGATTGGAATGCTGTCTGTTAAAGATAAGGGTAGCTACCCTCCCCAAGGGAAGAAGGCACAATATGCTTTGCCACAGCGAAACCTATGTTCCCCTACACGTCGACTATTCCCGTCACTGTTACACATCGACATCCACCCCTTATAGAACAGCTACGCCCAACGTCCCAACCACCCCCGAAGTATAAGGGAGGCTCGGTTATATTAGGGTGGTTTACACAGGGAGTTTCTTATCATCGCGAGCCACATTGGCTAAACAGCCGAAAATACCATTCGGCATTTTGTTTCACGAATCGCGGATGCGATAATTGCTCCTCGCGCTGGTTAAGATTTTTCCATTGATTCCCGAGGGGGTAGTTTTTTTCCTGTTTTCATTCATCCCTTAGCCCTGATTACAGGATAGCTATCGGTGTCTCTTTTTTTTATTATTCATTTCTCAATCCGTGCTCTTCTATTTTTCCAATTTTTTTAAAACCCAACAGCAATGAACGGCATCAGTGCAATTGACATTTTTCGAATGGGAATGCGATGTATGACGAATTAAAATTCCTGACCCCTCGTGTTTGCCGAAATCGAGGATCGAATCGCGTACCGATTTTAATTGGCGACCCACGTTCGGAATCGACGTTTAATTGGACGGATGAAAATTGTTCGGCGATCGCTTCTACTACTGTACTACTGTTATATGTAGGAGCGTATAGTGTTTAAGGTATATATGTATATAACGTATATACTGGTATCAGGGATATATTAATATAGAAGGGAATGGAAGGATCCTTCCTGGAATGTTACCTTCGCATATTTCGATTCACTCGAGAACCTTTGACCTTTTGCTTCTCTCATTCCTTTTGGGTCATTTCTATTAACACCCTTACTTTACAGTACTTGACTGTACTATATTAGACTTTAGTGCGTGTATATACATATATATTCGGAATATCTTATTCTCAGTTCTTTTTCGTTTGGACCTCGTAGGACAGAAGATTGTAAGGCTGAATCTTACTTGGTAGGGGTTGAGAGCAGGGGTGGTGTTAATATTCAGAGCGTAAAATCGTAATATAAAAATATGAGGGATTAGTATAATATTCCCAGGCCAACTCTCCTTATCTTAAGGGATGCTGTTATTTTCGGTGATTAAGGACCGCGGGAATAATAATTTTGGCTGAATGAAAATTTATTCGCGGGTATGATAACGGGAGTGGGAAAAGGGATGATAGCTTTTTTATCTAAGTATCGTTAACCGATGAGAATCACTGTGCTTTGCGATATCGTGTAAATCGTGATCCTGTTTTCATGGAAAACAAAGCGATTTGACGGTATTAAATTAATAGGGGCGATTCCGTGGGGACTGTTTGCCAGTAAGCCTCCCTGCGTGACTTCCGTTAGGAAGGTTGGCTTACTTCCGTCGCGGACCAATCACGATGAGCAAATACTTCTAATATAACTATTCGAGAATACTGGGCACCCCCGGTCGCCTACCAGAGAATTAATAAATTTTTCATTTTTTTCGCAAAATAGCCCCATCCCTCTTTCAACCGATTTAATAAGTGTTCTAGAAACTGAAATTAATCTTTATTATCAGTAAATTTCTCTGTGTCGAGTTCCAAAGCTGTTCCACTAAAATTATATATCCAGGCAGAATATCCAACTAGTGTATTTTTCTATGACAATAAAACCCAACAGCGCATATCCACCCCTAACGAATCCAAATAGAAACTATGACAAAAATCCGGGTATGAATGCCTTGAAAAATATTTGAAACTAAAAAGAAATATTGAAAATGACAAAAAGTAATACTAAAAATTCATAATGATTAAGTAGAACGAGATTTATAATTTTTTCAGTCCCGGACCTCCATGGAGAAAATTCCATTGAAATTAACAGAAGCGTATAAAGTAGCAACCTAATAAAAAAAAATAATCCAGGATGAGTAGATAAAAGAAGAGCAGGACCAGGTTCAGGAACATGTCCCTGAGGATGGCAATACGTAGGAGTCCGTCGGATTTGGCCAGCAGGATCCCAAACCGGATGAAGGGATGAATTCGGCGGGATCGTATTCGTTGAATGCTGAGAGTTGGTACTGCGTACAGACATACCAACTGTACCAAGTCGAGCTTTTACGATCTCTTGGCTCGCAAAATTTGTCTGGATGGCATCGCGGCCGCGTTGCTTTCCTTGCTTTACTTGTTTTACTTGCCGTCAACCCCGGCTGTGCTCTTCTGGCAGCATCCACTGCGCAATGGAGATGGAGCGACAGGAAGTAGTAAAAGAGTCGGGCCAAGCCAGTTCAACTTGAACTACCCACTCGATATATACATATATAAGCTATACGTCTCTCTCCTAACCATAGAACAGAGTTTGTCGCCATTCGACACGATAGACGTTGATCCTGCGATGCTTGCAAATCCGTTTCCCGTATATCTCATGCAAACACGACTAAATCCGTAGTAGCTACCAGCGTAGACTACAGTCCAGAGTCTGGAAGTCTGGAAGAGCCCCCTGAACCCAAAGAGGAAAGATACTAGGAAATGAAAAAAAGAAAGAAAAAAAAAGAGAATAAAAGAAAAGCCACAGAGAACCGGACCAGTCATTTGTATCCTCACGTTGACTGGATAAAAGCTGTCCTGTCATTCGTATCCACCCCTTTTCAAAGATCGCACTGCTCGACATTGGCGACCCCTTGACCCTGCAACTTTTCGTCATTCGGTCAGGGTTTCCTCAAGATTTATTATCTTATCGAGCCCTCTTCTTGGCCTCTTAGCTAGTAGAAAATACGAAGAAACGAAAAGCTGCTTTTTATTCTATTAACTTTCCTTTGTCTCGATTCTAGACCGAGTGGCTGCTCAAGTTTTTTTTAAGTATAGACTGATAAGGCACGGGTTGACCTCTGACCTCGGATCGTCGATACCGTCCATGTACGAAAATTGGGTTTAGATCGGTGGGAATGAAACGCGTGACAGTTGGCGAAACGTGGATTCAAATGTGACGATCGGCGCCGAGCGTCGGGGGCGTCGAATAACGTGGATATCTCGGGGCTTCGCTCTATGATAATTGTTATGGCGGATGGAAGCTGTGGAATGGAGTGATGATAATCACTGTCGGGATAGTCATTCGCGTTAGGTTGGCTGCCATCGTAAAATTAACATGAAGGCGACATTAGTGAGAACGACGTGCAGTTCGAGTCTAACGGGTCGTGAATGAGTTATTGTTCCCGTGGCAGAGACGTCTCGTTAGGATTTCACTGGGCAAATTGGAGTGGCGTATAGAGAAGTGCCTAGGGATATCTAGTGACTTTTAATGCCACTCAGATTTTTTTGGGTGAAAATAAGACCGGGCTTTACGAAGTTTGAAACTTTTAGGGTGTCATGGGTATAGCTTGTTTGTATATTGGGAATTTTGTGGCTCTGAGTAATACGAGGCAGGTGTCGCATACTTTATGGTGAAAAATCCCTAGAAAAATATTTAATAAACTAAGCTTGTAACTAGCCGGATGATCCTTCAATTTCGTTCTGGAATATCCTTTGGAAACAGGCTGGCTTCCTCTTGTGGGAGGGCGAAATAGGGTCACGTTTTAATAAGACGCCACCCCCTGCCGAACGCTTAGTAACTTTGGCAGCGACTTTGATTAGCTAGGGAATCCTGCTAATGACAGGGGATCGACCCGTGTTTAATCCTATATATTCAAAAGTCCCTAGAACGTTTACGTAGCAAGAATGGAGGGTTATTTTATCGAAAGGGATTTAACCTATATATATATTTAGTATAAGCGTTCCTCTCTGTAATAATCCTGTAGGATCCAGACATTTTCTGGCACTCTGATAACTTACCCATTATTGTCTATCTATATATACATAGCTATCTTACTTCAAAAGCACTCTTATCAATAGTTCACTGAGAAGGAATCTTATTTCCTATCCAGCACGCCAATTGGATGAAGCTTCGAATTTCAATCGATAGACCGCGAAAAAAAAAGCTCATCGACTCCAAGTGCTTTCCATTGGTCGGGAAGAGTCTGCGAGAAAAAAGGACTCCAGAAGATGGTGGTTAGATTTTATGTTTATCTTGATTGCCGCAACGAGGCGAGAGTTTTCGATTGGCTGGCTAGTTTGGTCCAAACGTGGCCGAAGATTGCCGAAGATGGCCGAGCCTGTCCACTCGGAAACTTTTGGTCACGAATATATTCGGAAGCGTTCTTGTTCATTTGTACGTAATAATAATAATCGGTACCAGTCAGCCGAACTTTGCCGAAGTTAACCGAAGGTGCATTTTATGGTGTTTTTATCGAAGGATTTTATTGGCCGAGTAATATTTTTACAGCCGAATATGATTTTACGGTGCCATTTTTCTATTAACGTCACTATACAGTTATAGAGTCCTCGTATTTATTCTTTGGATAACGAAGTAATTAAAGAATATCATTGGTTCAAGACTTTATGGTCGTTTCTGGGGAATTTGATCTAGGGAGGGAAGAAAATCTCTATGACTAATACTTACTACTTTTATCAGTGTACGAAATTTCCTTTTTTGGTTATGTTTTTATGTATGGAATGCAATTTTCCTCTATCTCGTCCAGTCAGCAGCACGATCCTACCTCGTGCAATTATAGGACCAAAAAGGTATTTTCCTCGAATATAAATAGAACTTTTTACATTATGTTTATATAGTAATCTATTTTCACATTGAGCTCGTACGGGACGCGGGCTTTTGGCGAAATTTGAATTCCTTTATTAAATCGTCCTGCATTCTTCAGACACTATATATCATACATGCAATTATACCACACACTGCACGCACTGCGTATTAATTCAAGGTATATTAAAAGCAGCGACAGTAATCGTATACGTATGAAAAGAATGTATAAAAAATACATGGAGAAGTGAATTTTGAAAATTTACACAAAAGTCTCTTCCAAGGTTACGCCAATGCGTACGTGCTGGAGCTACGAAAATTGAGAGTAATCGAACCTCTTTGCCAGACGTAATTCCTCATTTTGGCCAAGTTTCACGTAGCCCATGACAGATCCCATTCATTTGTCACAATTTCCAAAGACACTCAAAGTTACCGAATGAAAGGAAAACGTCGTAGCCAGTCGAGACGGAATGAAAACTCATAAGTTTTCCGATAATCTAGTAAAGATTCGTAAGAATGATCTTTTTAAAGTAATTTTGAAAAAATAGCATTTTAATCCCTCTCTGCACGAGTAACAATAATTTTATACCCATATATAAATCGTCGATAAATTTTTAGGACTATTGCATATGTGCAAATTCACGTTCTCCTTATCAGATAAAAGTTTCCTAGTAGATTTTTCCATCCCCAGAATTCCCGCAATATACGCTCCTGTATATGCTGATTCGGCTGGTTTCTTCCTACAGCGTCCCCCCCTCTTTTATACGAGCCTGAGTCCCGGAGTGAGGATATTCAAATGAATATTGCAGTTATGGAGGAAAGTCATATAAACCGTGAAAACTTGTAAGGAATGAGATAAATTATTTCCCGGCCCATAAAAACTCCCATAAATATCGGGAAACTCCGCGACCCCCCTTTCCCTTGGCCATCCCCCTACTCAAGCAGTACAAACATATCCGAGACTATTTCAACTCTTGGATATCCTTAAGCTATAAGCGGCATCCTGCTTATGCACTTGAATAGAGGGTTAGGTCATAATTGAAAAACACGAGAAAATTTTGAAAAATAATTTGAACAGCAAAGAATTCCAAGGGAGGACAATGGGCCGTCGAGTACACAAAGAACAGGATGACAAAGTGGTGCGAAGCGAATTTGAATGAATTGAAGATCGAGGCTTTAAGGTTTTAAGGTCCTTAAAGGATTAAATGGACGCCGTTTTGAATAATCCTTATTAATCCTTGCTGATATATACCCTTAGGGCTTACTACTTCAAGGACCTATGTCCTTGCCAGATCGATTGCAATAAAATTCCTTTGAACGAGAACCCTCGACATACTAAGAGGGGTTGATGCCAGTGGATCGTGTGTGAGTATGTAGACAGAGTCCTGGCAACCCCTAAACGACTACCCTTATGACTGGGAGGTCCTGCGGGACGGAAACACTTGTCCTGGGTGCGTCACGTCCTTAGAAACGGATTGGCTGACTCTGAGCTATTTTTTTTCTCTACTTTCTACGTATGTGACTATACCTATATATCGTATACATAGACCCCTTATACGGTTTTTCTCATTGGAACTATATACTGTCCACTCTATAAGGTGTCTACTTGTTTATTTATTAGTCGAGAGATCTTATCCAGCATCCACCCTCCATTTCTTCTCTTTTTCTGTATTCTTGAATTTTTCTAAAAAAAAATCTGAGACTTCGGACTTGTTTACGTAAAGGATCTCAGGCGGGACGATATTTTAAGCAGGGTTGTAAATCTCTCCCTTACTAACTTTCGACCGTATTTTTTTTTTATATGCTACCCCAAATATTACGTGTAATATCTTACTTGGAGATTTGGCCGAAATAACAGAGCATCTTGGCGCTTTTCAAATAAATGAATCCTTGTGTGACACGTGATCGGTGAACTCAATGACGTGTCCATGATTTTATCTGAAATATGTCTCATTCTCGAAAAAGTCAAAAATCCGAAAATATCGGGACCCCTAAAAAATTACGTCCTGATCGTACGTATCGTTTTGTATGCTTGTTGGTAAGGTGAATTTTTTATTTTTTTACCGGACTGTCATTTTTAGCTTCGGCCAAGTCTAACCTGATACATTACCAATTATCGAACAACCTGTTTATTAAGTCTGGCTGGACGATATTACCGGTTGACAGGACCGTACGTAAGATTGTACGGTACCAGGCGCAAATGTCAAAGCCACGTGTTAATTGGTGAGGCAAGAATAATTTGACTGGGGTAAAATCTGTTTTTATGCACGAATGACGGCACGCATGTGTGTTTGTATTCAGGAGGATAAGGCACAAGGAAAAACGTTATTACGACAATGGTAACATTTTGTGGAATCCACGTAAAGACGGCACTGCTGAAATTCTTTATCCGAATGGTAAAACAGCAGTGAAGATTTCACGGCCGACGGGAAGAGCATGTAAATAATATATGATAGCGAGGAACGTAAATTTTGGGTGATAATTTTTCAAAAAGAGATCCTTGGATTTTTCATATTTTTATCAAATTTTTTAGACGATATGTACACCGTCTTCACTCCAGGAGATAAAGATGCTTTTGGTCTTGCTCGAGGATCCTTGATCCTTGCTGTTTTTGACACTATGGGTGAAGGAGTGGTATTTGGCGAAGATGGCCGTACGCGGTTGGTATCATTAATTATAATTTTTTATCCATTTTTTTTTTCATTTTCATCTTACAGTCTTAGTTATAATCAAAATGGTGGTGTGTACCTGGACAATCCTACGGGAGTGCCGTTTACCTGGTTCTGGAATAATTATCAAGGGAGATCTGATTTTAATCTTTACTCGGTTAGTCGGTACTGATTTTTTTGGGTATTTAGGAAATTCAAAATTTTTCATTTTCTTTTTCAGGAAGTTTCAGTCGCTCATTTGATTGGTGATCTACGTGATACCAATCAGACGTCCAGGTATATTTTGATGGATGACATATTTTGTTAAGAATAATATTTTATTTCCTTAACCAGCAGAACCAAAAGTCCAAAATCTGCAAAAACGGAGGGTAACGAAAAACAGGAGGAATCAAAAACTGCCGAAATTACGGACAATTTTCCTGAATTCAAGTAATTTTACTGGTTCATCTTTCATTTTTGATAAGTCAATCGAAAGGTGACATTCCGAGATATTAATTGAAAATGTAGGTTACAGCCAATAAAGGACAGACGAATGGACATCCTGGCGCCAGTCAAGACAATTTGTCTAAAGTTGAATGGATACTTAAGCTTAAGGATCCTCGACCGTAGGAATGTCAGCCTGCGCTTCTTTGCCTGTAATAAAAGCGTCCGGTAAGTGAATTGAAACTTACTTCTGGAATTTCATCCCTAGTGAGAATCCACTGGAATTTCCCTTAAATACACGAGAAGCGGTAGAGATGGATCATTATACGAGAATTTTACTTTGTTTCCTACAATCTTCATAATTTTTGGTTCTCTTCATTCTACCAACCAGAATCGAGCTCGGCGTCGAATTAAATCCAAGAAAAGAACTTTTTTCATATTTCGTGGATTCCTCAAAATGGGTTCAAGAGATGTTAAAGTTTGTTATTTTTTTTTTTTTCAATTTCTACAAAGAATCCATAACAGTCTTTCTTATTGAAATTTTTTCTTTATTTTCCACAGATGCAGATTCATCGAGAAACCCCCAGAAATTATAGGACCGAAGAGCAGCCTGCAGGAAATATCGCGAGAGTATGAAAAATTGAAAAAAACTGTATCAAAAAATAAAAAAATTATGTCAAAATACAATTATCACTGATACAAAGTGGGTTCGTATGACGATAAATAAAGATAACAGTGTGTCACGATATTTAAAGAAAATTAGCGTTTAATTAAAATAATTATAAAAATACTCATTATAATATTATGTATAAGGCGTTTCATTTTGTGTATCGTGTGTGCCAATGTTTCGTGTATCTATGTATATTCTTGTGCTTAAGCACGTACATAAAACATATTCCCAATTCCCGGGAATATAGAGACGTTACTTAAGAATAAAGGGGTTCTTTTGTTTTCTCGTTTATCTGGAACGAAGATGGGATGAAAAGAAAGTACAGGGAGGAAGAGAAAATAACTAAAAGGAAAACCTCGGCGCGTCGCAAAAATTTCGAATAAGTTAAGGTTAGGTTGTCGCCGATATCGCCCGCAATTCAAAAAAAAATGGCGATACCGTCGCCGTTAGTACACGATTACCGCGATGAGGTAATGATGGAGGGGGATGGGAGGAAAAAGGGATTTTGCAGTCGAGAAAAAAAGAAAATAAAGATCTAAAGTAGAAAAATAAATAAGGGTTTTCAGACTGTCGTTCGAAGAACAAAGAAAAGATAAAAAATTAATAAACAGAAACAAGCATAAACGAAGCAATCGAGAATCGATCGACGACGACAACTTCAGATTAGTCCAGGTCGAGGAGTCAAAGTCCCGAAAGCTTCACGAAGTGGAGGAAGAGGATGTGACAATGAAGAATCGAGAAGACGAAGAGGAGGATGTTTAACGAGAGTGAGCGGAACGTGTCCAACGTCATCCATGAACGACCGGAAGTGTCCGTCGTTCGTATCAGTCGTCAACGTCTTGGGCCCCTGGGCCCCCAATTTTATTCTTTATGTACATCGTCTTCTCCCAGGAGCTGCTTCCTATTTGTTTCAGGATCACTAGTCCTTTCTCTACTCACTCTCTAGTGTCGTTCTCCTGGTACCTCTTTTTCTTTTCTCTTTTTTTTTCATTTTTTTTTCTTCTTTGTCTTGCGCGCTCTTATGTACACTACCACGCTTTCACAGTTGCTCTCCGTTTCTTTGATTATGTTCTCTCTCTCTCTCTCTTTCTCTCTCTCTCTCCTCGCTATTCATATTCGCGTCACTCGCTTCCGTTCTCTTCCGGGTCCTCCCACGGGAAGATTTGACGATAGCCGATCAAGAAGACTTTCCAGGGCTTTCAAGAGATAAAATAGAGAGAGAGAAGAGAGAGAGAGAGAGAGAGAGAGAGAGAGAGAGAGAGAGAGAGAGAGAGTCCAGGATAGCTTGGCTAGCCTCGTCTTCACAGCGTGTCGCATAGAATCTTTTTTTGTTTTTTTTTTCTTTTTTACTTATCTCTTTGCGGAGACTGCAGGTAATAGTGTCGACGTTCTATCCCGGGTATCATTATAGCGCGTTCGTCCTCGTCGCTTACTTCCGTTTGTTCTCTTTCCTTTTGTTCTTTATCGGTCACTCCTTCGTTCGTTCGTTGGTTCAGTTCGCTACCTTCACGAATTCCGGATTTGGGACGCTGCAGTTCTCCGGTACGAATGCTGGATGCACGAAGGACGGAGCATTCAGACCTGCGTTCTTGCGGTCTACCGCACGTACTCTGACGAAGAGGAAGGCAGCCACCAGGGAGGCCACCACTACGACCAGGAGGAGCATCACCAGGCCACCCACGAACCCTGGCAATGACATGCAAATAGTCTCAGGATCCGCTGAGCTGGCATTCTGAATAACAACTGTGGTATCGTTGCTCGAGTTCGTCGTGCCCAGGGCGAAATTCACGTCACCCGGTGCCACGACCTGGATAATGCGAGAGGTATTCACGTCAGTCATCTCCTGGGCGGCCCTCTTGTACACGTGAGAGGTCACCAGGGTGATGGTCTGGTAGAGATTCTGAAAAGAATTTTTAAATTTCGTCAAGATTTCTGCCGACTATGAAATATCTATTGTACTCCATCAGGATGACTCACGTCGTCGTGAACGTCGTCGCCGTCGGCCGCGGCTCTTCGCCTTCTGGCACCACGTAGCTCAGCTGGGAGACCTTCGACCGACCTCGGACGTCCTCCGAGAGTGGCCAGGTTGCCCTCCAGTTCCTCCGAGCCCACAGTACCCTTCCTCTTGACTGTTTGGTAAGCAGCTGCTGGATGACCAGGAAGTGGTGGAGGAGGCAAGTGGATACTGTCCTGAGGACTTTGAGGGGAGCTGCTAGCCGTCGAGTCACCCGGAGTCGAACTTGGCGAGGATGACGACGTCTGAGCTTGCGGCGCTGGCACCACGTCTGGATTTTGTTCGCTAATAAAAATACACCGGGTTAACGTCAAATTAAATAAGAAGAACCCAACACTCCTAAAATATTTAAACAGACCTGTATGCTCCGGCTGGTCCACTAGGATGACGAGGATCAGGGTACGCTGGAGGTACTCCGTATTCTGGTACCGGTGGTGCTCCGTAATCCGAAGACAGACCCTGATGAACCGGTGCTCCGTATTCCTGAGTGAGTCCTGCAGGTGCACCGTACTCCAGACCAGGATGGCCGCATTTCGGCTCGGGACAGTTGTAACGGCACACTTGAATGACACATTGGAAGTGCACGTTCATACTGTCTGGAAATTTGAAGGCCTGGAAGTACGCAAAGCTCACGACGGATGCACTGGGCCCAAAGTTCTTAATCTTTTGGAACCTGTAACCCCAGGAAAAATGAAAATAAGGACACGTCTCATATTTACTCTTTATAAATAATTGAACCCAGAATAGAAGATTTACCGGGACATGATCTTGGGCCTGACGACACATCCATATTGATCAACCAATTGAATGGGGGCTCGCTTGCCATCGTGCGCAACGCAATTGCGCACCAGCATGTCAAACTTATTCTCATCGTCCTTGATAGCCAATACCATAGTCATGGTCTGTCCAATCTTGACAATGCCAGAGACTTCAGAAGCCCAGGGTCCCTTGCCAACCTGGATCTGCATCCAGCACTGAAGATTGTCCCCGAGGAAGTTGGCAGTTACAGCATGGAGCATGTCAACTTGGAAGGGTCTGAAGGTGACAGCCTTCTCGTAGAAGTCGTACCAGGTGCACCGAAGTTTCCTAGCCTGATCCCAGACCTCCTGAACGTACGGGTCGTACTGAACGATGATAGTGTTCTCGACGTAACTACCGGAAGGCGTCGGGGCGCCATAGGCAGCCACGTTGTGATTGGCCGAGGAGCTCATGCCGCAAGAGTTCAGGAAGATCTCGAAGGTAGCGCTAAGATGTCCTGTACCCGGTTTCAAATGAACACAGTGAGGATCTGAATAAAATCCCTTGCTAAATATCATCCCGTAGAAGGGTCTGTCGAACTCAATGTTCACCCTCATGTGGGTCTTCTCGCACTGAACTTGCAAATGCTTTATCTGAGGTGTATCCGGCGATGCCAGTGGCCAGTTCTCCTCGGCACCGTGCGACTGAGGTGGTCCATACTGGGATGCTGGAGCACCGTAAACTGATCTGTGCTCCAGAGGGAGGGCGCTGCTGTCGACCAAAGGTGCTTCGCACCTGACGCTCTACGAAAAAAAAAAATTTAATTTAACAAATGTCCATGATCGTTATCAAAATTACTTTAAACCAAGCTGTCACGATGGACGCATCCGGTATTTCGGAAGGACCCGGTCCCTTGCGTTTTAACCAGTAAGTACAGTCCGAAGAACAGAGACCAGGAAAAGAAATTGCGAAAGAGAAATTATGCGTTTCCATAAAGCACTTTAGGCGGGAATTTCGAAATACGCTCGCAGCGTTATAACGGAAAGAATCCCGAAGCCTGTGTCGTATGTAGATGCGCCTGGGCGTACGTCACCGGAAAGAGCGTTGACTGTGGCACAGAAGTATGACGGCGATTCGAATAAATTCATCGTTGTCTTCGAAGAGAATTCTTTTGAAAAAAAATAAACGGTAAAAAAATGGCAGGTAGAAGGGGGACTCTCTCCTTATAGAATAACAATGAAGGAATCTCAAGAGGTTAGTTTCGAAAGTTTCGACAGTCGAAGATTCGGAACGACACGGTTGATCGCCATTAGAATTCCAGCTGTTCTTATAGAGGTGAGACGTTTCGTGAAATCTCAATGAAATCGTATTAAGTTTTTTTTTGCATTTCTTATCCTCGCACACCACTATTTAATTTCGTGTATGAATTACGTTTCTGTATTTCCCATCCGTTTTTACATACTCTCCGTATCCTCGTCTATCTTATATATAAATACATATATGTATGTATGAATCTGCTAAATACATTACTCCCAGTCAGCCATACGAATTGGGTTAATTTAAGGCTCGTCCAACGTTCTTCGAGCCATGGTCGCAAATTAATATCAATTTGAAAAATAGCCAGATGAAAATAAGAGAGAGAAAAATGAAAAAGGAGCAAGTTTTAACCCCAGGCTATAAACCAGCAAGTAGATAGACACCAGGGCACTGACAACGCCCAGGGCGACTTCGCATTCTGGGTTAACGCACGGCGTGCCTATTAGATTCGGAAAGGTTCTCCAAGGCACCGTTCAACGAGCAAGAGAGAGAGAGAGAGAGACAAGGAGAGACTAAAGAAGAGGGCCGGGGAGTGTCGCGAGAGAGCGCAATTAAACCACAGTAGACTCTCCCAGCCGTCACGAAGACGCCGACGCCGACGACGCTCGTTTCTCTGCAATTAAGACGCGGCGCAATTAGCGTCTCGTTACGGCGCAAACTTAGTCAACGACATCTCAACGTATTCAGGCTCTTCTCAAAGACGCTGCTCGATGATTAAAGATCATCCAGGATCATCCTTTGGGTCCAGCCTGCCGGCTTCGGACGCCCCAGGATATAAGCCAGACTATCGGCTGATTCTCTAACCAAGTGTAGTAGCCACCAACTACCAGCCAGCCAATCAGCTGCAAATTTGATAAGATCTTGTCAGTTGGTCAGGTTGCCGATGACGAAGGTGAATATCGTTCCACCGGGTATCCGTGGACGTTCTAATCGTCATTTCAACCTGCAGGAACTCTGGTTAAACTTTCAAGACTCTATCCACTGGTATATGAGTATAACTGTACAGTCCCGACAACTTTGCCCCTCAATTATGATATAGTTGCGAAAGAACAGCAGGCACTAGCGCGTGCCGCGAACAGGTCCCAAAAATTCAGGCCCATTTATTAAAGCACACGTACATTCTGTCAGAGAAAAGGCACGAGTCGACAATAATGTATCTTGGATAATTTTTACTTGAAAACCGGTAAATCTGGATGTAACCATGGAAACAGGTTAAAAGCAATACAAAGGACCACGAGGGTTAAATTACTTAAAAAATTAACGCAACGAGTCGTCAAAATAATTAGACTTGAAAAAGAAAAAAATTTCTCAAAGGGCCTTACAACAGATTTTTGCCAAAGAGTACGCGTGTCTTTGTCTTACCCACATAACTACCAATAAGACCCTCTCTCTTCCGCTCATTGCTAGTATAGGAAATTTCGAAATTATTAAAAATACCACGGGGACTTTTGTTCCGTCGATTAATCAAGTTCATCCGTCGAGTGACATCCGGGAACATTTTTTATGTTTTTTTTGAACGACTTTACGAAGACTTACTCGAGACGTCTTTCCGACCTGTGGCTTAACGGGATGTACAGGTGTACGTGATATATGTAAGTTCTGTACGGAATTGTGTCCCACCGGAAACGAGAGTCTCTTCTCGACCCTCTCGTGATTTCA
Organism: Trachelus troglodyta; assembly: GCA_030142635.1. Lineage (NCBI taxonomy): Eukaryota > Metazoa > Arthropoda > Insecta > Hymenoptera > Cephidae > Trachelus > Trachelus troglodyta. The sequence continues at coordinate 138,991 of JARQTJ010000716.1, forward strand.
CTTTTCTATTGTCATTTGCCAGTCAACGGACTCCACTTACAAGACACTTTCACCAGTGTCACGGAATAACGCGACAATTTACTAATTGTCTTCTTGTCACGAATACCATGTACGTATCCATATAAGTATTAGGTATCGTCATTTGGAGATGCTTTTAATTCATTCCCAAACAATAGGTACGAGCGCTACAGGTGTATCTTTCTTTAGTACAGATCTCTAGGTCCTAGTACGACTGCTATGTAGGACGGAAGCAACAAGTGACGGATTAGAAGAAAAGGGTCCTGGGTTGCCGCTGGGTCGACACTGGGTCTGTACCTATTAAAGAGTAATATCCTTTTGGCCATTTTGAAATACGTAATTTGTAGATTCTAGCACGGCTACTATGTAGGACAGAAGCAACAAGTGACGGATTCGAAAAAAAGGGTCCTGGGTTGCCGCTGGGTCGCTACTGGGTCGCTACTGGGTCTGTGCCTATTAAAGAGTAATATCCTTTTGGCCATTTTGAAATACGTAATTTGTAGATCCTAGCACGGCTACTATGTAGGACAGAAGCAACAAGTGACGGATTCGAAAAAAAGGGTCCTGGGTTGCTGCTGGGTCTGTGCCTATTAAAGATCAACATCCTTTTGGCCGTTTTGAAATACGTAATTAACGTCATACGTAATAACGCGATATACCCGCATCAATTAAAAAATGAAATCACATTCGAATTTAAAGAGGTAGAAAACATGGCGACTAACGACGTCGAGCGTCCCAGGGCGTCGTGCCCGCGTCTCGCGACATATATGGGGGCGAAAATGTAGGACGTCGTGCCGGATCGCGTCTCCTTTTCTAAATGAGAAAAAAAATCGATGCGTCGCGACGTCTACCTGCTACTTCTTAACCCTTTTATTTGATTCTTGTTTCTTTTTGGGTTTTCCTGCAAATTTTTGTGCTATAATTTTAAAGAAATTTAAAATTACAGAAATTTATTCTCGGGAGGACATTTAAATCTGGGTATCGGATGGACCGAATGTGATAGCTGGGACGTCGCGACGCTAATTGAAAATTGCTTCAAGTTGGAGGGACCTGACGCGTGAGAATCAGGCTGCAAAGCAATGGCGAGGTGACTTTGTCTTGATATCAGAATCTTATACTGGCTGAGTTAGGCTTTAATTACAGAAGTGTATTACGAAGAACAGCTATGCGAACTTGATATTAAGGACGTCTCGACTGAACGACCCTGCGTGTAATTCGATTCAACATTTTGATAAGTCTTGTGTACAGTATAAAAAGATACGAGTATAGATACATTATAGAGTAGAAGATTATTTATAATTTTTAAGAAAAAAAATTTTTGAACTGATTTTCTATTTTTATTCGCATTTCTAATCATAATAGTAGGAAGATACAGTTATGGATGCTGGAGATACAGAACGTAGTCTGTGGTCTCCCACAAGATTACAAGGCGCCATAAGAAGCGAGAGTGACCTTCGGTTTAGTCGGTGAAGATTTTATTAATGACGAAATGTGTGATTTAGGAAATTTCAATATGGAAAATAATAAAATTACAGAGTGAATCGGAGCAAAAAAATGTCCGGAAAACCGTCCGATAGTAAATTATAAGGGTATGCGAGGAGCAGAGAAAATTTTCTCAAAAAAAAAAATTGCCCTCCATACACCACCTGTCGAAATTCCATCCGTGGGAAAGATCCGTATTCCTGGGAATATTTCCATCAAAAATAATGGCACTTCCGGCGTGAGATAATTTTGATAAAAACAATGGCATTCGGTGAATACAAAAGGTAGGGAGAAAAGGGGTGGAAAAAAAGTCTTTCAATTGTGCTACAATTTTCCGTGCCTTTCCAACGAACGACGTCGCCACGGTAAAACCTAGCGAGACGCACTAGGTGCCCGTCACCTGCATAAAGGCTAAACCCGAGAACAGGACGGGACATTTCTCAGGAAAGAAAGCTGCTAAAAGAAAGAAGTTGATCCCAGTGATGTTGCAGCCAGTCAGAGTGCCGCTACTCTTTCGCGACTATAGTATAGTGAATAACTCGAAAGTCCATAGTCTGGTGAATATAGTAGAAAGAGGGCACTGCGTCCGGCGCAGTGACCTACTATCTTCGGTTCGGCGGCTTGCTTATGGTGTAGCGAGACAAGAGTCGTGTGGACGTGTATTTTCATTGAGCGATTTGCAATAAATAAATAATCATTTACTTTACTTATCCCATGATCAACAGTTAAGGTATACCCAGTGACAGCCATAGAGTGTAAACAACGAAAGAGTGAAAGAAGGATGAAGAAAAATTGTCAAAAAAAAACATTCATTAAAATACTGATATTGGGCATTTTTTCCTACTTGGAAAAACTAATTTACTTAACGATACCACAATGGGACTTTTTACTATTTGATTCGACTATCGTACGTTTCTTTAGCCGTTCATCGAGGTGTGGTCCGCTAACGAGGCATTACGCCGTGTATAAAGGTGCGAGCGTTGCGATTGGTCATGACTGTGAAATTCGATTAGGAGTTGGTAAAAAAAAATTTTTTCTATAAGAATCAGTCAAATAAAACGTGTGTTTATAGGATCGATCAAAAGTTATTGATATACGATTAGTATACTTACGGCTATCAATAGTGGCAGCAGGAGAGACAGGGCTGTCTTTCGTATACTCCGCCTTGTCCTGTCCATCGTGATTTATTAGTGTGTGCGCGTCTTTCTGCAATCCAAAAAATCAAATAATCCTTATCACGTAGGCTTAGATAATAAACCACACTTTTGGCAAATTTCCATTAAATAAATCAAATCGAAGAGTAACACTTGGATTCACTTCATTTCTTCGGCTGGAGTATAGAGAGAAAAATATGCAGGAAAGAACAAAATATGTTAGTATCCGTTAAAGGAGAAAAAAACTGTACCAAAAGTAAATTTTTTTTGCAAATTCGCATGGGTCCTACTGGATACACGGTACTTGCACTGTTTCTCCCTGATGTCGATTAAATCCCGATGGTGTCTCAATTCGTGAAGTGCGCCGCGAGAAACCGTATCCGCGCACTAATTTAAATGGTTCATCGAGAACGGGGCCCGAGCGTGTTAGTTAAGGCCCAAAGTGGCTATCCTGGCCGGCGGGAGCTGACTGAACGAGCGAGTGGTACTCGTCGCGGCTACGAGCCATGTCCCAGTGACCTACTGACGATCATGTTCATTCGTGTGAGGCCCCACTGGGCCCCACTAGGCCCCACTAGGCCCCACTACTGGCACGATCCACGATGGCTCAACGCTCGACGGGTCCCCATCCAACTTCCTTGCTTCCCACCATGGTGTAGCTTACCGGGCTTCGGGCCTCTACTGGCCCAACTCTCTCGGGCACAGGTGAAAGACGTGCAGGGGCCCTATGGAGTATCTGGCGTAAATCTCATTACGAGTAAAACGAGGATACATTGAGAGAAGGTAGGATGACTTCGGAATTACGTACCGAAGACATACGACTTCTTCCGATATGACACGAAGTCCCATACGATATTCGGTCCCATATTACATATGGCTTCTTTTTTTTATTCGTGCAAGGTGATCTTTTTTTTCCCACCCTCTTATTATGGGCCTTAAATTATATACGGGTACTGGCACGGACGTAATTTGCGTAAATTTCGTAAATGCACGATGAAAGCGATTTGCATAACAATGCACGATAAAGCGTTTTATGACAGTTGCGAATTGTTGAGAACTGACCCATATTTCCACCCGCATGAATACTCGTCTATCCGGAAACGACTTATCCGCGATACGGAAGGTCTGCGATAATTCGTGAAAGTGTCAGCGAGCGTTTTATACTTTAACGCCTTGCATTGTTTTTGTATAAGGCCCCCGACATAAAGAAATGTCCTGATATTGCGTAATATTTTTTTTGGGACTTACCGAAGACCATCTTTTTAATACGGGACTAGAATCTGCTGATGTTTTATCGTGGATTTCTAGAAGCTAGAAAGAAGTTGGTAAGCGTTCCGAGAGGCATAATAATCGTAGAGTTTAAGGGTGGGCCTGTATTTCAAGAATTAGACCCCTAACTTCTCTAAGGGTTGCGTCTGGGAATGCCGGCTTAATCTGTTTTTACCTGAGTCCCCCCTCGAATCTGGGTCCTGACTACCTTTTCAGGCTTCTCATCCTGTTTTCTCACCCTGACCTGTACTATACTTTTTCAAACCCGACAGGTCCATCCTCACCCTGGCATTTGACCGCAGCATCCCTTACAGATCAGCCTACTACTAAACACGTGAAAAAAGCCTACCGGATCCAACTTAAGTCAAGTCACGGTGAAAACCGAATTCCTACATTGAATTTTCGGTACCTTTGACCCACCTACGTAATAATAAAAACTGTCATCGGTCCTGAGAATTGTGAAAAAAAAATAGCAAAAATTCTTCCAAACCTCATCCACACTAAATTTCCTATAATCCGTTACCGATAACTCACCCTTTTTTCCCACTATCCAAGGTCGATTCACACGATACAAAAATGTAAACTTCTATTAGCACAATTCTCAATGCAACCTGCGGGTAATTAAAAAAACCGCCACAATTATTTAATCGGCCGTCAATTAAAGCCGTTCCGAATGTAATGAGAACGGAGCCGAAAAGCGGTAGAAAGGTGGGCTATTAGGAGAAAGCGGCCCAAAAATAATTCTCCGTCGATCCGCAGCGTCGTTACGCTCCTAGCGGCGGCCGTTGGCCCACGTGAATAGGGGCCAGCCTACACGCAGCGCCATTCTCTACATTCAACAAACACATTCCGCCTTTCTACATTTCATTAATTTCTACATTTTAATTACCATCATCACCCGTCATCCTTATTATACTTTTATATCGGTCAAAATGTCTGCCAGTCAATTTCAAAATCCACATTTTTAAAAAAGTCCCGAAAATTTTTTTTTAATTCAAATCCCGACGTTGGCACTAGTCCCCGTCAACGTAATACTTAATCTCGACTCAGTTTGGGACTTGGACGTTTTATTGGGTCCGACCGGGGCCCACTGTGAAAACAAGGAAGGCAGGTTTCCTCATTCTCGCGGAAATCAGATATCAGATAGAAACCTGTACTCCCCTTTTTTGTACTGCTTCCTTTTTTTCTTAACTCTAGACAGCCCTTTGTCCTTACGTAGCGACAGGTGTAGTGACGTAAGAATATACCGTTAACCGTAGGTGCAACATGGAACCGGTGCACCAGCCGAAGGAAACCCCATAAAGAATGTGGCGAAACAGCCGCACGGAAGTCGCCACGAATATCACACGCGAAAGTGATTACACTTACGTACACGTACACGATATTGTATATAAAGTGAAAAACTGCCTAAAAGAACAAAAAAAAAATTATATACCAAGTATAAAAGACTGAATAAATCTACAGCAGTATATTATGGAAAATAATAAAAATTTCTAAACAACAAACGTACAAAATATACGTAGTAGAAACATCCGGTCTCGAGAAGCAAAGAGCGCGAAATTTAAAATGCGGAAAATTGGTCACGTGGTCTCCGTACTCCAATAATAACAATGACAATCGTACAAGTCCAACGCGTTGGGAACTTCTCGTGTGATTTTTGGATGATTCGGGTGATCTTTGAAATTAAAAAATCTCGATCACCTTTCAAAAGATGATCTAAGCTATGGATCTTTTAGCAATGCTTCCTATCTCACTGGATCTATCCACCTTTCTCTCAAGTCTCCTGATTCGCTTGTAGCTCTCATACGTTACATGTATGCATATATATATGCAACATATATGTATACAGCATAGAGAGAGCTCAGAATCTCTTCAGACAATCCCGAGTCTCTCGCATCGTGCCGCATGCGGCCTTATTCTCGGCATAGAACCGGAGAAGGAAGGTTGCCTTCCTGAGAGACGTGAGAACGTTGACACACTGACTCGCTACCCCACATACCCTTTTACCTTATCAAACGCGCCCACTGGTGGGATCAAATATTAAATAGGCCGATATCAAAATAATAGCTTGTCTGGATCGCGTCTAACGAACGTAAGATGGTGCAATCGGCAGATGTGCGGGAAGAAGCTGCGGCGAATGACGGATCGGAAAAAATATTTTTTATTAGTCATTTGTTTAATTAAACAAGTGGCACTTTTAATTGTTAACACTTTTGAAAAATTCACTGATTAATTATTTATAACATTCACAAACCTTTGGTTGAGTTGATTTTTGTGTAATCCTGTATGGCACACACACTTGGCACTTTACGTATGTCGAGACGGATTACGAGGATCTCCTCCGAATCCACGAGGTAACGACTATTTCGTAAACTATGGACGAATAAATAAATAAATAAATAAATAAATAAGCTAGTCCATTCAAAAGGATGTAAAGTCTCGCTGTAAGTTTGGCGAGTGTCTTTCGTAGTGAGTCCGTTGGAATCGAAACGCTGCCTATATACTCTCCCCTCCTGTATTCTCGGCTTTCACCAAAAACCCTTGAGTAACTGACGAAATATTGACCGACGACTATACAGAACCCAGGGGTGAGAAAATTAGACCTGACTTTTTACCTAATTCCTCGAAAATTGGACCACCCCCGTGGTACGTTCGCGTCCCTTATTTTTTCAGGTAGTTCGAATGCACTTGGGTTAAGTTGGAATGGCGAAGTCATGAGAATCTCCACGAAAGGCTGGTTGGACAATTTCAAGCCGGTCTGGTGGGTACTTTCTTTTTTTATTAATCATCAAGAAAACATAATGGAACGTAAACGGAGCTAGGGTGAATCAGAACTTGCGACAAGTAGCACGCCAAGTGAATTTGGTGTGGTTGGTACCATTTCCGGTACCGGAAGTCATCGCAAGCGAAAGTTTGGACAACGTCACTTCGTACTCGCCTGACATGCATACGTCTTATTACGTATTTCTAGATTGTCAAAAAGCATTCTTACGGGTAACAGGAAAATTAACCTGAAATTCAATTATCAAGAATTAATTTTTTTTCTTTAATATACACAATTGACATAAAACGTTAAGTACTCCTAAAAAGTTTCTATATATTTTGTATTCATCAATGGTCGACTTAGAAAAAAAGTATTTAGAACTATCGCATTCTTTCGTCCAGGTGAAATTTTGTAAAAGTCTTGAAAAATTTTCTTTTCTTATATAGGAACCGGATATCGCTCGGTAAAATCAGGCAATTCCGCGATCGGCGTGCCAAGCGGTGAAATTGCGCAATTTTTCCGCGAGTCTTGACGTCAGCAGCCATTCATGCTCACCACAGCTTTCACACGGATCTTGCTTATTGTATCTAAGAGGCTGACCGGACGAGAATGATCGGCATGCTTATGCAATGTGCATGTATCTGCAAGTACCATGTGCATACACAGAAGGTGCATCAACGTTCAAATCTTCTGTTACTTCCGGCAGTGACGTTAGGAAAAAGAAAGAGGGTGCTTTCTCCTCGATCGACCATGAAATTCCAACAAAGCGAACGAGTCTACTAGCAGCTTTGAGATTAAAACAATTAAAGAGAAAAAGTCATGAAATAGTATTAAAAAATTTAAAATAACTCAAAGCAAAAGAATGATCAAATTACATACGTCCAAAGGAACGAACAAAAAATTTACATTCGTTTGCAGAACGAGAATGGCAATCTCCATGAGTGATCTACAGAGTGATAGGTAGATCCTTTTAAAATGTCAATCGCATAAATCCGTACGCAAAGGAATCCACGTATTACGCATCAGCCAGTATACGATTCCCCTACTGACCGATTTCGATTCCCATTTAATTCTAAATAGTAGGAATTCTATAAGCGTTACGAAGCAGCGTCGATTCGAGAATGAGGATCGCTCGGATCGGCTGATCGGCTCGCGATCACGCAGACCCACCATATTGGCTAATGTGTAAAGTCGAACATAAGATGGCACACTTCTGATTTTAAAACACCCGTAAACCGGCGCACCACACCCATGAAATTAAAATTACAAATTGGAAGGATTTTGCTGTCCGCTGAATAATGCGCTTGTGCGCATGCGCGCGATGTCACAGCTGTAGCCAATCCCGTGCGTCTTCCTGCAGTTCGCTTCGGTATGTGTACGGGAGACAGTTGCATCGCCAACGAGTGAATTTATTTGATTTACTTACATACCTGGTGTATTTATTAAAGAAAGACAATGCGCGTGGGCGTTCTAAGATGACGTACAGCGTAACCGATAATTTTGGGTCAGTGACTAGCATACAAGAATTTTTTTCCCGTTCGACAGCGATTGAGACACATGCGAAACATGGTGTAAGTTAAATTGATGTATGGCAATTAAGGTCGGTCATTGTCTCCTTTATGTTTTTTTACACGACTCCTTTACTTTTCATTGGATACATTATCATTAATCGACATTCACGATTGAGCGATTAATTAACGATGAGGGATCCTACTCGATTGGCTACCTGCTGCCTGTAATCGATTTCCTGACTGATACCTTTTTTTATCTTTGTTACAAATTCCAGCGGTATCCTTGAGCGATTGTCTTTATACGTAAACAAAATGAACGACATGGCTGAGTGCACGTGACAGAAGAGACATTGTCTCGTAGAATTGAAAATCGAGAGCTACGAAAATCCAAGAGAAATCACAAGAGAAAGTGTAACACTCCTGCATGTACAATATGTTTATGATTACGGTAAATGGCATTATCAACTACAATTCCAAAGGACAAATTTCCCCAGACATTCTCCATTCGGAAACTCTATTCCCACAGTGAATAATCGTTCCATTCAATTCTGCCAATCTGACAGGGCCAAGACTCCTAACCTTCAAAGTCCCAAAAGCAGAACGTTACTCAAGACTTCCTCTGTAGCTCGTTAACCATGAACTTGAATCAAAATCCGACTCTGAGTCTGCTGAGTTTGTATAGCCTGAGGGAATCATTCATTCGAGTCAGTGGATTATACGAGTGAACGTGCTGAATAAAAATTCAATGGTTTATCAACTAGTTAAACAGTGTCCACATTGTATCCACTGCGTACGCACTTACGTGTACGCAAATTATTATCCAAAGTGCGACGGCCGATCCGAGAAAAATAGATAGCCGATCTTAGTGTGTCAGTGTGCCTATATGCTAATTGGTGGTCGATGAGCGAGTCAACTTTTGCGAATTGGCATGGCCTGTCTCTCTTTAACATACGTATATACCATACATGCCTTTCATAGCACGCGAGTACATACATATATGAGTATATAAATACGAATAAATATACTGATATATATCAGCACGGTTATTCGTACAGTAGTTTAACGGTAAAATGTTCGCTATGCTGACGGTAGAAAGTAGTTTGATATTTTGACTGTGTCTAGAAGCGGACTATGTATTTTGGTTAACTTCACAAGTAGTCAAGTAGTATTGCAAATCGAATAAATCATTTTGAAGTATTTCCTATATACAAAAAGTCTGTCAGGTCAATAAAGATTTCACAGCGACTATGAATTCTGTGGTTTACATTGAATCTTATGGGAGCAAATAGGTAAACCAGTATGTACATATGTATATGTAGAATCGTGTCGCATTGATTGTACGTTGATAAGGATGTTGTAGGTTAATTACTGCCGGGTCGATTATTATCACGTGAAATTCCCCATCAACTATGGGAAATGTTAGACCGATTCTCATTAAGCCCGGGCACAGCATCAGCGAACCCGCAAACGGCCAACTAGACACGCGGTTCGCACTCTCTGCTAATTGGTAGATAAAAGTTGAAGTGACTGAACTGGAGCGGCGTTTCTGCGCGAAGTGTTAATCGCAGACATAATGAATTAGCTAGATAATTTTATAAAGAGTGGTTTTAATGTCTTCATAGTATTTCGTACCTACCGCGAGCCCGACCTAACCTCACTTATGGTCCCGCAATGCATCACCATCAAGAAATTCAAATTCGAAGTTCGAATGATCAACGACCCAACTGCGCCTTTGCCGCTAATCAATAGCGAAGAATTCAAAAAGAAAGTCACTAGATGAAATAGATCCAAGTAGCCAGGATCTGTAATACGTGTCCGGATGTGACCCAGTCACTCATTCGTTAAGTCACTCGCTCACTTTCACCTCCTACGCATGAATTTTCTACATTGACTCTCGCAGCGTTCGCGCCAACCCAAGCAAGAAGCTCAGGGTCGTTCATAAAATTCCCTAGATATATCCCTATAGGCATCGGCGCCTCACACGTCTTTCAGTACCACGCTTTGTCCTTGTTACCAACCGACGTCACGTGTCTTAGAATACAGTCAGCTTTTTATCATCTTCCAACCGCCCACTCTAACCTTCCTGCTATTCTATTCTCCATTTCCCCATTCGTCCCCACCCTAACCACCTCACTTTCACCAGCTGCATTCTGTGCATCCGGAATGGTCGACGGCCCGATCGTAAATAGGATAACCACTTGGTGTAATCTACTTATCCATTCGACTACTCAGCACTTTGGAATCTGCTCCAATCCATCCAGACTCTCCAAAGCATTCTCCCGTGTATCGTCTAGATCAATTTTGATTGGTAAAAGAGGAAAAAAAAGTTTCCTTTTCTCTCACAACTATGCCTTATTTTTCATATCTATTATGGATACAGCATCCGAGTCTAGAATTTCTCTAGGATATCCTGTGAGCATTCCCCATTGTACTTAACACTCTCTTATCAACCAGATAGCATGCTTCTCAATCTCTTTCATTTCTAGATGACGTACTCGGCTAACTAGAATGATTGGGGTTGCCTTGTAACACGCTCGATACGGTTCGTGCCTCGTGGCCCACGCGGACAAGACTCGGCCATTGGAACGTTCCAAATACTTACCACGGCTGGTACGTACGGGCCATTGCTGACGGCATGTTATTCTTGAGTGTCTGCAGAGGGGTATGTAAATTTTTTATTTTTTTAAATCCACAAGACAGAATGTAGCGAGACTGAGGAAGAGAGACGTCCGATCCGTTCAGTATTTTTTTAGAGTTAAATTTGTTTTTTTTTTTAGATTAAATGTGACAAAGCAAGACATTGTTCTTGGTTGTTGTTTTCCAGACTTTTCCATGGCCTACGTCGGCTCCTAGTAAACTGATCATGGACCGATTACTATCTCAAGGATGGATACTGGGAACTGTGAACCAAGCAGAAAGAGGAACGATCCGAGGAGAAAGTTCCGAAGGCAGGAAGTGAAGTAGGCCACGACTTTGACCGCTCGCAAGGTCCATACCTCTCCTCATACTATTGCTGATCTTGCTGTTAGTGTGGTGGCTATACCGAGCGCCGTCCTGCTGATGGTAATTGGTAGGCCACTGCCCACTGCCAACTTACAACTGGCTGATGCCGATTGCTCGGTTATTGGTAACTGTTGGAACGCACTTCGATTCCAACGATTCTTTTTTATCTTAGTTTACCTTTTTGTGCCTGACGTTAACACTCCATTTAATTGACGACCTTTACTCGGTTCGACAAGTTCTGCAATGGGATTGGCCCGATTCTCTCTTGGTACCGTGATACACTTAATCGGTAAGAACAATGGCTCGTTTATCGGTGAACAGTTAAATTGAAATTTGGATTTTTATAAGGGTTGTATGATTTTTTGTTTGTTTTCTTAGGTTTTAATCTTTTCTTTTTTTTTTATTACCGTGTACATCATGCCTGAAGAATGTCTGGATTAAAGGAGCCATGCCAAGGAATTTCTACGTGGCCAGAGTTACGTCAGAGCTTTCTCTATTACGTGGAATGAGGGTGTACGTCCCTATTGTAGTAATGGTGTATAAATATGGACCGAGTCGCCGGGCCTTGAATTAACATTTCCTGATAGGCCGGACCCATGCAGCCCATCCGACACGTGGAGGCCCAAGACTGTGTCAAGGCTGTTTTTTAACCCGGATGAATGACGGAATAAAATTTCAACCAGGAAACAGAGAAAATCTTATCGCTTCACTCGAACAGTCTTTTCGACAGGCTCGTACAATATTGATAAAACCAAAATAACATGGATTGACAATTAATCGTTTCTAAAAAGACATTGCTCGACTGGTATACAGTTCCTTTCAAAATTCCATCCTGAGTGACAATGCAAAACGTTCTGCCGAACTGCTTCGGCGTTAATTCACTTTTTGCGTGAATTCACGCCAGGTTGAATATCGATCAGGAGTACCAACAGAATACCTAGCACACACCGTTAGGATAAAAAAGCAAAATATATTCCAGCAGGTACAATACAAGTTCAGAAGATAAAAATCGATGAAAAAAAGGGTCTGCTCGTTCAATCAATTGCCTTAAGTGATTTTTTCATAAAATCAATTACACACAAAATGGCGTTCCTCAAAATCCCGTAGGGACTTGAGAAAAAGGTATATAATAAAACGTTCCAGATAAGAGCGTGTTCTCGATTACCGGAAGTAGCAGCGAGGCGTCTGGCTATTTTCTACGGCTAATAAAATGATGGCTAATAAAATCGGAAGAATTAAATCGGCCTCCGTCCACGATGGCACCAAACCGTCGAAACATAGGAGAACGACCGTTCGACTGGTACAGACTTTACCTACTGCCTGTGCTACACGCACCGACCATACCTACAGTCTGGTGCATAAATAGTTACTCCATACACTAATCACGTAGCATACTACTCGTTCGTACATATGTACTTTATACACGAGTGTACTCGCACGTATCTATATACTAGGCTGTAGCGAACGATAATCGTAGAGTAGGTCAGCGGAACAGCGCCTCTAGCAATCTGCGTTCTTCGGCTCTTCAATATTTACTCCTTCTTGTATCGAAGATGCCACGGACTTGGTATACGCTGGAATGGGCCAGTTGGATTGACGTGCCCAGTTGCATTCGAGAGGAACAATCCTTATGAAAATCTTGATCTGCATACGAGTACCGGATACCCCCTTCCTAAAACAAAGCCATAGTAATTATTGCATGACAATGATAAAACGATTCTTGTACTCTGCTTAAATTTCTCTATGGATTGTCGAGGAAAGTTGAAGAAAGGAGTGTGTACAAATCAATACCGAATAAAAGATAAATCGTCGAGGAATGAATGTTTATGATCTTATGATAGAATGACTTGCCATCTTGTACGTGCATAAGGATTTATGGCGATGGAGTAACAACGTACAGAAGATATAAAGAACTGTTGATGACTGTAAAGAGGAAGTCGATCACTTCCTTACTGGAGGACAGCTTTCCCAATAGAAAAACCGAGTAAAGCCGATCAGTTACAGTTCCGACGACAAGATGACAAGACGACCCAGATCCAGACCGAATGGACCCGCGTATCGAATTAATTTTTTTTCCTCACAATTTTGTTCATCATTAAGATCAAGACGCGATGACCCGACTGATGTGTATAACGTTGACAAAAATATTCCCTCAACTGACTGTAATTAATTTTGTAACGATACTAGCTGCAACCGTTTAGATCAAGGCAACCAGGTCAGAAACCACTGTCGCACTTAGTTGCCATATGTGTAAATGACCAGCAGGAACACTCGAGTCAAGTTCTATGCGTGATCCACGATCGGATAATAGTCATTAATCATGATATCGGTGTACAGATACAGTATACGTGAGAATCTTAACGACCACCTGCTAAGGAGGCTGGAATAAACAGTCCAGGACGATAGATGGTACTAAAGTAGATTGTTACCGGTTCCTCAGCTTCATACCATCGGGATACAGCGCGAAGCATATAAAGATGTGTACACAGTATTTAATAAAAGAAATTAGAATATCCGGTTGTCACGATACTTAAGGTCCCATCCACTGAATTATAATCCAGTGAATGGATGAACGCGACAAACACGCTTGGTCGCAGCTTTTCAAATAGAAGTTTGGCAGGGCACCCCGCGTTCCACATACCGCGAATACTCTTCTTCTATTTCTGATGTACCGGAGGTGCGAGAGATCCGATAACAGTTTCAAACGTGCCGCTTTCACGAGCAACGGTTGCCCGAGACGTATTTCTAACGTGCGTTTAGCCAAGCACACCCATTGGTCGAATTCAAAATTTTCACGGGTGTACTCTTGGGACTCGTTACGAGTACTTCCGCACGGATACGTTACGGAAAAATATGATCTATTAATAGAAGCCCAGTGAACGTGCGGATCACGAAGAATGACGCCCAAATTAGAGTGCGCACGAGGCAGAGTGACGGGAGCGCCGCAATTGTTGCGCGACGCCGTGTGGCGCGGCCATCCCTTCTGAGCTTTTATCAGCTAGTGCAAGTTGCAGCGCCACCATGATAGTCAAGGCGAGCTCGTACGTGCCGCTCGTCAATACCGCGTGCGGTTTACGTCGTGGAGTAACGTGCGTCGTGACGCAGTTTAGACAGCCGATACGAGAGCATGGAACCATCGTCGAGAAGAGGATGTCGCGGGAGACGATGCACCAGCATTACTTGAAGACTTTGGAAAAGTGCAAATGTAAGTAAAGCCACATGGAGGCCATATTACTTTTACCAGAGAAACGGCAGACTGGGTCGGCGCGCGATTCTAACGCACTCGATCTGCGTCGGGACGCTGCGCCTAGAATATGTCTACTGTTAATTCTCATGGACGTCGAAGAACGCGCAGGCGCTCACTACTTATCCACGTTCTCTCTGCGTTGCTCTTACGATTGCTTTAACGAACGCGGCAAACGAGACTGTTTCAATTACCGCGTGTATGATGTCTCGGCTGTGTCTGAGAACAATTCCCATAAAATATATTAATATTTAATAACGCACGAAGCGCGCTTTGAGAATGGAAACACTTAATGTACGGAAATATAATGATATTTATAATTTCAAAACTACTGGCATAACACTGAGTCAAGATCACGTATCTGTATGTTATATACGCTACTGATCGGTCTAAGAATATATTTATGTGGATAGACGTATGCGTACCCACGCTCTTAACTATTTCTATCACTTGCATTTGTGGAATAGCGAAATCTTGGGGAAAAGTGCGAAAGGGAAACTCTACAGTTTTCTTATCGATACAATTACCACAACTGTATCGCGTTACTGCATTAACTACCGAACTAACATTGGTTTCAGTTACCAATGTCGATTGGAACCATATAGTATAATGATGCATGGCATCTGCAGCATCCTCCCGCAAAACCAACTCGTTAGTCGACAATTGGTTAACGGAGAACAATATATGTACTATACGTTGCCAATGATACGGGGTTATCAGTACCCTACTGGCATTAATATTAATACCACTCGAGTACCTCGTAATAACAGGGTACCACTGCTCCATTATTTCTACCCAGTAATACCACGTGTCTCCCGCTAGCTTAAAAAAATATCCAACCTTTACCAAGTACCATATTATTTCTGTCCAGCCACACAATCTCGGTCGATAACAATTAATCTTGAGAGCCACAAGAGAGAAAAAGAGATACGAAGCGAATATAAAAATGTTAAAAGTGCACGAATTAATTTTACTCAACTCAATTCTTGGTACCTTTGCGTGCGTTATATGGAGATCCAAAGTGAAAGACTATCCATTGGTATTTAATATCGTTTAATTATCTATGTTGTGTATAATTATAATAGCTGATTACTCGGGTAAATGAGATTAAAAAATTGTTATGGTTATATGATAATTCTTTATATTTTATGACACATATACATATGGGTATGCACTCATTAAGAGTAACTGACGTGTCCTGTTACGCAAGCAAATAACATTATCGTTCGTTTAGCGAAGAAGCTACCGCAGGATGTCAATCCCAGAGGAGTGTTTGCATGTAACGAACTCGACCTTAAGGAGGTTCAGGTCTATGGATTCGATTACGATTACACCCTCGCGTGCTACAAACCCTCCATGGATTACCTGCTGTATAATCTCGGGCGGGATATGCTCATCAAGAAGTACAAGGTACTTTGACTTTATTAAAAATTCTTTCTTTGTTCCGATCCATCGACGTCTTTGAGATTATTTTCAAGGACTGATTTTTGGGCCTGTTTTCTAGTATCCTGAAGGTATCGGTAATCTGGAATACAGAGAAGGATTCGCAGTACGAGGACTGCATTACGATATCGAAAAAGGACTTTTATTGAAGCTTGATAGTTTCCTGCAGATACAACTTGGTACAGTTTATAGAGGTCTACATCCGGTTCCGAATGATGAGGTCTTGAGACTTTATAAAAATCGAATTATTCCAATTGCCTATGTCGAGGCACCGCATAAACATTCACACGTAAGTGTTTATAATTGTTTAAAAAATGTAGTGGGTGTTGGGAAATCATTTTTGGAGATGTTTTTCATCGCGTGGCCCCTGCACCCTGGGAAACCCGTCATACGGATTACAAAGTATGCATGCAATGTGACGTTTAATTAAAAGAATTTAGAATTCACTGGCCTGATATATTATACTCTCTTTGGGACCTATCTTCAGCCCTTTTACTTCTTAATTCTCCTTCTTATTTCATACATGTAATTCTACGTATTTACTTATTGGCATGATGACTTATTTGTTTTTTTCCAAATATTCCATCTGGTGGATTATACCTAACTGAAGTATAAAGTAAGTTATTGGGCGGACTGTGTTTTTAGGTATTTTTTGTAGTTCTATAATCAATTGTGAATGCGCTTGCAGGATGGAGTTAAACGAACGAAAATGGTTCAGCTTGCCGATTTGTTTTCTGTACCTGAAATGGGATTGTTATGTAACGTCACCGAATACTTCCTGAGAAATCATATCGATTATCATCCGGAAATCTTGTTCAGGGATGTAAAAGTGAGTTCCGAAGATTTTTGATATCTAACTGTATAATTAAATAGAAATGCTTATTAATTTTTTTTACTAGAATTCAGTCCAGAGTTGTCATCCCATAATGCATCAAATGGTTGTCAACAATGTCTCGGAATATTTAGAACAGACCAAAGACCTGGTAAAGTTTTTCGATCGCTTGAAAGCCGCGGGTAAAAGAATGTTTCTGGTAACGAATAGTCCCTTCCATTTCGTGTAAGTAATCGAGGAATAAATTGATATTACATAATTATGTGGATTTATCGTTGCAATAATGAAACCATTTTTTGCAGAGACAAAGGGATGCGTTTCTTGGTTGGTGACGACTGGAAACATTACTTTGACGTTGTGATTGTTCAGGCAAGAAAACCTAGGTTTTTCACTGAAGAATCCCGACCCTTGAGGATTTATGATGAAGAAAACCAAACTCAATTGTGGGACAGAGTGACTAAACTTGAGAAGGGTGTGATATATCTTGAGGTATATTTATGTAATATTTATAAAATATATTATACGGTTTAATTTCAAAGTTTTCTTTAATTTACAATTCTTTGTTATTTTCAGGGAACAGTAAAGCAGCTTCAGGACATGACTGGCTGGCGAGGTCATCAAGTTCTCTACTTTGGTGATCATCCTTATAGTGATCTGGCTGACGTCACTTTAGAACATGGCTGGAGAACCGGCGCGATCATTAAGGAATTAACAGTCAGTTTAATTGATTGAAAACGAAATTTGATTGGAGTATTAAAATCTAATTGATGCTATATTCGAATTACAGCACGAGATAGAAACTCTAAATGATCAAAGGTTCAAGGAAAATGCAAACTGGCTGCAAATGCTGACTGGATTGATTGAAGATCATCAAGATTATGAGGGACCAGAAGCCCAGGCACAATTGGATGAATGGATGCACGAACGAGATGAGCTTAGAAATGAGATAAAACGTGTTTTCAATCAACAATTTGGTTCAGTCTTTAGGACATATCACAATCCGACATATTTTTCTAGAAGGTTATTTAGGTTTGCTGACATTTATATGAGTTCCATTACGAATCTCTTAGGTTATTCTCCCAGTCATACGTTTTATCCAAGAAGAGGCGTGATGCCTCATGAGTATATTAGTTACTTCGTTTAAATGATAATTATTAATTATTTTCCATTCGCAAAGATTACAAAGAGACTTGATACAGCTGAAACTTAAGATTGCTTAGATTTTTTACTAAGCACAGATAATTGCACTTGTTAAAAACTTGTTAAGTCATTAGCCTTGGTGAAACGACAATAAAAGTTTCAGACTGTTTAGTATCGACACGTCGTGATCTTCTGAATCAGATGTTTCGAAAAGATGTGATGAACTAATCAAAAATATTAACATGGTATTGAAATCAGAATGAAGAAAAGAAGTTTATGTGTTCAAGCAACTACAAAACGACATATCACTCATACTAGAACTTGGTGCTTCCAAAGATGAGCAGGAAGATTGCTAATGACTACATTTACACGGCAGTCTTAAAGGAATCGACTAATCCCAAATATTCCTTACAACTCGAAATGTCTATAATTTCTCTATTCTATTAAATCAGTATTAACTGAACCGGTTTAAGACCGTCGTTGATTGTCGTCAAAACGTCGTCAGTGACTCCATTCGTACAAGTGTTTCTACAACCGTAACGTTGTGTATCTCCGTGTTAATCTCTGATTTTTACGTGCTCCGGAGCACTATAGATGTGTTCGAAAATGAGCCGATTTTCATAGTCCACAGCTTTTATTTCGGCGTCGACGTGCCACCTCAGCGGAAGGTCTTTGAACCAGCCTCCCGTTTTGTTTTATCGAGTATATATAGTAATACTACGCGTGATACCCGTGAGCTGAGTGTCAAAAACTAATTTATTGTTTTAATTATTTATTTTAATATTCCAAACATTTAATAATTTATTAATATTCCAATTTGAGCGTAATTTATTTTCGACGTTTTACAATTTAACGTCCTTTCTTCATTCAGTGAAGAAAAAGAACAAAAACGCTGTGATTGTAATTTAACTTAACGATAAAAAATTTAATTTACGTTGATTATTCTATTTTTTTCATCTCCCGCGATACCCAAACCACAGATGAGTCAGAAGATGCACAACGCTACGGTTTCAGGCGATACCAAAATCATAGCGTCTAGTCTGGAAACAGAATTTTGTGATCATCGCCTCCGTCGGCAATGCGAATTCCGTCGTAGCCGTGCTAAACGTGAACAAGAACGCGTAGCTTGGCGGACAGAGGTTCTCCCCTACTCACCGCTGGTTCCCAAAGCAACCCTTAGAACGAGACCGGGAACTATAGAATTTTTCAGGAACTATTGAAAAAGCCTATTGTTGAAACATATTTAAGAAAGTACGGTGCCAACTTGACACCCGTGTAGCACCTCAATTTTTGAAAAATGTTTCATCAATAGACTTTTTCAATAGTTTTTAAGAAGCATGCTAAATCAATATCTCGCAGAATATACGAAGTAGATAGAAATTGAATTGAAATTGTAGAATATCGAAAATAAATTACGTTCAAATTGAAATATTAATAAATTAGTTGTTTGGACATTAAAATAATTAATTAAATCAATAAACTAAAATATTAACACTTAGAAATTGGAAATGATGGCCAAGAATACTTAGAAATACTGGAAGTTGCCAAAAATTGTATGCCCGCAAATTCGTCGCGCAGGACTCGGCGAGTGGGAGCGGCGGATGGTGGGGGAAGCGCTCGAGGCAGTGCCCGGACTC
>JARQTJ010000718.1:0-11468 GCA_030142635.1 Trachelus troglodyta
CTCATCCTCGTCCTGAGATTCGTTAGATTCCTGGGATTCATTAGATTCTTCATCATCCTGAGATTCGTTAGAATCATTAGATTCGTTGGAGTCATCCTCGTCCTGAGATTCGTTAGATTCCTCAGATTCGTTGGAATTGTTTTCGTTTTCATCATTTTCCTTTGAATGGTCACAATCGACCTGTGTGTCCTCGTCAGATGCTTCGGAGTCGTCAGAATTATCAGGATCATGTGATTTCACATCAGTGCGCAATTCCGCAATACAAGCTTCTACGTTGCCTATAATCGCTGGTTTTTGTTCTTTGAGATTGTTAATGATTACGATTTGTTTACAATTGGTCAGATGTGTTTTAAGATTGTTAATTCTTGTGTTGGTGTCACGATAGATGGCATCAAATGCTTCTTGGCTCTCTGTTATATCTTCAATAGCTTTCTCGTTTAGCTGCAATTTCACAATTTTAATATTTAGTTGCTTGTCGATAATAGGTTTTGGTATAATACTTTACTTTTCACCATTGTTAACTAAATTTATGAATATTGATGACGTACACGAATTGCTACGTCACAATATGTATATATGTATATCGGAATACTCACGTCATGTAGACAGGAAGCCGCAGTCTCACATTTTGATGCTGTCGCTAAGTCTTTTGTGCATTCTGTTGCACTTTTAATATCTTCCATAAGCTGATAAAGGTTCCCCGTGACCTTGGCTTTGAAGGCAGTAATCTGATCTTCGACATTTTCGCTTATCGTATCAACGCATTGGCTGCATTCGGTTTTTACTAGCGTCACCGCGTTCTTAAAGTTGTTGGAGTAGATGGAACATTGAGTAGCGTCCACATCAGTAGCTGCATTTATTAATGCTACGATCTGAGTGTTTACCTATTACAGGATAGGTAGTCTTTTAGATACTGTTAAATCCATTCATAATAAATTTTTAAGTAAAGTTTAAGATGATTGAATGTACTCACGTCGGTGATAATACTCTTAACATCTGAGTTCACGTTGGTGCACGTCGTGTTAGCATCAGTATCAAATGTTGAGACGAGAGAATTTAGTTTCAGTGTTGATTTTTTTACATTATCGTCAAGAATGTCGATTACATCTTGTATCTTAGATGTAATATGGTATTGTATTCTTTTAACTTGTAACTGGTTTTGCGATAGTTCTGCACCCTGGCCCATCTGCAGTTTTTGAATATTACCAAAATTTTGTTAATCATGATTTAAAAATTATATTCAGTGTATTTTTTTTGCTAATCTTGCAGTTTAATCGATTTTATATTAAATTTCTTATATTGAAACTGATTATGAAACATTGTTTTTCTTTTACTGTTTTTTGATATCGATACTTACACATGCCAGTAGCAGCAGGCAAGCGAGAGCAGCGAACTTTGCCATCTTGGTAATATTTCGATGACTTAGCTACAGTTCTGACATTTTTGTCTTTGCACCGGTATATATACGAAGATTGATCGTATGACGATTAACGTTTACAAAACTTTTGCCCAGTTGTATCAACTTTGATCTACGTACATATAAATGGTTTTGTTACATATTATATAACGGAACATAGTAGTGCCATGGAATTTACCAGATAACGTTAATTGTCTTTACATTCACGTTTATTAACTTGGGTTTGACTTTCTGTGGAGTCATTCGAAAAACAATTCCATTAGTGCAACATTTAATATATTTTGCGAATAGTTTTGAATACATTGCATCATTTTGTCTTAGAAAATTGTCCACGTGAGTTATTCTTATTCGCATTTGAGGAATTAACGTAAAATATTAATAAATCCGGAATATTTGTATTTATAAACAATGAATCATAGATGCTTGTTCATTGCCGTAGAATAAGATAAAATCTATTATTTTTACATATTATTCATTATGGAGCTTACTTCTAAACTACTAAAGATTGATAAAAATGCCATTGAGCCGTACGATTGTCTTTTCTAGGATGAAGTGGGTGTAGAGATTTTTGCTCGACAACGTTCATTCGTTAGAGTCAGTTATTGCAATTGTACCTTAATTTTCACTGTTCGAATACATCTTTTATCTCAATGATTCATTGACGTTGAATGTATTTGTGTTTTTCAACTTAATTTTCATTATATATGACATATCTGAATAACTAAATACACTACTTTAATTCCGTATGTAACTGTATAATTAGTATTGATATGTAATGCTTGAGGTCTGGAAGTGGTAAGTGATTAGATTGATGGTCTTTACTATTGTAAAATCATTGGTACATTTTTATATTGTCTAAACCAAATAGCCTATCAATGACTTATTATGCATCTTAAACTTGGGCCATTAGCTTTATTTCTGGATTAGCTCCCCAAAGGCACAAAAAAATGAAAAAGTGCCAATGAGGAAAATTGGAAAATCATAATAGACAATATTGTTCCTGTATCAGTTATAGGACTCGCTTGGGCATGATGCGACATGTAAACGATTCTGAAAGGATGTTTAATATTTCCTACTGACATTTATGGCATCAATATCCGTACACCTTGTTGGAATTGCACAAACTTCAAGTCTATTGACGTGTTCGCTTTTCATAAAATGTTAGAAGCAGCGAGCGATTCTAAGAATGATATAAATCCAGTGAGTCGTTAAGGTCAAGGTCGTCTCTCAAGGACGGAATTTATTCTCGTTGCGAGGGTAAAATCGATTACTGGCTACGACCTTTGTGAGAAGTAATTTTAATTGCGTAGGAAATTTTATTTCATGAGGTAATTGTGGACTACCAGAGGTTACACAAAATAAACCATACCACCTCGCTGGCTAATATTTGGAAGATTTCAAGCTTACATACGATTATTATTCTAGCTGATTATATATGTATTGGCAAAATTTTTATTACATGAACGTAGCGCTAGCAAAACAAATAAATTAGACATGTCCATATATTTTGTAACGTAGAATGTATATCTATATATAAGGTTTTAACTGATAAAGTCAATCTGTAGGTTTCCGCGACACCCAGGCTAACGTCACGCTATATCCAAAAAAATGCCGTTTATTTTACATATGCAGTCAATGTAACAATAATATTTTCATCCGTACACCGCATTGCACCAATAGCAATTTTGGCAACAGTGGAAAGATCTAGCAGTACACATTGGAGTGTGCAGATAACTGACATTAATAAATGGACTCAATAGAACTATAGTGTTATTAACACGATGTCAAAAATATCGATCTCGGTAGGCATAATAAAAAGCGCCAGGTGCTACGTGTATCACTATACAAATGCAGTTCTGCATCGCATTCATATTTCATGTTAGAAGAAATTTGATAATTGAGAAGCCTATTGAGCTAAATCTTACACTTGATCCAATATAATTTAGTTAATCGAAAACATTAAAATTAAATTTAACTTTTGCAACATATGGCGACGGGTGCGTTACAGAAATATTTGTGTATATGTAAAACCAAGATGTAATATTTCATTATAATATATATCAAATATCGACCAAATTATTTACACATTTGAAAAAAACGCAATGAAAAAAAAATTCAATGTCCACAGGCAACGATCGAACGCATGTCGTCAGAGTGATAGTCTGGCACTCTATCCTTGAGCTACGACACTACTTGAAATTTTAATGTAACAAAACTAGTACACATGCTACGCCACATACTTTGAATCGATTTTTTTGGCTTATGACTCAACGTTGAGTCGTATGGTTTGAGCATCCTTCTGTGGTGATGCTATACTACATTACTGACAAATTTCATCTGAATCCGTGACCCACAGTTGGTGTACCCCCCTTGTGAGACTAGACATCCCTAATACTAGAAACCCTGCCAAGAGGACCCAAACTGACGCGCACCAATAAGTTCAATCACAGAAGTACATTGCGATTGGCTTTTTCCCAACTACGGAAGCCTATCTGGGCCCAAACTAGGCGCTCACTAGTACGTCAAGTGGTAAAAATCTTAGCTAAGTTATTCATTGAGCGTCGTCAATGTTCAGGATAGAATTTGTGTGTTTATTTGCTATGACTTTAATGGGCTGTAAAAGATTGATGCCGTCAACGTGTGTATCAGACTGGTAAATGTTCTGGCATTTCTCAAGCATAAAGATTAAGCTCGCGCTTATGTAACGCAGGTCTAATGATATAAGTCAGCAATCAGGCATAAAGTTTTTTGATACAAAACATTTTAATATAACGTTTAGTATAATTGAAAAGCAAGATTTTTAAAAATCTGACCTGACACTTTTGCAAATGCTTCGTAAGATTATGTTTGTAACATTTAGTCTATCACATGTTAAGACGTATAAACAATATAAGTATCATACTATCAGACGAATTAAAAAAATTTACGATATCAATTTATACAGATAGTGTTAATTATCACTTCTAACTGAAGCATCATCTGCAAATTGAGCTGGTGGATCAGTGGGTGGAAGTGTCACACTCTTCGATTTGAACATCCCGACAATTATTACAGTTTCAATTCTGCTCACGGCGGCACGGATAGCAAAAGCCAGACACTTATGTTTTTAACGATGTTTTAATAAGATAATTTCGCCATTATGTAAATTACATATTTCATATTTTGATTTAATGAATATCAATACAATTCAAACAATTTTGTCCATGAACTTAACAGTTTGGCATAACTAGACAGGGCACGCGTTATGTTTCTAGTCTGGCGCTAGGCAGTTTTTGTAGTTAGTGCCTAGACTGAAGTAGGGAAAACTAAATATCTTTTACCCGGTGAGAGGTTGTATAAAATTTTTACTAGGGATCATTTGCGGTTAAAAATAGTAATAATCAAGAGATTCGACTTTTGTCTGATTTACAAGAATCACTGATTTGTGATAAAAATATTGTAAAGAATAGTTTATCACCGAAATTGAGAATGCTCGTTGTGGTTCGTCCATGTGGTAAAACATCTGTTTGCTATAATGCGACGCATATTCACATTTGCAAGGAGAAGTTTAATTGCCGTAGTTAGGAAAAAAAAACTGTTATTACATCAGTTATTAATTATATATATTCGTTTTCACACATCTCAAACAACACATATGGCGATAATTAAGCGTTGTGTAGCTGGTGTAGTCTTCTGCGCAATATAACGTCAAAATAACGGGACAAATAAAAAAAATCAACTCAAAGGTGGCTGATATAAAATATACAATATTTAATGTCTCGTTTTTCATGCAAACACGGCGAATTTCAGACGCCATATGTTTCTTTTCCTCTGTTACATTGATTGTAAATTATTTTGAACTTCTTGAAAGTCCTACTGACTGAAGTTGGTTGTACCGCCTGGTAAGAATGGACAAATCGGTCAAGCCTGGAACAAGCTTGATAGACAAAAATATTTATTGCACAAAAATATTCTTGTACAACATTTTTTCGCCAATTTAACTTCACTTAAGTTGAGCTTATAAACTTACGAAATCCAATGATGCAGATCGAATCCTATAAACATTACATTAAAGAAATTACATTGTTTTGCTTTCTCATAGAGGAAGCTATGTGACGATGGAAAATTTGCCTGTTGAGATTTTCATGTCACCATGTTCAGAACGTGCCAAAACGTCAAGAAAACACGTTTGGAGAAAAATTCCGGATGCGTGTGTGCGTGCGCATGTACGTACGTGCGCGCGCGCGCGCGCGTGTGTGTGTGTGCGTTGTGTAATGGCCTCCCAAAACTCAAACGTGCATAACTCAAGAACGGTTTTAGCTACAGCCCCAAAATTTTGCAAGCATGTGTAGCTCTATAATACCTTCATTGACTATAATTTTTGTCATGATTCAAGCTACGGCTCGAATTTTATGTCGTTTTCAAATTCCCAAAAAAAGGACGTTATCACTCTAGCAATCGCAAATTTTGTGGTAATCGTCTCAATAGTTCTTGACAAAGAGATTTGTATCCAAGGTTGGTTGGTATTGCATTTGGGCCTAATCCATCAGAAAGTTTTGATTTTACGATATTTTGAATTTTTTGAAAAATTAAATTTATCAATATAACTCCCGTCAACTGTGACCGATTGAGCTCCAATTTTCCAAAAGTATAGAACATCATTTAGCCGTGATATGTCTCAAATTTGGCGGAGATTGGCAAAACGGATCTGATTATACAATAATTCAAATTTTTGAATTTCAGCAGATTCAAAAATATTAGGCCCGAAGAGATCATGCAAGATGTTTATCCTTACATGCGTTCTCGACAGTATGAAGTACCCCAAGTTGTAAGAGGATGGGGATTCACGTTAAAAAAGCCGCAAACCGTTGAAACTTGCAATTTGCTTCCTTCAAATCGTAAGTAGTGTACGAAGTCCCTATATGAGGAAGCCCAGAATTTAAATTTTGCAATTTGTTTCCTCTGAGTCGTTGGTAGTAGATGAAGATTCATCTATGAGGAAGCCAAAGACTAAAAAAAATGAAAATGCTTCCTCATATAGGGACTTCGTACACTACTTACGATTCGGAGGAAGCAAATTGCAAGTTTCAACTTGCGGCTTGTTTATCTTGGAGGCGGAATTCAATCTTCGAACCCTAGAGTTTGTAAACTGCGACCATATCGATTGTACTATTAAGAATTTCATGGAATATGTTGAGAACTGGTATATCAGCGGTGGAAGAAATGTTATAGAATAGTCATGGATCGTGATTCGATAATCTTATACATAGACTTTTTGTTATACCGCTTAAGGTAGTATGAGCGTAGTACATAATCAATAAAAAGTCTATATTTTTAATTATGAGGAAAAACCGAAGTATTACACATTGCGGTATATTAAAAATCATAATACAAAGAGAGAAAATTTAAGTAGTGTGTGCGATGATAATGCGTATATATTTATAAAACGGTAGTAGTTAAAATAGCATTCACATTTGATTCAGATTGTCTAGCCGGCCGCCACCTTGCGATTCACGGAATACACGTGACAACGCTGTAGTCAGCTATTCTGTGACGGTTTGATAAGAGTTTGCTTACGATCGATGATAGAAGCCGATATGAATTAATACAATATGTCTCAGCATAATCACGGACGTAGTAAAGGACGATTTGTGTCAGAAAAAGCATACAAAAAAGATAAATGATATAGATGAAGATAGATGATATCTATTCAAAATATTCGGTAACATATCTTTTTTAAGGGACGTGCGTGTTCGTGACAGTTTTCTTGATACTTGGTGCTTTCATTTCGGGAGGTGGCTAATTTCAAAGAATGATTATTTCGGTCCCAAAGTTTTATCTGTACGGATTCCGCGTATAGTATGTACTAAATTTCCCGATTTTGCACATTAATTATTACTGTAAACATTCGGTTACATGGTTTAAAATTTAACAGACGACATTCTCTAAGTCTATTCTATAGCATATAAAAAAATCACTTTTCTATCTGATGGGGAGGTTCATGCTCATACTATCTTAAACAAATTATTTAATAATGTAGTAAAGTTCATTTTTCTTTTATTGTTATGCTTAATGTAAAACATATTCAAAGCTTGGATTCAAAAGCTTGACTCAAGCTTGATAAATTTGTCAGCTTTGGGAGCTCCTACCAGGACAATAGAAATTAAATGGACAGGATAAGTTCACTTCGTGTATTTGATGTGAATAAATCAGGATAGTCAACAGTAATTTCAACATATACAATTTTATGTGTAACGTGCATTAAGCTGCAATTTTCCATTTATATGTATACGTGACGTTATATTGGCATCATAAAAACGAATGCGAAATTAAGAACTAACATTGTAACGAGTCAAAATGTAATCAGTAGCGACATCCGTAGAATAAAATCACAAGTTAGTCCTATTGTATCCTCTATTATTAAAATTCGTCCTGTTGCTGCCTGGTGTCGTCTCTTTCGATCTCTGACCACCAACACGATCGGACGCACCAAGCAGCACAGCACAGCAAAGTCCATCATAGCAAAAGGTAACAAGCTAAAACCCATTCAATTCAAGTTATTTATGTTCAAGTTCATTTTTCACGTTCATTTTTCACGCTCAATCAAAATCAGGGTGTCTCACAATAGAGAGAGAAAGGCACTTTTGGACTATCTAAATATAATACAAACTGACGAAATTGCCCGTATCACAAACCCAGGAATAAAGGAAAGTTTCAAATTGAGGTGCTTGAAGTCCTCCAGACTTCAACCTGAACCGTGAAGGAGTAA
This sequence comes from Trachelus troglodyta, assembly GCA_030142635.1. Taxonomy (NCBI): domain Eukaryota; kingdom Metazoa; phylum Arthropoda; class Insecta; order Hymenoptera; family Cephidae; genus Trachelus; species Trachelus troglodyta. The sequence goes on from JARQTJ010000718.1 coordinate 8,166, forward strand.
CAGCATGAAAACAGCTAAGCCATATTATTTATTATAATGCCGGTGTGAATGTGAAAACGTGTGCATTACGTATGACTGTTGCGAGAGTACAAGTATGTGTGCGAGTGTGTGAATAAGGAGAGGTCACCGGACAGAAAAAAGGTGTCAGTTGATCACTGGCCGTCGTGAAAACCAAATAAACGAATTATCACCGAATTTTACTGACTTGAGAAATTACATTTCCCTAAGATCTTATCCTACAAATTTTGGGGGCTTATCCGGGATTAAAAGAGCACGATTTGGCTAAAATAGAGAGCAGTTGGAGCGAAGTGAAATACGAAGAAGCACGTGGAAACTAAAGACGAGGAAGACGAAGATTATATAAAGACGATGGTAGATAAGTTGCAATGAGTGAAGTAGCAAAGAACTTTCGGGAGTTCACGGTAGCTTAGTTGAAAGAGAAGCTGAGGTGCCTAAGACAACCCACTAGTGGGACAAAAATTGAGTTGCTCAGCAGAATAATGGCGGCGGATCCAACGGGTGCCTGGGCACGTGTCGAAGCTGATGATCAAAATGGTCATGACGAACGGTTGGAAGATAACGGTGTAAATGATGAACGGGGTGATGTTCCGTCCGAAGACGACCCGGGGATACGAGTGGGTGGCGATGCGAATCTGTTACCAGAATTGGAGCTGTATCGTCGCGAGAAAATTCTTGCCGAGCGTGAGCTGGAATTAGCACGCCACGAAATTCAAATACTTCGCCAGACTGCAGCGCACGTGGACTCCAGGGAAGCAGAGCTGAATCGGCCCCTAGTGCAGAACGATTCCTCAAGAGTTAACGTGAGTACGATCGCAGAATTGCTAAGTACTTTTGACGGTAATGGCGAGGTTTTCGACAAATAGGAACGACAAGTTCGACTTCTCCAAAGGGCTTACAATCTTAACGACGAGGCGACGAGAGTTTTGATTGGCTCACGTTTGAAAGGAAGAGTATTAGATTGGCTACATTCCAAGGCGGAGCATATTGAAATGCCAATCGACGACCTTCTTGCGAGTATGAAGAAAATGTTTTCTCACCGGCTGAACAAGGTCACCGCGAGGAAACGTTTCGAGGAGCGTTTGTGGAAGAAAGGAGAAACTTTCGGAGACTATTTGCATGATAAATTTATTTTGGCAAATCGCGTACCGATCGAAGACGTTGAGTTAATTGATTATGTCATTGAGGGTATTTCGGATCCATTCTTGAGGGATCAAGCAAGGATCCAGAGGTTCAGCACGACGACAGCGCTACTAGAAGCATTTGAAAAGGTCACGCTCGGGTCCAGGGGACAGCCGACCAATTCTACAAGTGGGAGATCAGAAGTGCGGGAGATGCGACGAAATGGAGCGCAGGATGTGCTGCAAGGTGCAAGGCGCTGCTTTAACTGTGGTCAGCTGGGTCATGTCATGGTAAAGTGTCCGACTAAAGGGAGAGGTGTCAAGTGTTTCCGTTGTAACGAATATGGACACATCGCGTCAGAGTGCCGCGGAAGTGTTACGGCAACTACAGAAGCGAATGCGGTTAGAGACAGCGACGATAAGGTACATTGCTCTAGCGGGAAATGTTTTAAAGACATTCAAATTGCAGGTCATAATGTTGTCGCATTGATTGACACTGGCAGCGATGTTAGTCTGATGAGAGCGGATCAGTATGTAAAAATTGGCGCCCCTCCATTACAAGAGCAGGGAATTGAACTGCGTGGAATTGGAGCAGGTAGTGTTAGGACTCTCGGTAAGTTCCGTGAAGGCATTATTATTGACGACGAGCCATATGGTATCGAGATACATGTAGTCTCGGACGATTTAATGCGGCACGACCTCCTGGTTGGTGCGGATCTGTTAAATACTGTGAATGTAAATATTGAGGAAGGTAAAATTTCTATATCGAAGCCCGCAAGTTATAATGTTGCTGATCAAAGCTTGCCGGAAATATTTCAGATAAATTGTATTCAAGAGGTTCATAAAGTTGATATCTCATATGTCGAGGATAGTGAAATTAGACGTATTTTGACAAGCATAATCAACGATTACAAAGCGGTTGAAGTGCGAGACGTTGGCGTTTCAATGAAACTAATTTTAAGAGATGACGAACCTGTATTTCAGCGACCTAGGCGATTGTCGCCGCTGGAAGAGGAGATTGTAAACAAACAAATTGACGAATGGTTACTCGACGGTATTGTACAGCCGTCCCTGTCTGAGTACGCCAGCCCGGTAGTGTTAGTGAAAAAAAAACGGAGCAAATAGGCTCTGCGTAAACTATCGGCAGCTTAATAAAAAGATAATAAAGGATCGTTACCCGCTTCCGCTTATAGAGGACCAGCTAGACTTGTTGCAGGGGGCTAAAGTGTTCAGTACATTAGATTTAAAAAATGGGTTTTTTCACATCGCGATTGACCCGGATAGTCGTAAATATACAGCTTTCGTGGTGCCAGACGGGCGTTACGAATTTTTAAAAGTACCTTTTGGACTATGTAATTCCCCATCGGTGTTCCAGAGATTTAATTGTGCCTACCGCTAATCGGGGAACCGGGTTAGACGCTCTTAAAACCGTACTGGACACCGCGAGTCACTCCGGTTTGCAAATTAATTGGGACAAATGTAATTTCTTGCAAGCCAAGGTAGAGTATCTTGGCCACGTAATAGAGAACGGATCGGTCAGTCCGTCAGAAAATAAGACGATAGCGGTCACGAATTTTGCGAATCCCGGTAATACCAAACAAGTGCAGAGTTTTTTGGGCTTGATGGGATACTTCCGCAAATTTATACCTATGTATTCTATGATAGCTCGACCTTTGACGGCGTGGTTAAGAAAGGATGCTGAGTTTCGGTTCGGAGTAGAAGAAGTAGAGGCATTTCGTAGACTTAAGGAGATCTTAAGCGTACAGCCAGTATTGCGTTTATACAACCCGCAGGCAAAAACGGAATTACATACGGACGCGTGCATGTACGATTTCGGCGCCATCCTCCTACAGCGAAATAGCAAAGACGGCGCACTACACCCGTTATACTATGCAAGTGGCAAGACAACACCCGCGGAGGAACGCTATACTAGCTATGAGCTCGAAGTCCTTGCTATTATTAAATGGCTGAGGAAGTTTAGAGTCTATCTTTTAGGTATACCGATCAAGATCGTTACAGATTGTCAAGCATTTGTGATGACAATGCAAAAAAAAGATTTATGCGTACGTGTTTCCCGATGCGCTCTCTTACTAGAGGAATTCTGTTATACTATTGAGCACCGTTCCGGCAAAAGTATGGCACACGTCGATGCACTAAGCCGTAA
>JARQTJ010000718.1:11568-47768 GCA_030142635.1 Trachelus troglodyta
ACGAGTTGGTAGCTATCAAGAGAACATATGTGAAACCCGGATTGAAACTAGCAATCAAATTCCTTGGTCCCTACCGAATCATTGGAGTCAAACCCAAAGATCGCTATACGATGATTAAAGTTGGTGAACATGAAGGTCCCCAGGAAACGGTAACAGCAGCCGAATATCTGAAGCCATGAATTAGCAACTGTAGCGATGACGATGATTCAAACGTCGAGGGCATCCAAGGACGGACGCCCGACCAGGATGGCCGATATTGTAGCAAATAAGTAAGAATGCCGGTGTGAGTGTCAGAAGGTGTGCGTTACGAATGACTGTTGCGAGAGTACGAGTATGTGTGCGAGTGTGTGAATAAGGAGAGGTCAGCGGACAGAGAAAAGAAGTCGGTTGGTCACTGGCCGTCGTGAAAACCAAATAAACAAATTATCACCGAATTTTACTGACTTGAGAAATTACATTTCCCTAAGATCTTATCCTACAATATATATATTATTAACATAAATATTTTTTGTCAAACAAGTTTGGGTTATGTGTGTGTCGGGATGGGTAATGAAAGATAGAACAACTTAACGAATCGAATCTAATATTTTATTACTGAGTTAATACTTTATTCTTATAATATAAAATTAATTGCTGATTAAGATGAATTGTGATAGAAATATCTAAATTTATGTTATATTTTCTGTTTCTGGATCTTCTAATATTCAATTCTTCACGGAATATTTTATTTAAATATATTTAAATCGTGTTTCATGTTATATCAAATTGTCGCATTTTTCTAAACAGTTCTTATTTTATAATTAAAGTTATAACATGCATAACAGAAATGACGTGTATGTTATATTAATATTTCCGTACTGTGAAAATACAACTTTTAAGTGGCTACCTGAAGCTATTAAAAATCAGTTGCATTTTACGCAGTTATCTAGCGATTTAATGGCAAATCCTAAATGTCATAGATTGAAAGACTACTCTTATAAGACATATAGCAAGTGCCTTTTATATACATTTTATACGTCTCCTTATTAAAAAATTTCAGCTTTCCGTGTTTTTTGTGAAAATGGTGTTGGTACTGCAATGGTAAACCAGACTCTTTGATTCTTAATGAGTTACGTGTCCGACAGAAAAATGATTCGAAATTCAATAATTTTTTTTCGACGCAGCTATTGAGTAGAAAAGTTTTATATTATAGGCGCATATTATATGCAGTTTGAAGAAGTTTTGGTTAAAATTTTATGCTTCGCCGTGAAGTTTCTCCGGAGTTTCTCACGCTGATAGTTTACAAGATTCCAAAAAGCAGGATAATTTGAAATAAAAAGATCAAATTGTATCGTGTAAATATTAGGTCATTAAGTATGAAATGTCCGATTTCGAACTGAACGTAATTGAGGTAAGCGGACATTTCATATTTAATGACCCAATAGATAGTATCTATAGCTGAAATGTAGCGTAGGGATTTTTTAAATTTTCAAAAAATATAGAAATAGGAATAATTTTGAAAATAAACTTTGTTTTTGACCCAAAACGTGTAAGATTAAACATTTACTATATTCAAATAGTTTATCGGGCAGAAAATAATTGTTACTATATTAAAGATAATATTAATATCATCTTCAAGTAACATATTTCGAGAAAAACGCAATCCCCCATAAAACCACTTTAGTAAAAAAAACCATGCCAAGTATAGTATTGCTGCGTATTACCCATCTTAAAAAGAAATAACTATATTAACATCATGCATTATTGTTTTACTGATAAAAAATATTGAAATAATATTATAATACCAAGTACATAAGTCACTGCATATCTGCGTATTTTATGATTTAGCACCAGCTCATCATTTTAATTGTATTTTCGAAATTTCTTCAACGTCGTCGCTACTCTTTTATGTTACTACTGCTTCTTATATTTAATTATGATTTAATTGTCATTTAATAATTAATAACACGCTAGGATATTCTTTATCGAGTACTACTTGGCAGGTCCGTGCCCAAGGTCCGTACTTTATAATAATGCTGACAAATAAGCGGTCAATTTTCTATGGAAAATCTTCGAAAGATTTACACGTCACAGTGTTACAAAATTATTGTGGATTCACTTACTTCATTCGCTCGCTATACTAGATTCAAAGAACTACGGAGAGAAACAGCGATACACCTTGGAACTCCACGTCCGATAGATAGACATAAGAAACTACGGAGAGGAACGCCTGGACACTCTGGAACACTAATTCCGTTATATAGAATACGGTAAACTACGTCAAAGTATACATAAACACGCACTGCATACAAATGGTGGGGTTCTGTTTTTCGTGAGGACTAAGGCTTAATTAATAATTTCATACTGTTGTGAAGGTAGCTTTATATTATCTGAAAATTCAGTGTGAACGATAGATTGACGGACTAAATTTCCTTGTATTGTGTATTGGTGAATTGTCAGCGCCATCCACTGTGTAAAAAAGTATACAGTCGACAGCGGAACTGAAATAAAATGATCTTGCTGTAAGGATGCCCTAATCTTGTATATTAATTTGATTGATTTTAGTAGCAATCGATTCAGAATCCTCAATTCTTATAATGAATGTATCAATAACTTTTTCACATATACATATAGTGAATCACTGGATATTTTATTCGAAAAACAAGTATCTACAAGAGTTGCTGCGAGTAAAGTCTCGGTCGGCAGCTGCCCGTACAACCGGTTGCCTGTACTTGGCGCGAGATCCTACCAAGTGTCTTCAAAGAAAAATTTCTTGTCTCATCTCGAATATGCAATTCCTGGACCATATTATAATCTTTCTTTGTGTTAACCAGAAGCTAGAAAGCTTTTTGAAACTCTTTTGATGCTTTTCGCATTTATTGATTAGCAATCGGACCAGTGGTCAAGTTCAAGATGCCGTAATAGATGAATGAAGAATAAGTATAAACAGGTATAAGAAATTTTAGTTATCAATCAAGTATTTTATTGATATTTAAACACTGTGTATAACCTGACAGCAGAGATACAATAAATAGTGTTTTCAATTTTACATTAAAACCACTTTATGAAGCCAAGTTGCTGACGCACTGGCGAACATCGTTGACAACGTTGGCTGCCTGACTTGCAAGGACACCGACGGCATCCGCAACAATGCAAGAGGATACCTTGATTTGAATATTACTGATAAGGGAGGCCAATTTGGCGACCTTCCCTGTAACGGAGACGGCGCTGGAGGCGGACAGAACAGTAGCAGCAGCCAATTGCTGAAAAAAAGTATATAAATTTATAAGTTCATTTTCTAATAATAACGCTGTGTCTCAATTATAAATTTTGTTGTTTAAATGGGACTTTTATACGTCATGCATTACTTACTTTGTTGGTGCAAAGGAAGGCGTTTACAGTTTTAGAGAGTGACGTGACATCAGAAACGCACTCGGCAGTTGCAGATGAAACATGTTGAAGCTTGGAAACGAGAGTTTTCACTTCGGCTCTTAAATCAGCTATATGTCCGTAGGCACTTTGCACTTTTTTCGTAACGCAGCTGGTGGCCTCGCTCACGATGTCAACAGCAGTGATCGAAAGGGTATTAGTAAGACCCGAGCATGATTTGACGGTGGCAGCAGAGACTTTGGAGAGTATACCTTGAACCTCAGATTCAGCCTTCGAAGAAATTAATACAATTGTAGATTACTGTTGAATTACGTTCAAATTAAATTACACTAGGCTGGATACTGACTTTGACGACTATGTTCTCTATCTCGGTCTGAAGTGAGCTAACGGTCGAAACGGCTTTAGCGCTAACGTTGTCAGCTACATTCGTCAGTTCCGACACACCTTTTTCTGCAGCAGCCTGGACATTTTGGACAGCAGAATCCACGGTAGATTCCACCTTGTTCTTGATATCCGTAATCGACGATATCAGGGATTTGCTGCCGAATTCCAAACCCTGGCTGGCCTGAAAATTGTAATAAACGTAGTTACTTAATAGAGTGCTAGAATTACAAAATTTAGTGTAAAAAAGAATAAATATTTAATTTCATATGACAAACTTTTAGGAGATCCCTAATAGTGAAATTTGTATTTTTAATTTGTTACTTACAGAAGCCAGAAAGAGGACACAGAAGATAGCTGATAATTTCATCATGTTGCTTGCGAAGAAGTACTTTTTCGACTATGAAACTTTTACGTTTTTCGGCCATATTTATACAAAAATTTTAATGTCATTAAGCAGAAGTCACAAATAATGTTGAACCACTTGCGTTAACATTCTACGCGAAAATAATATACCATATGTTCGAAAATATGGTTACAATGTAAACATTAAATAATCAAACAGTTGATAATGTGCGCTTCTTAGTGCTGTTATCTATGCCGTCTTCGCAATAAAAACTATCAATTACTATTTTAACAGCTAACGTAATTGTGCCGTCACTTATGTTGATATGAATCAATACGGTAAAAAATATCTAATCCACACGAAGGTTTACTTTCCTATTTCTTACATGTAAGATTTTTCTGAGCATTTTTAAAGTCATTAAAAAATGGACTTGTGGAACATCCGGTTTACATCCGGAAGTATCTTAGTCACCCCTAATCTGAACTGCTACGTGCAGTACGACATTGGTACAACTTCGGCGTTCAGCCAAACCCTTAATTGCTACCCTCCATATCTTCTTGTGTACATTCACACCACCCCCTAGAGGGTAGTTAGCGAGGGTGGAAATGAATTACTCGCAGAAATCTCTGCTTATTGTGCAGAAAGAAAATTAAGAAACTGCATTTGACAGATTTATTACCTTACACTGGAGATAGTTTCTATTTTTTACACAATTACTAATTTTCCTTCAGATAATAAAACTAGATCAGATACTAATTTAAGGGTAGTTCGAGTGCATTCGTAGTGACAATCTATGACGACATCTACATTACAAAAATCCACAGTGACAAACGCGAGGTATTTGATTAAGCATTATTAAAGGTTTTTGTAATTGTTCGACGGGTCACCTTTGTCAGTATATTCATGCCTTTACAATGCTATGAAAAATTCACCCCTATATAAAACGTTCCCATAGTAGCGGAGAGCCAAGGGTGTCGTGGGAACTATTGCGCACGTTATAAAGCAGCGTATGCACTTTGTGTCATGCTAGACGTTGTACGAGTACTCAGGGATTCCTTTGTAATGTATCAAACCCGATCGTTTATGCACTCGTGTATCAGCCCTGCATTTAAATGAATATCGTCATTGAAATTTTACGTTAAAATATGACAAACTTTCAGACACAGGAGTATCGTGAGGTTCCTTGGGATTATATTATATTTGTAGACTTTTCTAGTATAAAGGATGAATATCTTAAGGAGGTCCTGTCGAAACTACCTACTTGAATTTTTACATCTGAAACTCTTATAGGTTATAATTTAAACAATTCTGAACTCAATTGCAAAATTTGAAGGTCAATCACCGATGAAAATATCAAGAAAATTAATATTAAAAACGAAACTTTATATATGGACTCAAAGGTCACAGAAATTGAATTTCGACTTTGGATGAGAAATTAACATATTTAAAGTGAACTTTTAAGCAAAAAATGGTATACTACGGATTCGCGAATTCTTCAGGATTCGTTACATACCATAAAAAATGACCTTACCGGGTGTTTCAAAGAGTAATTGCAAATCAAATTGCCGGATCTCCACCGATTCACCGGGAGAGACCCAATAAACAAATAAATAAAAGTCAAATGAGAGTATAATTTTGAAATAGATTTGTACAAATGAGCTAATTTTACAAAGATAAACACCTACAAACAAATTTCTATACTTAATGTGAATAATTTCGTAGAAAGTCCAGTTTGTTTTAATTGATTTATGGAATTGATTCGATAGGTGATCAATTGATTAGCATGCATCGACAGGACCTCCTTAAATTGTCAGACCCTTTATCATTTTTTTTTACGTTACTATGTTACATATATTTATATGTACTTTATGATTTCTTTCTGTTTAAGCAATTACGATCTGAATAGATCGAACATATTTCCTATAGATATTTAAAGAGTAGTTTTGATTTATTACTATTGGATACGTCAATCGTTTACTCAATGTGAGTTTCATTTAATATCTGCTACTTTTTATGTTTTAGGCAAACTTGGATTTACTATCTTTTACCACTCAGCAAACGCACTAGGTAAGTTTAATTTATATGTATTAAAGTAAATTCAAATTAAATAGAAAATTTGGATATTTATGAAATATCTTGTTAATTATATTTCTGTTTATTTATAACGAGAAGTGAAATCAATTGTTTAGACACTTTGTACAATTTCGTACGTAAGATACGCTGCTTTTAGTGGTTATTCACCCTGAATTTTGTAAGGGTTGTTAGAAATAGGATTCAGACGTAAGGGTGTCCCTTTTGCGCAAAGCCCCTTTAACTCTCGCCCCTCTTGTCACGCTTCAGATCAGCCACGTGGATTATAGAGCTAATATCGTTATCGTATTGGTCCACTCCTATTAGTGATGCAATCTTCGTTTTAATCATTTATCGACAAAGTAATTATTTATACAACGAACTTTAATTAGGATCTAATCAGCTGTAATTCTTGGTTCTAAATATTGAAGATTATTATTGCAGGTGAAATAGCAGGTGTAACTTCGTTATCAGCTGTTAATTATAATGTAGCAGTAAAATTAGAAATTGCCTCCTTAACTGTTCGAAAATATTTGCAATATTGTGTCTAACAGATATTCAGACATCTAACGAATTTCATGCCAGATAGTCAATCGCAGCAACGTGAACTTTTGTGTTTGAAATAGATTCTTTTCTTCCACTTGCACGGAGAGAAATATTTTGCTAACTACAACATGGCTCATATTATCACAGCAAATATCAGATGTTAACATAGTGACAAAAGATACAATTGTTGTCGTGACAAAAAATATTCGTTATTGCAATATTTGCTAGGGAAGCAAATATTATTTGCTGCAACAACATACCAAAAATTTTGCATCCCTTAGCAACGGTTTTCTAGGGAAGCAAATATCATTTGCTGCAGCAACATAGAAAATTATGTGCTCCCTTACCAATGATTTGCAAACAACGAGTTTCAATGCCTGTTTAGCCAGTCGAAACCAGCCAATTTCAATCCGATGCGATGTAGTAGGCAGAAAGCGCCCGTTTTCGTTTCGATCGTTCTGAAATTATCTCATTTCGACTGGCTCCAGATATTAAAACTCCCAGTTTCAATGCAGATAATATGAAAAATATAGTGTGTGACACGCGACAGAACTACGATTTCAGACTACGGGTGATGCCAGGGTTCGCCTACGGCTTGGGCAACCAACTTCACTCTAGTCTAAAATCGTCTTGTTTCATCCCTTCTCACATAATATACTATTCATAAACTTAAAATTGTTCTCGTCAGAAACAATTTTAGCGCACTTTTATGGATAATTACTATTTCCTGTATGTATTACATCCTATGATGCCTCCGAATTATATACGTAGGACACGTATAAAAAATTCTACCGTTTCAGAATTCGAATGCTAGGTTTTTGCGTTTTGAGCGACTTACCTGTACACTACAGATACCGCACAGGTCCGAGCGTAAACCTCGAAGTTGTTATGATCAACTTTTGACAATTGTCGGGACATAATTGTTACACTGTTCTATTAGCTGGAATTTTTTAAGCTCTGGCAGCAATCAGTATGTTATACTAACAAAAAAATAATATCTTGTAATAAAATCATTATTTGTTAGACGTATCACAATAAATCTTGCCAAGTAATACCAGTTATAAACTAAATCGGTGACTCGAGCAAATGCTTTGCTACGTTAGCAAATCGTTTGCTGCATTAGCAAATATTCCGTAACATAAAATTTTTATTCCTACTGCAAATTATTTGTACTGTAACAACAATCTTTCTGCTGTAGTATCATTCCGATTTGCTGTGATAACAGATCCAGACTTAACAAATGCAATTTCGCTGAAGTTACTAAAACATTTTTCTCCGTGTGCATCAAGAAAACATGAGCCCTTTTGTCAAGATAAATGGGATTTCCTGGGAAGTAAATTTCCTGTGTGATTCTTGGAGCAATAAACATTTTAAATGCAATCTTTAGTTTTGTACCAGTATACGTATATTTTGTGTAGAACAATAAATATCCATCGACTACTCCCTTGACATTTGGATATAACAAAAATCGTAAAATACGATCAAGACAGCTCTGGCTCCTTGCCCACTGTAAATAATATATTGCGCAAGAAAGTGACGTAGAACCATGCACTCAACGATCAGATAACGCTCTTGATGCAGAATTTTATATTAATCTTTAGTAATTCCAACTCGCGTTATCAAATCCCTTTATCATCTAGTTTAGTAAAAAAAAATGATTATTACAGAAGTATCATTTTTATATACTATTTGAATACCCTTTCTATACGACACGTATGATTTTTTGTACAAGGATGACATGATTGATATGCCACATGCCCGTTATGTTCTCACATAAAAAATGAGAGGAGCAGTAAGCCGGATGCTGTGTCACTCTGTTTCCCTTTTCCCATCGCGTATACTTTGGACATGTTCAAAAAAATAATATTCTTTGATTCTACATATATTGCATGCAAACAATGCAATTTATAGCTTAATTAAAATCAGTGAATTCTTATATGTCAGTTAAGTTGTTCCAATAACATAACTTTCTAGAAAATCCGTATGCTAATGCCTATCAACTCATTAACGACGAAGACATAAGTTTTCAACATGTTTTTGAATCTAAATTTCATGCATGTGACAGTAATAAATGGATCAAGGTCAGTGTTTCTTATGTTTTCGAGTGTGCTCTAACATAATCCGGGCTCCGAATCGAGAGTTTTCCACTGGAAAATTAAATGTGGCGGCATTTGTATAAAGAAATGAGAAAAAATTGTACGTTTTCAACATTTATGATTTTTTAGCGGGCTGAGATAGGTCAAAATACTGGAATATCCATCAACCATTGATAAACTAAATTGTTGAACTTTAATAGGAAATTTTTTGATATTTATGTTGATGACTTTCCATTCCAAAATGGCGTCTGGAACGTATTCCTTTATTGGGTTATTCGAAGCTTATTATGAGTTTGGATGATGATTATATTAGCGATATTAGGGAAAAACTTCGATTTTTAGGACATTTTTACGTTCCAGCCACTATTTTCGGACGGAAAGTCATCAATATGAATATCCAAAAATTTCCTATTAAACTTCGACAATTTTGTGCGCTGATGATTGAGGGATATTCCAGATTTTTTATCTATTTCTGTCCAAAAACAAATCATAAACACTGAAAATGTACAATTTTTTCTCATTTCTTTATACAAATGCCGCTATATTTAATTTTTAGTTGAAAATTCTCGATTCTGAGCCCGCATTCTGTTAGAACACACTCGAGAACATAAGGAACACTGACCTTAATCCATTTATTCATCTGTTACAGGCATGAAATTTAGGCTCGAAAACGTGTTGAAAAATCAACGATCTTCGTTGTTAATAGGTTAAACGTCTTCGTAGTTTGATTAACATCTGTTACGACAGTTCCCAAGCATCGATAACAGTGTAAATATTCGTATTGATTGGCGGGAATTGAATACACACAATTTTAATTAAAAATTCTACTTTTGAGTTATCATATGTTTGTCAAATAGAATAAAAAAGTGACGTATTATTTAATTAGCAATACTCCTATCAGCATGTACGCTTAGGACAATATTAACTATCCATAACAGATATTGTAAGACGCATGTCATCATAAATTTATATCGCCGCATTAAAACATCGTTTATATAATCAACCATACTGTAAGAAAAATATGAAAAAATAGGCACCATACGCGTTTGACTTCCGCACTCCTCAAGCCGCCTCGCCCACATATTAACAGTATATAAGCGGCACGGAATTTAAACGCGAGGCATTTGGCTAGTTGCAACTATGCAGTTTACAGTAAGTATAAACGACCAAACCGTATCCATAAATGAAAATTTTTTCGTTTACACACACACACACACACACACGTATATAATTTACGCTGCGTACCTGTATGAATATATTCCAGCATTTATACCATGAAGCACATGTCCGGTTCTACCTGTCGTTTCCCTAGAACGTATGGGAATATTGTGGCATGTGGTTTCATCCATGACCATATGGTACGTTAAGGATGCACGTGGGCTCTATTCGAGACGGATGTGACGTAGTAGGCTTCAATAGTGATACCGCAATAATACTCTAATTAACGTTCTCATATGGAACCTCTGACAAGGAATTCGCCAAGCATTGGATTCCATATGGTATATCGATGTCATTTGATTTCAACATAAACATCCTAACAACATGCTATGCATTGCCTTATTGCCATTTTGAGAGAATTTCCGAGAACGCTACTGTTTAATTTGCAATTACGATGCAACGTTGTGCTGGATAAGACTGACAGGCAATTATCACTGGTGAAGAAATAGAAACGAACACCGACAGGAATTGTGCAAGCTGATCTGAAAAATCATCGTCATAGTGCAGCATATACATATATATCATATATGTCAAGGGGCGGTTTCGAGGACATGCGGCACTCACAACAGAAAGCTGATGTATTTTTTTTAAACTAAACCTTGGGACATGTGACATTGAAATTCTAAGCCAATCTAACCTAACGAATTATTTCTTAGCTCATCACAACTCCGAGTGTTCAGCATAAATTTTTTTTTTTTAAAAATCGGTGTGAATACTACATAATGGCCCTGGAAGTATACGTTACATAAAATTGTTCCAGGACCACCCTGGAAAATGCCAATTGTCCTCATAACTGCCAATACCCAAGAAAAAAAGTCCTGGAAACTGCCTTCTAACATATTTATATTATTATATATATTATTTCAAGGAATTAAGAATATATTAAATCCGACCATACATCTTTAATGTATCATACCATTTTTACCTGTACATCCAAGCATACACAAAAGGACACGTGATCACCGTGTAAATTACTATTTGAAAATTAGAAGACACAATAAAAACTCTGGGATTAATTGATAAGATTTATTGTATCAATATAATACAATTACGAATATTATATGGTAATAATAGGCTTCTCATATTATGTCAATTCTACAATATAGAAATAATAAAAGAATGGTCGCTGAGTGATAGATGCTACAGGGTTTGGCACTCTATGTTCTCGTAAAACTATACAAATAGATTGCAATGGCTGTAGCCGCTTTTGAATGAGGAGTGTTCGCAATTTTACAGCATGAGGTAACATTTAATAACACGCTTTCGTATATTTAACTAATTCAAAATACTGAACTCTAGAGCAACCACGATAGTGCAGTCCGTTTCAGATTTTCAGATACCTTACAGGAAAGGGCCTTGACTATATCAACGGCCAGTTTACCTAAGTACCCTTTATGTAGATGCACTCAACGTTCCAGGTATCTTAGATTCGTAAGGCTGACCGGTAACTGTAAATTTCCTAATACACTAAGTACTCTGGTTAATACTACCTCGTTCGACGCTGTTTCGTTTTAGCCGTATTTGAAAATTTTCGGTAAAAGACTAATTCCTCGATTCAACGAATTCGCCACTTACCACGTGTATCTATTTTGACGCCCTTTCGTTTAGCACTGTAAATACTAAGAACGTTTCCTCTGCGTTAACTGGGGTCTTATTGTACTGTTTAGCTGTGGCCCTTTGGCCTAGGGAATTTTAGCCCGCTGCTACTCTTGTAAATGGCAGGTGTACTGCGAAACGAGAAACATCCTAGTGAAATTGTAATGTCTAACTGAATATCGTCTAACTCATGAATCTGTTCATCAATGAATGAAATCATCATGAAATATTCCAACTCGGTACGGTATTAATTTGCCAATCAAGGGAGTCGGCTATTACGCAATTAATGGATACACGAGTAACGAACGATGACTATGATCAACCAATAATTAATGAGCTCTCGAAACAGTAAATACACTGTTGCAATCTCATTGCAATCCAATCGATTCAACCTATTCATCGCCTGTTAATTTTAGTTAAATTTCGTGATTCGGCGCTCTGCAAATTATTGAGAAACTAGCTGCTGTCTATGTTGTCATGGAAACTCATTAGGTTTGTACCGATGCGCGTGGATAGTTAAATACAAAGCTGAAATAGAAATTTGCTTCCTGTGTCTTCGTTCCTTTCTTCGCGTTTAATCACAAACCATGAAAAGAGGATGTGACTGACACAGCGCATCTTTTAAAGTGCATCAACGCACTGCACTGCAATGTTGAGTGCAGTGTTAGGATATTCATGGAATAAAATTCTTTCTCGCTGCACTTCGCCGTTTCATCCCGTCCTGCAAAAGGTCTCTGGCAATAAACTAGCTTTAGGTGCAGTTCTCGTTGTGCCTCAGCAGATGTACGACCATTTGCCGCAGCAGCTGCATTCCCCACCGTGACACCAACTTACCACCGTATTCTTAACCACAGTCACCTTGGACACCTTCGTTTAAGATAAGGGAAAAATTATTTTTTATAGAAAATATTACAACGTAGAATTCAAATAACGCTGTATTGAAAGTATAGGTTATTACAGCGAGATTTCAGGAAATTCTTATAAAGTTCTTACGTGGCATATTAAATAATTGTGTGAAAATTAATTGTGAGAATGCTCCCCGGGGGCCTGGAGTTAGTATATACGGTACTGATGTACCGGTAGGGTAGCAAGACCCAGGCCCAGCCTAGGCATACACTGGCACTCACGTTTTAAGTCTTGGGGGGGTTGTATCGGCGCGCGTAACATCGCGATAATTACGATAACGTAACTCTGATACGTTTAATCTGTTCGGGACAACCGCGACACCGAAGTAATAACTCCTTCAGTCTGAGGAATACGCTATATTGTGAGTGAAATATCGAAGAAATGAGTTGGTGCAATTACATGGGAGGATATATTGTTAAGGAAAAAGTTTTATTTCGGTGCTTCAACCGTCAAGAATTCATCAATGTCAACAGTGATCGACGACGATGACGACGATCATCATCAGCTAATTGTGGGCTTAATACGCTTATGATAGTGTACAGATGGCGCCACATATTCTCTGGCGCATATCAATCGTATAGAAGCGGTATTAGTAGAAGCGGTAGTATTCGCTTTCATTTAAATTGATATCGATGCTCGTGTGCTAACTAGGTTTCGAAAGAATCGCTACCGTCTCACAATCCAGCTCGGTCGATCAAGCAGATCGATACGGTGCACGTGAAGGACGAAAATAAAAAGAAAATTACCAATACAGTGACGGTAGCTATTAGCATTTGAACAAAAACAACCTGGCAGGTAGGGACATTCCCGTCTCTTTACCCTCTCACTCTTTGAAATATTTCTACTAACCTCCTGCCGTTAAAGGTATCGAAGCCATTTATTTTCTACAGCGCTCATCAACTGGCACTTATTATTTAAGAGGATCGGACTGTATTAAAATCGTCAGCAACGGTTTTAATCTCGCGAGATCAGCGGACGATCAACGGGAGAAGCGAGCAAAACGAGCTTGAAGTTCCGGTGGGGTCACCGGACGTAGCTGAGCGTGACGCGCCTAACGGAAAAACGTGGGAACCCAAAAACTGGCATTCGATTCTCAACGGCGCGTGATGCAAACCATGAAAGAGTCACTTGATTATTTTAAGAGAATAATAATTCGAATGTAGTTGGGAGTGTATTTACATTTGAATAATTAAATATTATTTGAATATTATTTTATTGAATGAATAGATTAATTTATTAATTGAGTAATACAAGGGCGTTGTATCATACCTTCAAGGGTACTATCAATCCAGCCAAACTGATCTGGCTGTTGAGCCAGAGAATTCAAAGAAGGCAAGAACAGATAGAACGGTCTCTTGCATCGTCGATGCTTCCCCACTATTGTAGGTACGTTGCTGTCGGGAAAAAGACTGGTTGGTTCCACTCTAGGTATAGACGTGACGTCAACGTGGCGCAAGTCGTATGGCCAGTTTGAGAGTTCGCTGCGAGAAGGGAAGAGGCCTTTGCTTGTCTGCCTCACCGCCGGCCGGCTTCGGCCTCTGCTCTACGGCTTCGTTACGTTCCTGCCGCCAACGCTTTTAACGTTTCTCTTACCCTTTTCATTTCCCTCTCGCTTCCTTTTTTCCATACCTTTTACTTCCTCTTCTTTAATTTACTTCTACACTTCAACTCCGCACTTCACTTGTCCACTGCTCTACGACCTAACTTATTCCCTACCTCTTCGACTCAGTGGTACCAGGAACGACAGACGGACCTGCAGTTTCTAATCGACTTTTAACGTCCAGAAAACCATCGACGTGACAAGTCACAATATCACGTATTGGACGATTAAAAGTGCAAGGGTGGAAAGTGTCATTCGTGAAAAAAAAATTCTCTGGACATTTAGTGCTGCTTTGGTCTCTACAGCAGGTATAGAAACCGACAGGAGACTATAGTGAACGAAGAGGCGCTACCAGGCTCTAGTACTCTGTTTCTCATAGTGAAACACAGTGTACCTTATAATAGTATAGATTCTCGTAATGGAGAAGTGTCTCTCGAAGCCGGTCTTAAAACTCTCGAGCCCACTCCGCGTGCCCGCAGCAACCGAGAAATACCGGATTTGCTTGCATCTCAAGAGCAGTTCAGTGCACGTATAGATAGACGCGAAAAGTGGTTGATCAGATTTTCATTTTCTGCTAGTGAATGTGCTAGACTATCGTATTGGATACAGATCTTATCGTGGTGTTAATGCCACTGGATTGATTTGCGACAAGTACTTTCGTCGTAACGGTAAATTTTGCCGCAGAGGTCTGTTTTGTAAGTGTGCCTCGAAGATATTTCAAGATAGAGTGTGTGCTTCGCATTGAAGTGTCTTCGCAACGAAAAACACGCAGAGGCCACACCTGTAACACACACGGAGCTACTCGATGATATTGTCGTACGTGATATCCTCGTATAACTATAAATACAATTCTACCTGTTTGTACATTTTACGTACTGCACGTCTCGAAGACATCGGATTAAAATGGGAAATCATCCGTCCGCCCACCAACCGCTTGAAAGAGCTACTACCCATGCTGGAAATGGACTTCGACTTTCGGTATGTTTTGTTCCTGCAGGTTTAACTGGAAACTCTTGTAGTTTCCTACGTTCTATCTGCATATACGAATATATTATTAGAGGCATGCCAAGATCGTATAAAATAAACCTCAAGGCCTTTATAACTGTATAAATTCTTCGTTATAGATTTCCATAAGAGTGTTTACAGTAGATTTTGTTAAATGATAATGAAGACTGTTTTGGTATGTAGGTATAAGTATAATCAATATTAGTTGCAAGGTCATTTACTGCATTGGAAATTGAAATAAAAAGTCGTATATAAGATATTCGAAAATAATGGTTCTAATATAATAATAATATAATAAGTTAGATATTGGTTAGTGTATCCTTGGGGAGACTACGCCGGTTTCTCTAACTATATTTCAGTTTCATTATCGAATTATTCATGGTAAACAAGTAAGAGTGTAGCCATGAGACGTGGATTGTATACTAGGATCTCTGTGTATATAGTACAGAGAATATAGTAGGAAATACAACGTGTAAGGATTAATTATTAGTCTTCTTTACCTGAACGATGGCGTCCTAAATTTTCGAATTGCCACACACAGTCAGAATTTATTTTCTCTTTCAAGAGCAGCTGTCCTTGCAAGATGTTTCGTGATTCAGAGGAAACGGTCCATGGCTTGTGCCTGATCCTCGTGTGCAGCCAGGATTTGCAGCTGTCGGAAATGACGCTCTCCCTGTACAGTTTTCTTTCTGTCGCGATGGATGCCGATCACATTGGTTTACCTATAAGTCTACGACTAGGTAGCATATTCAAGTTTATTCATTTTATTCAATGTTCATTTTAATATTAACAAAAAACTCGCTGGACAAATATTTTCCAAAAATTCTACCAATGTCTTACGTATATTGTCTTTTCTCGGCGAAGCTTGAATCCTAATCTGTATGTAAAGTTTAGGAAAGGTACGTTCAACGTATATACGCCGCTTGCGGTAGTTCATCCGGGATTTTTCACTCAGCCGGATATCTCTTTACCTTCCATAATAGTGGTGCTCAACCTGTCTTAAATGAATCACGTGACTTCTATAGATTGTGATTTACATGTGAATTTTCTACGTCACCGACTCCGTAAAGTTACTAAAAGTAGCTGATTAACACGTTGTTGTGGGTTTATCTGATTGGTGTAGTGGCTGAAAAATAATGATTCATCGTGCGTTGTAGTTTCAGTGAAAATCTATATGAGAATGAAGTCACCCGAGGGAGATGACGTTATCGCCGTTAGGGAATAAGGCGTTACTGATATATCACAACACAACTATATATACCTACGATAGACGATCAAATCCGCATTAACTTTTTACATTCCGCACGCGACCAAGATACACTCATCCATTCCGTGTATCGAAAATAACGTAGCTGAGTATTATGCTTGCGTAATTTTTGCCAGGCCATTAATTGATCATTGAGCAATGAGTGAAGTAGCGCTATTGAATTATCACATAACTGTTTTAGAAATGTAAATTATTTAATAACGACGCGCGCTAATTAATTTTTCATAAATCTTTTGGAATTAGTTCCTATGCTTTTCAGTTTTAACAAAGGATGTCAATTATATGGAGATGTTATGTATTGGTGCAAGTCAAATGTCTAACTTCTGGAACATCGATACGATGAAAATGATACGAGCAGCATCCTTTGACTATGTCGGGTGCAACTCGGCTTAATTCAATGACGTTCGTGGCCTTGTTAATTAGCGGCATTATAGCGAAAGGCGCATTTCCGTACTCGACGTTGCTGTGAATATGTTCGCACGAGTCGATGTCACGTGCAGTGTGTAGGAAGTTATCGGTTTTCCCCCTAGACAATTTCATAGCAATGTATAAACGTTAAATATTACTCTTGGTAATATTTTATATCGAATATAATTTTACTGGCGCAGGTCTGAAAATTTGCGTATCGTACTCTAAACAGTTGGTCGATTTTGATAAGGCGACAAAAAATAAAAGGCTGAAGCGTGACCTACGACCTTTCTCATTAAAATTCACCCTTCTTGGGGTTTCGACTGTGCTTGTTCAACCGGCATAGCTTTTAATCGCACTGCTTCCCTTTTTTTTGCGTATTCTACCTTCTACCTCATGGGCACGTAACGTCATGTCGAAAGTAAGACATTTGCAAGTCACTTGCCGTCTGTAGCTATCAAGCGGAATGGACCATTAAACAAATGAGTGCGGAATGATTCGATTATAGAGACTGGGTTAGGTTAGGAGCCGGTCACATGTAAAATACGTGGTACGTGAACGCACTTTAATATAAAGGATTAGATGCAACTGATATATAAATTGTTCCATGTCTTTCCGGCTGGAAGAATGAAAATTGCTTGGACGATAAGCGTGCTAGCAATTTAGAATTGTTAATTTTTAATGCTTCAACTTGTAATGGTGCGACAATCACTTAGCTATATAAATCCTTATAGACCAGATGGCATGTGCTTTGATAAAAAAAAACATTTACGTTAGAACGTAATTCAAAATTCTCATATACCGATAAATTTTGTTGACTCTTACAATAATAATAACGCAACGAAAATTGGCAGTGCTTATATATAATTAACGAGTCATTTATTTTCTTAAAAAGCATGAGACTGCTTTATTCAAAATTTCTGGACGCTCAAAATACTCGAAGATCCGGTTTTAGTGTAGAGTCTTGAATCGGTAGAGCCTTTTACGTTTGGGATACTCAGTACAGTCTTTCAGATGACTCGCGCTCGATTAAATCCTACCAGGAGACAGTTACCTGGCGCAGACTATATGCGGACGGGAGTGTAACCGTTTCACACGTGTATATATATACATACCTACTCACACATAGATATTAGAATTCAGGGGGATCGAACTCAAGGATAACTGGTAGCGCACAACGATGCCCGCCCGTTTTCTCAGTGAGAGATATTCCAATGGCGGCTATTTAAAGTTGCCTGCTCCTTTTTAAATGTCGGATTCGTAGGCATTGAAAATATTATAGTCTACCTAGCCGACTTGAATAACAGGACTGAATAATGCAATTGTTTATTGAAATTTCAAAATTATATCATAGATATAACCTACGTTCCCTGTTGGCTGTAGAATTGAAATAAAAATGGCCGCCGCATTCTTCTTGTGCAACAATAGATCTATGCTAGATGCAGTATAGGTATCCATTCTGTAAAGATGTATAGTTGTGCACAACAACCATAAGTCCACTCGCTACCATCCTCTGAATATTACAAAGCCCGATGTGCCTCTCGATATAGCTACTAACTTTTCCACAAGCATTGCACCTGCCGCTTCGGTGAAAGGATTACAGAGTTCGTTTACATGTACTCGTAATACTAGTCGTACCGCTTACTGTCCATACTGGATACTTGGTGACATCTTGCTGTGCTGTGTTCTATCAACTTGTGTACGTTACATTTCTTTATTCTACATAGTTTAGGGTGATGGGTGAATTTGTGGGAGGTTCTGTAAAGGATATTTTCTATTGCAACGAAATCCTGGGAGTCATTTGTCCTAGTATCATAAAGGAGTACAGAAAATTATAATATAAATGACTACGATTGTTCATACTGGAGTTCTGGCAAATTTACTAACCATGCAGCGGTTTAGTTGTGTGAATTTTAGTCCGACGAATTTACGACTAGTATACGTAATGGCATTTGTGAACCGTATACAATCGTTTCTGTTGATAGCGTATTATAGTAAAGTATATATAGTAAAGTACAGGATCTTTCACATTCGTACAATATGCATATACAAGCCCATAAATCGGAACATGACAGTGAATGAGACTGAATGGCATAGTATTTTCAGTACTGTATTTCCTTGGGGTGAATGAATCGGGTACCTAAGCTGTTAATAGTTTGAGTATAAGAGAAAAGTTCAGTATAAGTTCAGTGTTCAAAGGTTCAGTATAAGAGAAAAGAAAAGTGGATGATTGTTTTTTTAAATAGATATCCGTATTTAATGGCTCTGAAATCCCTGATATTTAAATCCATTCTTTGCTTCTTATTGTGGTTGATGAACCCTTGTAAGGTTATGATAGATGCATTGTTTTCTGGGGTTCTTTTCAAAAATTGTGTAAAATAATATTCCTGACCAGGGTCAAACTTCACTTTGCCTGGCATTGTTCGTGGTAGATGATTCATCATTAGTTTTTAGAATTTATGTAAAAAGCACTACATTTTTTAGTTATATAAATTGAATATAGTAATAATGTTTTCGATGTCTCAGGGACAAATATATAGTTTCCGAGAAAGTGCGATGTCGATAAACGATCCTTTAGATGTCACAAGACAGTCGCTTCATTGTTGAGCTTCTACCGGAAGTCGTGGCACGTTCACGTGCACTTTGTTAGAGGAAGTGCAGCGTTAAAAGCTGTTGATGTCATCGTATACATACTTTATACTTACTGGGATTCCTTGGGAAAAACCTTAATATGAATTCCATTGACTGTGCCATACTGTTATTTTATACAATTGCCCAATAAGTTGTATTGATATTGTAATTAATTAAATTATTGTTATATTATGCTTCTGATTACCGTCCGTTATTATTGAACGTAATTAAACTCATGGTAATTATTATTTTTATATTTAAGGGTAATTCAAAATTTGGTATCACTTAGAATACCAATAAAATATTTGTAAACGAAATTTTATATTACCGCAAGACTCAAGGCCTACAAATTTAATTATTATGCAGGAATAGTTTGCCTGCATTTGACATGCATACACTGTATGCTTGCATGCAAAAATGGAATCTCCCACACGTATCCTTTCGCGCGACAAGGTCGTACCTCGTGATTATAATATTCGAAAAATACTTTGAACAAGCAGTATTGTGCTGTTAATAATTTTACCTATAACAAAATAATCTACTTTAACGTTAAATACGCCTCGATACATATTTTAATTTTTACAGTATATTGTAATTATGAAATTAACATTTTTATTATATAAACCATTTATCCATAGCATTAACGTCGACGATACGATAAATAGATAACGATAAATGAAACCTTTTATACAGCACGTACCAAGCATATTTTATTTCATGCTGGTCTTCTGGAATGGAGATGCATCTTCGAAAATTCCTCAAATCTGAGTCATACATGATCTCACAAGTTGCGTTCAAGAGAAAAGAAAGTTCTAACTTTTCCGGAATGTATACCTGTAAGAGAGAGAGAGAGAAAGAGAGAGAGTGTGTGTGACGAAATCGTGTCGAGCCTGATGATTCATTTTAGTTATTCGTTCCCGTTGGCATTCTACTCGAATTATTTATCTCTTGTGCATTTAACAAAGAACGAAACTCAAGGATACATAGTATGAAGAGAGGTACCGTACCGCGAATCAAAATACAATATAGACAGTGGCGTCATTGATATATAACATACGTGTTAATTATTCGTTAAATTAGAAAGCATCGCGGACATTGGTCCGACTGTCACAGGTCGTAGATTAAAGTTCAATTAGCCAGGACTCGCATTTTTATTACTCCCATTACCCGCCGCAAACCAGAGCTCACTGGTCGAGATCGTTTAATTGTCATCGTAGTAAGAGAAGTGCCGCTCCCTTCTATCATAGGACATTGAGTTCTATATCGTTCTGTTGTACATATAGCAATGAGAAATATAATGATTGCCACACAATTGCGATTTATTTAACTATTCCACATGAGAATTCAGAGGCACTGTTGTTGTCATAGGATAACGATGCTTCTGCCTGAAGCTCTGGCATACGTTTCTCATCATCCACGACGCACACCCACGTGGCCGTTTACGTTCTAATGTAGCATAGGTAAGCCTATTACCTCGCTAAGCAAACACGATAATCCGATTGGTTGTCGAGAGTGCTTACTTTCGCACGTTTTAACCATTAATGACAACGGACAATCACTCGATTGGAGATGGGCCCCTTACGTGGTACGCCGGACTCAATTGTGTAGACAGCTTGTGTTTTCTCTGTACTATTTTCATAGGTTGGTATACGACGAGGATGTAATATCATTCATTTTGCTACTGGGGGATGAAAAGTGCCAATACAAAAAATTAGTATCGCTTTCAATGTCAGATAATTCGAGCGCTCCACTCGAGCGATCTTATTAAGTGGGTATGTATAAGCCTTATATGCGTTTTAATCGATTAGTATCGATAACATTCTGGGTGGGGATAAAATGAACAAACGTTTGCTTCACGTGCATCCTTTAAGTGAATTAATTCGCGGCTGTCTCTCCGTCAGTCAGCACTTTTAGCCAGTTCGTCGTCACTCGTTGATTGTTACTGGTCGGAGCCGCGATGTCTCTTGTTTGATCCGGATATATTGGCTGTTCCTTTTGCTCTAAATTGTCAGTGCTTCAGCCCGATAAAAGGGTGTCTCTATTTCTTTTTGGTTCATTTCGCGAGGACGCGTGTTATCGATTATAATGAAGCAGTGCATTGTTTCGATAAAAGATTATCGTTAAGGAGACAACCCACACGGAAAATAACTTTCCTGGATTAAGATATCGTGACGTGGGGTGGTTGCGACGATATGACTAGGGTAAGAATAAGAACTAACCTATACCTTTATAATCGAATGATATAAAAGAACCATAGAAAATGATACCTTCGATATGATATTTGAAGTTGGGTAGAAGTTCAAAAGTTGCCAAGACGTGAATTCTCTTTTAAATTCGATTTCTGTGTGAGATTTACATATACGTTTACCATTGACGAGTCGACAAAGTGATCAAAGTGATTTTCTAGGGTTTAAAAAATATATAAATGTCTCTGCTTCCTGTCTTATAACGTTAAATGTCAATCATGATCTAACGTGAGGTCTGATGCTTCATTTTTTGTTCAACTCCTATGCAATCACAATGCGATTTCTCTTACCAAGAATGGATGACTAAACAATACCTGATGATATCTGTAGAATTCACGTTTCATTGTACGATGTATATATCGAGTCTATGGTGCGTGTATGTGACTAATGTCGTCCTCGTACTCGTTACGCATGTAACGTAATTGCGTGGGGTACTTCGTGCACCCTATTAGTACGTAATATTAGATGATTTAGAATGTACTCGTGTTTCTAATTGCTGGGCCGTGATAGTGACCCGACTTCCTTTTGCGATATTGCCTTCTTTTCTAATCCCATCTCACTCTTTAGAGCAGGGGAATATGCGATCGACCCGAGACGCTGTGGGCTCTTGATTTGGCGGTTGCGCCAGGGGTGCCAATTCAGGGGTAGATTCGTGCCACGGAACTAGGGGAGGACCGGAGGGTTCTGATATAAAAGAATCCTTGGGAACCAGCTTGAAGATTCGATCACAGGCTCAAAGCCGTGGTAACCTTGAAACGGATCTTGCCAAACTGAACGTTGGACAGTTCTCCTTTTTTTTCAGTTTCTATTATTACGCATTGTAGTATATCTTGTAGATTGTACTGATGACACGTTTTTTTTTATGATGTATTTCAAGACGAGAGTAAAGTATATTACGTGTACAGAGGTAGTCGGGTCATGCCTACCGTCTGAAGTTAGTTTCTCCATTTGCTTCCTATGGTAGAGCCACATTCATGTGGTGGATTTGTGGTTAATGACTCTATAGATGTTACCCCGTCTGATTTTGACAGCGATTGACACTTGAATGTAATATATTTTTATACTGCATAAATATAGTGGAAATTTTTTAATATTAAAAGGCAAATATTCGCCAGAGATCCGTTAAAGATTGATCGCAACACGAATCTAAGAACCTTCAGTTCCCATTCGGTAGGGGAAATATTACGTTTGATCCCACCACCCTCGTAAATCCACACGTGCATGACCTATTAATATTCCATCACCCTTCGAGGGGGTGTACGTACGCCATTAGTTTGGCTACGCGTGGTATACATGCGTGCCGTAATGTTTACGCGTAAAGAACTCGCCTGTCAGAGACAGTAGTAGATCGACATATGGGAAGCGTGCATCGGTTATCACGTGGGAAGAGTTTTGCGATTGTGGGATCAGCATTATTTTTAAAATATTTTTTCTCCTGTGAATCGATCGTTCATCCCTTGTATCGTGGAGGAAGTAGCTTTCGTGTCATGTTACTTTATAAAGTTTGGTACACCTTAATCATTATCTTTGGTTTTTTTTGGGGGTTTTGCAGAAGCGGGAGAGATCGCCCGGAAAGAGGATGGACAGACTTCGAAGGAGCTTCCGGGACAGTTTTCGTCGACGAAAAGATCCCCACGTGCCAGAGTCTAGTAAGCCTCATCAGTGGCAGGCCGATGAGAGCGCTGTGCGTTCTGCGACCTGTGCCTTCCATGTAAAGGTAATTTTATTTATTAATACATCTTTTGTTTGTTGTTCAATTGTACGTACTTCGTTGGAAGAAATTCCATTTAATTCTATTATTAATTACAGTACCTGGGATGTGTCGAGGTCTTTGAATCAAGGGGTATGCAGGTCTGCGAGGAAGCCTTAAAAGTATTAAGGGTGAGTTTTGTGGTATCTTCGTATCTCTTAATAGTTTGTTTGTTCGACCAGCTGATAGAGGTGTTTATCGCGATGTACCGTGAGAAAAATTCAGTCACATAGAATATCGAGTTATATGGAATATAGTTTTGTAATTTTTTTAGCTTCTTTTCTTATATACCAGGTAAATTGACTGACGTTAAACTCTGAGTATTTTTCCAATATAGAATGTTATTTTAAATTGATATTCAGCTACCTCGGCGAGACTGTTGAAACTGTTCAAATAGAAAAGGAACGTTTCATGCTTCCATGATTTATCGAATATCGAAATGAAACAAGAACCATTTATATACATATGTATAGAGAATGAGATCCTTGTCTTAAATATCTCATGGCACCGGGATACTTTTTGCATATTAAAGTTTATATTTAGAGCTTCTCTCGCATCTCCCACATAGACAGAAGCGAGTGTCACTGCAAAAGAAACGATCCTGGCGACGTTTCAATTTTAGATACACTTTATGATTAAAAAGTATTGCATCCTAAGTCATTGAACCATTCGTTGAACTGCTCTAAAAGTTATATATTCCATTCTGCCATTGTTAAATTTAGAAATATTAGTCAAAGGCATTTAAAGATCAATCAGTGTTATCGATTATTAACGTTTCAGAACTCAAGACGAAGACCCGTACGTGCAATCCTCCATGTTTCCGGTGACGGGTTACGTGTCGTGGAAGATGAGACAAAGGGGTTGATAGTGGATCAAACAATTGAGAAGGTGTCGTTTTGCGCCCCTGACAGAAACCATGAGAAAGGATTCAGTTATATATGCAGAGATGGCACCACGAGGAGATGGATGTGTCATGGATTTCTGGCACTGAAAGAGTCGGTAAGTTCCAACCCAGTGGCCTTCTCTCAGGAAAACGTCGATAAGGTAGGAGGGTAGTGACTTACCCTTAAATGAACCACAGAACAAGTCAATAAAAGTAGTTTGTGATATCTATCGAGCAACGATCGACTCTCCTTTTCACAGGGCGAGAGACTGAGCCACGCAGTAGGCTGTGCTTTTGCTGCATGTCTCGAAAGGAAGCAGCGTAGGGATAAGGAATGCGGAGTTACAATGACATTTGACTCGAAGACCTCGACCTTTACTAGAAGCGGTAGCTTCAGACAACCAAGTCTTACCGAACGGTTGCAAGACACGCGTGAACGTGCCGTAGGTCAGTAACTTAATAGCTAAAATGCCTTAGCATTAATATGTCTTTAAGAGAACCGTCTCAATTTCCCTATCATCTATCTCCAACTTCATTTATCTTTTTATTATAGATGTGCCACCAGTGAAACAAGTGTACAACCCTTTCGCCATTGAGAGGCCACACGCTACCCCTTCGATGCTCGAAAGGCAGGGTTCCTTCCGAGGCTTCAATCAACTGAGCCAGGCTTCTCCATTCAAGCGGCAACATAGTCTACGCGTAAATGACTTACCCAGTAATCTTGAACGCACGCGTAGTCACAGCCTTGAACCAACGGATCTTTCAAGAATGCCGCCCACTATGTCGCATAATGTACCCCAGAAACCTCCAGGTGAGAAGCCTTTGAGTTATCTAGTGTCTATGAACCTGTGGGATGTGCTGAACAGGGTTTGATTTTGAGGAATCTGATCTAAATATAAAATTGTATCATGCAGATACTTTAAGGTCATGCAATAATCATGTACTCTTGTTCTCATTTTTTTTGCAAACAGAATTTGAAGGATATGACGAAGGTCATTACTCGTTATGCTGATGATTGATATTGCTTGCTGGTGTTTCCTATGTTTTACTTTTATTATAATAATCTTTATATCGATCCTGATTATACCAAAGCGGTTTATCTGAATAGTTACTCGTCAAGTTGGTAGTTCCTTACACAAATATATTTGACACCTCGGTAGAACTTTCCTTGTTACTCGGTTTAGGCGATGAACTAAAAAGAATTGCACATTGGATATTTCGTGCTATTTCGTGTTTTACACAATCCTCTCGAGACCGAATTATCAATCCAATAGCTCATTAATATCACGCATCCGAGAATTCCAGCATGTTGTTACTGTAGTTACTATCATTGTTTCTTGTTGAGACGCGCACGTTGTTTATGGTGCGCGATCAATTTAGTGAATGACACTTATGGGACTCGTTATTTTCAGTGAGTCCCATACCAGAAATATCTCCTGGCTGTCAGGACAGCGTGTCCGCAATGTGTCAGCAGCTCTCTCGTGGACTTTCTCTCCTGTCAAGTAGTGATGATTTTGGACCAACCGTTGCGCAACGTACTGCATTTCAACAGCATCTATCTCGTGGTGTTTCTGTATTACCTACCAACAATGATTTTGGGACAACAATTTCGCAGGGAACGTCGAATCTCGTTGCTAAACAACTTTTTACTTCGACTGATCCAGCAGGTAAGAAATTAGAGTATTGTATGATTTGAGTTAACGTTGTCACTTGATGAATTTAGTTTTTATTGAATAAGACTGTGTTACTGTAATCCTGTAAAATCGTATTATGCTTATTTCAGTAAGTAGCAGTGCTTCCTTGAATGATACAAAACTGCAGAACGGATTGAACGTGAATAGTTGTAACAACAATAACAACAATAACAATGATAATGCAAATAATACAAACAGTGTAGGACCCAGCTGGCAAGATTCACGGTCCCCCGTTCTGACGGCGAATCACAGACTCACTCCAATTCTTAACAGAAGTTGCAATCTGAGCCCAGTACTTCCAAGAACAAATGCAGCAACTGTAGTAATGAGCACCCCTGCGTCAGTCAGTACTGTAGGAGTATTTGGTACGCCACCAAATGCAAGTCCTGCATTTAGTTCAGCTTCCACTTCGTCCTTGGGTAGTGCATCAACTCCTGCCATAAATCGTTCGCCGATTCCAGTCAACTCCGTCACCCCCGTACCCAGTTCCGCAAACGTCAGCGTAACTTCATCATCGCCAATTCCTCCAGCAACTGCTGAAGGAGCTCAAGTACAGATTGGCAGCACTGTTCAAACTAGTGGTTCGGTAAGTTTAATAACAGAATCGCTTGAACCTTTTATGCCACTTTAACTGCACTGTTCATTAATGATTCTTTGTTTATGATAGGTGCAATCAGTATCGACAGCACCCAGTTTACCAAAACCCGAACAGTGGTTAGGTAGCGTTACTGGGTCTGTACCACCTGCTATACCACCAGTTCCACATATTCCGCGACGTGCTCCACCACTTCACGCTAGAGCCCATTCATTAGGATCAGCTGCACTAACTCAAAGTGGTAGACCTGGACCTTCGGATCCTTTCGATGCAGAATGGGCTGAAATAGCTGCGAGGAATCTACATCAATCAACGGCAACGACGAATCCATTTATAATGCCCAACGCCACTCAGGCTTTTCAGGTGCAATTGTAGCGGCAGGAGTTCACGAACAGCATCGCCAAGTTCTATCGAACGAACACATAGTGATGACGATTGTTCGTTCGATTGCGTTCCGAGTCCTCGGCTGATCGAAGGTACTTCACGTAAGAATGCCATCTCGTGATATTTCTGACAATGTCAATACCTCGATGGGATCCCTCGGGAAACGATAGTTTCTCGCAGTAGCGATTCGCAGGCGAGTAACGCGATGATGCTGACGTGGATAACAATCCACGTCAGCATCATAACTATCGGAGTTTATTCATGCGGTAATCTGACTGTTATTGAACGCACAGAAAGGAAGCCTTCAAAAACAGGCAATATTCCATAATGAAAAGATTACGTTAATGGAAGAATTCTTGAACTTGAGTATATTGATCTAGTGATGAATTTCCGCCCGTAGGTTACGTAGAGACCGGGTAAAAGAAGAATTTATTTAAAGGATTGTTGTGCTAACGTATTGCCATCAGTGGTATCGATGATATTTATTATACGTTAACGTTACCACGGAATAAAGGAACAAAAGTAAAAGGAATTTAAGTTTTCCTTTTGATAGTTTAGGCTTTCTCTGGCGATTATTGTCGTTTCTGCACGATACACAAAACTATAGGCACGATGATTACACTGCACGGAGACTCATAACAAAATTTGCACCAATTTTACATAAAAACGATTAGTGTCACGTAGTGATCGTCGTACGAATAAATTCTTGTAATCGTACATAAAAATTGTAGACTGGACAAATGAAGAGAATGGATCATTCCATGGAGCAAATACGGTCGAGTAACCAAATGCGGTATGTTAACGTCGTCGTGGAATGTTTCTGCAAAAATGCAATTGGGATGAATGTGAGAATCGAGTTTTATGCAGGCATAACATCCGAGGACTGTGATACGCTGAAAGAGGCCAGTACTTAAAGCAGGGGTAGTCGGAAACCCTTTGCTGGACTAGAATAATATTGCTCAAGGTCGTCAAGCGTGGCGTTCGGGAATGTATTGTGGGTCTGAGGCATCAGACAGTCATGCAGACAGACAGGCAAAAGGATAAAATCAATCAGAGAGCTAAGTTAATGTAGATGAAAAAATATACGGTCAGACATAAAAGCAGAATACACATAGCTACTTAATTAGAGAAAAAATGTTGAAGTTAGAAAGAAGTACGTCCTATAATATCGATGTCTATCATAAATACGGTCGAAAATGCATTTAGTGTAGTACATGCCATGTGCGTTGAAGATTGCAGGATTGAGGAGAAAAGTTATTCAGTACATTTTAAGTATATGGTCATTTTCACTCAAATAACGATAAAGACGTTGACTGGTTCTCCGTTATTCATTTTTCCCTATTGGCTGTTATTCGAGTGAGAAATACCTTTATAGTTGTTTCGTTCGTGTATTATAAATTTAGATTGAAACAAAAAGAAACAAACGTGAAAACACGCACGACGCGGTTAATGAGTGTATTGTAAACCTTATTATAATCGTTACGAGGAAGATGAGATGAATGGGAGAAAGGGTAGACTGAAAGACAAGACGAGTTTAAGAAAAGGAGGAGAAAATAAGAGAGCGAGAGAGCTTACTCCGATCCTATTTAAAAATAATAGTTAATGACAAAACAGTATCGAGTCTCGCAGTTTTTGCCTCGATTCATTGACATCGGCATCCATCTTGGACCTACATGAGGATCGTGATTAAAAAGTAGTAGATTTGTTAATGAAAAAATTGTGCAAGAGGATTGAGGAAAATAAGAAAATGGAGAGAAAGTAAAGAATCGAGGTGATATTGAACAACCCCGAAGAATAGAATTCATAAAATCGTTACTACACGATCAAAGTTCGATCGTCGGTCCATTCGCGATGTTAATACATTGTAAATAGAATAGTTATTTAATATATCATGAGAGTAGATATTAATGAAAAATACACACCGAGCCAGCGAGAACCCGATTAATTAAATGAACAAAGATCAAACGATCTTTATTAACGGGCTTGGCTAGATGGCCCGTAATGAATGAAATATCAAGTCGAAATCGACGCAGCAATTCATTACCTTACTGAGCACGCAATGAATGTAGTATTAACATTCCTAATAGTATTCTTTAGTTTTCGGTTCTTTCACTAACGGGCCTGGTTTTGTTTAGCGTCCATGAAGCCTACATAGAACCCTGGATCTTTCCTTCTCAAGGCAGCGCTTCCGAAAAAATTCTTCTTTTTATTCCAATAACTTTCTAGTGTGTCGCGTACCAATTTTCTTCTTATGGCGATCTTTTTTTTTCTTTTCTCTTTTGTTCTTATCACGTTACAGCTTATTTTCCTCTCCCATTTCCTTGTACGTGTTATTCTAGCACACTTGCGATTGAAATTCTAAGAGATACACACCTCCGTTTCAAGCACTTCACACACCATCGTATACAAAGGTCTTTAATGATAATTAACATGATGTCCTCTTCCGGTGTCGGAACGTAAGTGACGAAATCGAAATTCAAGCGTTGGGAATCTTGTTGAACGAGATACCTATTAAGATTGTCGTTCATTAAGAAACTGAGCAGATGAAACTAGAAACGAGTCAGGTTGGTCAGTCCTGTTTTTCTTTGAAATAAAGAAATAATGAAATTGAAATGAATGAAGGAACGGAGAATAAGACGAGATGGAGTAATAAAGAATTTATATGCAACAGTCGGCACAAACGAATGCCCAGGTACTTACGCGGTGGTACTTACTGAAACATTGATAATTGATGTACTTAAGTATAAAATGTAGCTTGCTAGTTGGAGGGAAAGATTATGGTGGAGAGAATGTTTATTTTCCAGAGGAAATGTGTACGTTTAGGTTTATCGCGTCTTATCTTTGTTAAGTGGACGGCGAATATGTATATATCGCAACGTAACTGTATTCCTCGCGACGCCAGGTTAATGTAATTAGCGTTTATCAACGGTATTAAGCTACTTAAAACTCGGTTCTTCTTCGATTTGAATTGATGGTGAAGGTACAGGAATTATTGTCGAAGCTGGTGTCTGTTCAACTTTGCACACAATGGTGCATTTTCATGAGAATATTTGTATCCTTGTACTTGTTTGTTTTAGTTTCTGTTTCCTTTATTCAAGAAAATATTAAGTTCGTAGGAATCGAAGCAGATGCCAGTTGAGACGAGATTGAGTCGCAGCACTTTGTAAAAATTCGATAAATTTGATCGATACTGGCATGGATGCGATTTTTGCCAGAATCTTGGGACACTTGAAAGTGAAATAGCGTGAAGATTTATTGAATCTGTTAGAAGGTGCTGGGATAGGATTCATAACGAAGTTCAAGCACGTCGAAATGAAATGTTACATGTTTTTTTGCTAACGGCTGCCAACTCGATTTCGACGTGCAGTGCTTTTGCAGTTGTGTTGTAAATAATGTCACCGATCAATTCCTGAATCATTTTATGATTTAAAGCGTGTACATTTCGTAAAATCTTCTTGTTCATTTTAGAATGTATAAGCCTCTGTAAAGATACGGTTTATTATAATATCTGTTGTGATTACGAAAATGATGTTTCTTTCTACTGACCTTTCAACAAGCGCAGAGCAATTTTCCAAGACTGTATTATCCACACAGCGTTTGTCCTCAGTATGTATGACAATGTATGAAAAACGCGTGTCTCACGCAATTTCTGAAAACGAAAAGAAAATCATGCAGACAGTTGTCACGCGTTTCAATTATATTTTTCACCTCATTCTCAGATAAACAAAATGAACGTTCAACTAACCAAAATTTTCAGTATTTGAAAATTTCCTGTCAGTAATTTCATCTTTTGGCATACAAGATATTCTTATTATTATTGACTCAGAGTAACAGAGACGAGGAAAAATTCTCAAGATACGAATATATTTAAAATAACCGGGATGACTAATCTCGCCGATATTTACGCCAGATATCCACCAGGAATACCATCTCGCTGTTCTCAGAAGCCACCGTGCAACGATATACCTTGTCCAAAATGTCCAACTGGAACGACGCCTCCTGGACAGTCTGCTGTTCGATTTCAGCTCACGTACACGTGCAATAGGTAAAGAATAGCTTGGCCTTTATTCAATACGATATTCTCGTAAAGTGAGTAATATGCACTGTAAGTAAAAGGACAAATTTCCACAAAAGTTTCCTTTTCTCCGTTTATTTCCATTTTTATGCTCTCAGTAAACGCCAGTTACTTTCAATGAATACCTCTTTCTTCTGACTTGTGATTTATTTGCGACAGGTCAACCTACTCGCCTTGCTACTGGCCCTATGTGCCATCCTGTCTACCCCGAACACTGCCTCCCACGCAATCCATTTGTTGCTGCCTAAAATGGATCGACTGTTGCGGAAAACCTGTCGGCTAAAATTCTTCGATCCTCAGTACTGGAAGTGTCACGTCGATCGACCGGTCGGTTGCCTCTTTACGTTCCGTAACTCGTGTAAACGCTAACGGCCAGGCTTCGCACGAATAAATGAAATTCCCGATAAGAGCGTTAACCTTTTCGATAAGAATTTCTCGTTTTCTTCGTGTGAAAAACAAAATCGATTGACTCGGTCCAGACGTTCCACAGCCGTTGTAGTCATTGCCGCAAGAGAGTTTGTCGTCGCCGCCTATACTCGACTTAAGGTAACTTTAAACGAGTTTCCTTAAAGTGGTTATCGACTTTCCGTTTGACTCAAGTCAGAAAAATACGTTGAAAAATATCACTCCGAACCATGGGCTATTTTGTCCACGCGATATTTTAAAAAAAATTAGCACCTAATTCATATAGGTAATGACAAAAGAATACGGCTCATCGTTAATAAAAGCGAATCGCGAATTTATAAAACAGAATATCATTCGCATGCAATGCGTCGCAAAATTCCCGTAGGTTATGTGACATAACTGAAAATTTTTTTTATTTTCACAAAAATCTTGCAAAAATACAAAATACAAAAATGTCATGTAACTCGAACT
This sequence comes from Trachelus troglodyta, assembly GCA_030142635.1. Classification (NCBI taxonomy): domain Eukaryota; kingdom Metazoa; phylum Arthropoda; class Insecta; order Hymenoptera; family Cephidae; genus Trachelus; species Trachelus troglodyta. The sequence goes on from JARQTJ010000718.1 coordinate 43,511, forward strand.
GTGCACAACTGGAAAACAGAAGATCAAGTACTCTACCACCTCCATGTTATCACTGTAGACCACTACCATTTTGTTGTCCCGAATATGGCTGTCCTCCGCCAGAACCCTATCCTCCAATTCCACATTGTTCTCCTCCATGCTTACCTCTAGTACGTAATTGACTATTCGTCTATATGCATTATGCGACTGCATAGCTGATTCGTCGCATATTCGATTCCATTGGAATGATTGGGAATTAATCAATTCGACCAGACTTGCAGATCACGGCCTGAAGACGCACCACCGCCGCCAACAATTTGTGTAGCTCGACCCTGTCCAGAACCTCCAGGTAATAAGCCACCCTCCTGTCCCCCAGTACCAAAGCAGAAGCCACCCAAATCCTCTGTACGTTACTGCATCCGATATACCTGCGAAGGATCCACGTACTACCCTTGTTACTCATCCAGTAATCCCAGCTGCACGTCTAGAAGCTGCTGTTGAAGACTCAACAGCTCTTGATGCATTTTATCATTCCTCCTAGGAGATTTATTCATTTCAATTGGGATTATCACGATAGTAAAAGTTTCGTGACCATCTAATATTTATATCAAATGGAATTTGTATTTGCGATATTGCTGGATTTACGGGCAGGAATTCGTTCTCGTAATTGAGAATAAAATTAGCCGGGCATGATTCACGCGGCCGGTTCGACGGTTTGAACGTATGGCTGGAATAATGTGACCGTGCGGAAATTTACGTTCAATAAATGTCCCCGGCCATAAACGACATTGTGCTTTCGAAGTGGGATTGAGATCATAAAATATTTTAATAGCCATGTTCTCGAAGCACTACTCTACGAATAGAGCTGTATCGTCCATCCACGTTATATTTGAGCAACAGGCAAGTGTAACATTGTACGTTGTATATCCAATCATAAATTATTTAAAAGCTTCATTTCCCATACCATCGTTAATACTGTTAATTCACTCTGCACTGTACGCTGACTGAAATTTAATATGAACAGAATAAATTCTTATAACTGATAAAATTGATAATATTGTGGGATGATGTATAACGTCAATTTCTCAATTTTATGAACAGGGTGGATAGTCTTCTTTTCTGCTCTCTCCTATTAAGATTCTACGCTTCTTTTCTTCTCTCTTCTCTTATCCCTCCCTCTTCTAGTTAATGCTCTCTATATTATCTTGACCATCGTTATCGCTCCTGTGGTCGCCACAGCTATCTTTGTGGTCACTTAATTATTATGATGCATCATACCACGGCGGTGGAGCGTAAATGAATTCGATTATCCTCAGTTTAGCCAATAAAGTCTAGCAAGTATAAAGTGTACTTAAAAACAAAATCTTTAAACAATTATTTTTAAATATCAGGTGAATTCGTATCTATGGTGCAACTAATATTGAAAATTAATATAATAATTTATAAAAAATATATATAAGTAATTATTATATTATCTTTTCATCCTTATTCCGTCATCTCATTTCGCTACCATTTCCATTAATTTCGATACCCTAGCAACGAATTTTCCTCGTCTTGTCAAATTACCCGACAGAGACATAATATCAAAATTATCTTCAAAACCAGTGCCAAACTAGTCTCGCGTAACACGAGAACTTTCGTACAACACGAGTAAACTTTCAACGTTACTACAGACACCTTATAACTGAGCTAAGATACGGAATTATATTATTAAACAATTAATCAAAGTGCCTTGGTAAATCAGTAAATTATTATGTAACATCCCCACGATATATCAGTATATTTAATTAAAACACGTCAATTAAGCTTTAGTATGAAATCTTTGAGATGTAAATAGCCAAAGGGTAAATTCGTCTCTTTCAAAGGGCGCAGAGTTACAACCCCGTAGGATATCAATTTGTTGAATGTTACCACAGTAAAATAGATATACCGAGGTTCCCTTTCCGTATAGTTCAGCAGACTACTAAACGACCCTCGACATAGAAATGTCCGCGGTTCGCCCATCCCACTGCTCGCGGATAATATATAGTTTCTCTTAGTCGAGGATATAGATTATGCTAGGGGATCTACGAGCAGGATAGTGCCAGCGAGTCGCGTAATTCCGTCCAAGAAGGGATTTCGACGGAAGGTACAATGGAAACGGAGTTAATTGATTGTAGAGAGAAATTTCTATTCCGAATGGAATTTCTATTCGTACTGTTCGTCGAGCATTGACATTCCTTTTGTCGCGTGAGCGAATATTCGTTTCATGGAAATTGCGGATGCGTTCGCTGCTTCGATTGTTTCGCGTTACTTATTGTACATATTCATACGCGGAGGAAGACACGTGGATTGTCGTAGCGCATGAGGGTTGAGAAATATATCCCTTGTATTTGGATAAATGGAAATTCGTTTCTATGAAACTTCCTATCGGTTTGCGTATAACCTATTTATTGAATATACCGACAGAAATACGTTTCTCGTGCAATGCAGTCACTTGACTTCAATGGGGCAAACTGCTGCTTCACGATTCGAAACGTCACGTTTATCTACACGGTCGTAGGTCACAGTTAGCGTCGTAAATTTGCATTGACTTGTGAGGGAAATTTTCTTTCTGAATTCTTGGGAAAAGTGAATTAGTGTCGTAGGATAAGATGAAAACTGAAGAGGACAAGCGTCACGAAGAGTTAGAGCGCTTGTATGCGAGTTTTGAAAGAAATTTTAAAAAATTGAAAATTCTTTTGTCTTTGCCGTGATATCTGTCGAGTTTTTTTCCTTTCTCGGGAGAAGCTATTATAATGATACAAATGCCTATGATAAGAAAGGGAAATTTTCGTTTTTACGTCAGACCTTCAGTATTTCAGTCGCTCTCCCACCGTTCTCGCTTCTGCATTCGTCTCGACTCACAGAGTCTGCAGAGAAGCTCCGTACGTGATTATGCCTTAGAAAGTAAATGATTGATGTGTAAGAAATTTTAGGATGCACCTGCATGTCAAAATTTCCTGATATATTCGATCCTATGGTTTTGTCATTTTAAAAGAGTCATTAATCACAATAAGCCATAGATAATAAGGGAAGCAGTTGAAGCACAATACATATTGCGAAACGTTGATTACGGCTAATTTATTTGCTACTATATGCGAGACTGTTCAAGCGTTTAATCTAATGACGCATGTACTCGCATTAAAATTAATGTGACCATCACTGTCCCATACAATCCCCTGCATCATTCGTCATTAAATTGAAAATCGTGTGTTGATTTAATTCTATTAGCTTTCACCGAAATGTTCCAGGGGCGTCTCTTCTCAAATGACAGTCAACAAAAAGCATTCGAGGCTTAATCTTTTAATTGCATGTAATCGAGATAGGAACAGATAAATGCCAATGACTCATCCAACGCTATTCAAATGTGCAAATAAAAAGTTTTAACTTTTATGAACTTTAACGATGTTAAATGTACGCTAATGAAAAAAAAATTAATTACTTTCTAATTTTAAGGATTTTTCGAATTAAAGGAACAACCGCAAGGGGTATAAAGGACGTAGTGGAGAATCTCGATTGACTTGACGGTGTGGAAACCACGGTTGAGAGTGTGTCGTAGGATGCTCAGTGGGTTCAGGCAGGGTTGTTTTAAAACCGCAAGGGTGGATGTGGGAGAACGTCCCAGCTCGTCTCGCACCCAATGAAATAAAGAGGGTGACCGAAGCGTCGCTTTGAATTGTCTTTGTTTCCGATTAATTGAACTCGTGGAAAAGTTGGACGTTGCTATTGGACCACGAATCTTTTCACATTTGCCATTCGGCTCCCTCCTACATCGTACTCGGTATCCCTCGCGATTACCTTCGCTAACGAAGTTTCCCCTCCACGACCAGGGCAATTTCACACTGCGGACAATGTCCCGGCTTGCACGGTGAATTTCGGCCGGGAACAATTCCAACCCTTTTTATAAAACCACGTATATATATTGTGTAATATAATTCGAAAAGTCCCAGCAAAACTTGATACTTTATTGTTCACAGCAATAAACAGTAAATATAATATTATAGTGTATATTGAACGACAGATGCTTCAGGTGGCTTATGCAGATTTAATAAATTTGGACTTAGTGCCGTCAATAAGAAATTTCCAGAATATATATAAATATACATTATATCGACCAGTTAAACATAGTTATTCAGGACTGTACTATTCAGGTGATGCAATAGTTCTGAATAACTTTGTATATATATTGTTACGTCTCGGCCCTCCTGAATACGACATTCGCCCACCTATACATATACACAGCCACTTATACCCATGG
>JARQTJ010000718.1:47868-66161 GCA_030142635.1 Trachelus troglodyta
TCTCAATCGTTCCTCTTTCAACGTAAAACATAACCATATTCCGCGTATTTCAGGGAGCGATCGTAACAATATATATACATATACAGTATATATTATATATACAATATTTGTATATTCTTTTTACAGCCTTCTAAGTGCAGTTACGCTTACTTCAAGAAACGTAGCAATAGAAACATCGGATATAAGAAGTGAGACAGTACAGCATCTCGGAATTCAATTTTCTAAGGAAAAAACACTCTTCGTCTCCCATGTGGATCAGCCTCGTCGTGCGGAAAGTGTAACGCGTTGTCGAACGTCCGTTAACGTCGGTTGGATTGACGGCTGGACGCTTCCTCGCGTCTCTAAGGGCTCCGTTTTATCCCCCAGGTTCCATCGCTAAGGTATTACCGTCTAGGCGATAAGTAAACGCTACAGTGAGTATTTACAGGGAAAACGTCAAAAAAAAAAAGAGAAAAAGAAGCATAGTCTACCTGAATGACGTAAGGACGGCCTAAGAAAAGTGTCACTTACGATATCTTATTCAATCAAGCTCATAAGTATAAACATATTGGATATTTATGATTACGTCATAAGCTATTTTCAGATTGCTTTGTTAATACTGGAAACGTGTAGGGTTACAGTAATTACAGTGGGACACGTCAAGCCAACGCGACGTAATGTTCACGTGGAGCTATCACGTTGCCACGTGAGCTTCTCTGCAAAGGGTTGCACCAAACTCACCCCTTTCGTTTCACCGTGCCGCCACTGTTCTTATCTCGGGGGTGGGTAGTAGCTACGCCACTAACGAAGGTGTTTCGTGTTCTTCGAAGAGATACGCTCCAGTGCACGCGGTATTGTTCAACTTTAAGTGGACTCTGGTTTCTAGGAGGCACCGAAAACTCTTCCGCTTGTACAACTAACTTGTATGGAGTGGATTCTTTTACTTGAGAAAAGTCCTGGAGTCTCTTCCTTATGAAACAACTTGCATGTCTTCGTCATTTGAAATACTCCTGGTGTAACGTTGATCCAAGGAATTGTCGCGTGATACCTTATACTTTTGGTAACCTGAATCCATTAGAAGTTTTATTGCTTTATTTGGTGAAAAGAAATTCTTTTTTAATACAGAAAGAAACATTTTTGTGTATTATGGATGCCTGGTATCTCTGTTTTGAGATGATTGATTGTATTATTATATTTTAGAATATGCTGTGAATAAAAGGACGTAAAAATGCATCCTCTTTGTGGAAACTGACCTAGAATTTGTGTAATGTTCTGAATACAGACGGTTTAATGTTATAAAGGTCATACTCTGTGTTTTCTATTGTACGTTCGGTCTTTCCACGCTAATTGTGTTATTCCAAAGAAACATTTTCGTAAGCACATTTTCTGCAAAAACGCCCGAGAGTCTCCAGGCACTCGACTTTACTCGGAGAATATCGAATCTTTCCCAGTTAGCAAATAATTGGGTCCCATTCCCAGCATCCTCTCGCTTGGACGCTTTAATGCACCTAATGCAATTCTGTCGGGCTCTCCGCCTAACGGTTGTCTGTCCTTTCCTGGCGATACAACGCCGGTACAGAGACTTTTCGTGTATTTTCTTTGTTTCATAATATCGACAGATTTTTTTTCGCGTTTATAAATATGATATCGTATAAAGGAATCGATGTATACTACATATAGAGTATATCAGTCAAGATTCACGTTTGCGGTAAACGATTTTCAAATTCTGACATGACAACCATTCATTATTTTTCTATTGCTCATCGATTGCGCGTATTCTTATTGTTCGTTTAATTTCCGATCGCGATTAAAAAAAATATCTTTGCCATTTCAAATGATATTGGATAAAGTTAAATGCAAAAGTCATAGAGCGAGAAAACATAAGAGATGAAAAAAGTTGATACAGATAGCATACGTAATAAAGGAGATATTTGCGTTTGAAATTTGGTAACTCTGACATATTTCCGGTTGGAAGTACGCGTTGAATTAGACACAAACCCGTACACGGAGGCTAAAACGTATTGCGATGCTATTTTTTTACTACAAGTTGGAAGTCTACACATTCCATTTAAAATTCTACGTGTTTCTCGACATAGATTTTGGAGTCTACGGAGTCTTTGCGATTTAGAATGTTCATGGTCGCAGTCTTTGCATCCTTAGCAGCCTTAGTAGCCTGAATCGCCTTAGTAACCTTAGCAACCTTATGCTTTCTGGTCTTAGCGGAATTGTCGGGAACTATCGTAGGTGCTTAACAGCGACATCTGGTGGAATTTTCCGGAATTATCGAAAATGCTCTCCACGAAATTGCATTTTTAGGAGATAGTCATCTAATTTTCGTTCTGCGGCCTCAATTGAAATATTCCGGAACTATCGTTGGCACTTCGCGGCGCCACCTGGTGGATTTTCCCGGAACTATCAGAAACGCTCCCCATGCTAATACATGTCTTGAATTCTCGAAATTGAGAATTCGAGACATGTATTTTCGTGAGGAGCAATTTCGTTACTAATTACAAATGTATGTTTTTCATGTGTATTCTTTTTTTCTTGCTTTCTGACTTTTGCATTTAACTTTTTTCGATATTATTTGAAATAGCGAAGATAAGTTTTTTTTACATGCGAATGGAAATTATAGGAACAATATGTGTCAACGATACGCAATAAAAAAATATTCAATGATTGTAATATCAGTTTTTCAAAATCGTACACCGTGTCATCGCAAATTACAAGCGAGCATCTTTGCTAACACACTCTAGATTTTTTTATTTTATTACTGGATTATGAAATTTTTATTATGACGTACAACTGTTATATAAAACAAATTATGTCATTTTAATAAGGCTTTGAAATTTCATAATGGAATATTTACTATGGAATATGATAGAAATGAAGAGGTTATTCAATTGAATATTGGATTGTACTGGTAAATAGTCGGATCATATTCTATTGCAGTATGGTTCATAGTGTTATTAATGACACAGGCTAACTACAATGGCCTATATAAGAATTAATTACCATAGTCGTACGCTAATCATGAAAATTAATAACAATATCCTGCATCAAATACAACTCACATAGAAATTAATTGTTCTTGTCAAGAATAAACATCGAAGCCCATTGCAGTGAACCGTGCCGAAAAATATATAAAAACGAATTGTCCTTGGATTACATAGGAAGATGACATTTTAGGTATTTCATGGCCAATGGGTCGTTTACCCATTTCTCAAGCAACGTGGGTCGTCCTCGCGCGACTGAGTTTCTATTGAAAGCGCGATTTTCGCTTCTTTCGCTTAAGAATCTAATAAAACGTCATATCATTGAAGCTGTCTATACCGTGCAATCACATATGACGTAATATAATGCAAGAATCATATCAGTATCTCACTAAATGATTTCTAAAGAAAAAATAAATCATCTTAATACGAGTAACTAAGGTTACAAAGGATGCTGTAAAAATATATCAACTGTGACAAAAATAAATAAATCAATAACTGCGCGTTGCAGTAAGCTAAAAGTATATAGAATTTTTGAAATATGAGACACTCTGTGTAAAATGGAGAAATGGGATGCTGTTTTATCTCCCGCAGAAAGCAATAATTTCTCGTAATACCCGCTCAGGAAAACCACAGCCCATAAAATGGAATTTAATCAACTATGCGTGAAAATATATTACCTGAAATCTCAATTACGCAGAAAATGCAAATTTAATATATTGGGAGGACGACGTCGTGAATGGAATCACTCGAACCCTCCGAATAGCTCGCATTCCCAGCAGACCGCTATAAAGGGTCATGCTACTTACGAGAATACCTCGATAACGATCGATTATTCTTCTTCTGGGCAGATCAGGTACTTTGCGTAGAAGCTTATCCAATTTTGAATTGAGTTTTACATCCTCGTCATCCGCTACGTCAGTGTATAGGTATAAGGTAATGGAAGGAAGGAAACCAGGATAAGGTAAGTTAGGGTGTGAAAATAAATCCCTTTACTCATAAGGGTAGGTGCGTCATCTACGAAGAGGGACTACCGGTATATACCTCTGGATCCTATCAAAACTGATCCCTTTAATTAAATTTTATATCTCCTTGACATTGCACTGTCGGAATATAATAAACAGGCGTCTCCATAATTTTATGCCTTATAGTTCATTAAATCGCGACCCCGTGCAAGACACGAGGTTGACGAGCACGAGTTCTGGATGGAACAACTTTTCAAGGGACACATCTCGTTAAGGTGACGCAGCATTGTAATGTCATCTTACGATACAATGCTGACGTATACACTCTAGGAACTAGGGACTTTTGACTCTGAATACCGTCAGGTTAACAAGAGCGACGTTGCCAAGAAGATTTGTATATGATTTAATAATACATTCCACTGTACAATGACGCCTAATCTTATCGAAACAAATAATAAGAAAGAACAATTATGTTCCGTACTCGAATTGTACATAATTAGTTATCATCACGTCTTGGCGCGACTGTCGGTATTTTAGCTGACTTAAGAATTATTTAATCCAAATAATAATATGCCAGAGTGGTTGTTTCAGTGGGTAAGGAATAACGATGAGAGTGCCATTCTAATTAATTTAATTAAAATATTTTCTTCTTGAGAGAGGGTGGGTCTTATATTAGTCGTACGAAGTTAACAGTTACGAGCAGTCTGGGAGAGCAGCCATCCCCTAGAGCGTATAACAGCCATAGGCTGTTACGTGGTAAAAAATTAAGTTTTTAATATGACACCCCCAGCAAGATTAATTATATCGTCCAACTTGACTCGTAAAAGCGTCAAATTGCAGGTTCTTTGAAAATATAAGATCGCTTTGCTCTCCACGGAAATGATCGTACAGACGACAATTGGAAGGGTCGTTAGTTCGGACCTTTTGGTATGGTTAACGTCTAACGGTAGTTTACGAGGGTAGACGTCTGAGGGTGCACGGAATTAAACTTGGATGCGCGTGCGTAATACGCAGCCTGTATCTAGCACTGCCTACCTCAATGCTTCATGCGTACTCGTAGTATTAGTATATCTAGGCTGACTATAAGTAGCCAGGTAAGGAAACACACAGGGAAGTACGCAGCTACCTAGGAAAGCTAAGCTAAGCTGAGCTAGCCGGTCACGAGCCAAGGAGTTAGCCCCCAGGAAGTCAAGCGAGAAAAACCCCAGGAGGCAATACGGAGCTCTGTGCTAGCAGAGAAGGTCTGTCTCTTGTTTCTGCCGGTGACATAAATAGTGACCCACTTCTCACCCTCGCAGTGTAGTAGAGCTTAGCAGGAAAGATGAGAACACTCCGCTTCATAGACCGTGCTAGGCTTGCCGAGAGGGTGATTCGTCATGAACCCCTTTCGTGCCGACGATGCCGGTGTGGACTAGGCACCAGGATGAGAGCGAACGAAGGCAAAGGGCGTGCGAGGGGTCTTGGTAAGATCATAGTTTCGGAAGGTGGGTTAGACAAATTGTTATCATCCCCTAACAAGGGTGGATCTAGTATTTCTCTCGATTCTTATTTACCCCGTACATATATTTTTATCCTTCAATTTCTTTTATTTTTTAATACCTATACTATCACCAGCAAAAAAACTAATATGTGATCCGATCCTGGATCTATAGTCAGGTACTTGTAGGACTTTTCAAGTGTTATCGAGTCCTTCGTTTATCCTACCTGTAATTGCAGCGCAAATCCTTCGCTCCACGCAATGCTCTGACGAATCCTTCCAAAGGAATAACAAGACGCTCACTAATTAATTTTCACGGCACTTTTGTAGGTTTGGACTCCGATAGGACGGCGTCTTTAGGGCGTAAACGATGCCATTCAGAAATCCTCGCTAATGACGTCTTGAATTATTGATTATAATAACGTTGTTCGCCGTTAACGATGCGTAGGAACAGCGTCTTGGGTCGTTATGAATGTGTGCTCGGTCAAAGGTTCCTCGTTAGGCTTATACGCTTTTTTAAAAACCAGACTACAAGCGAAATACCACGAAAATCTATTTTACGTAAGCCTCGGAATTGACTATGCATTTTTAATTATAATTACATCGCTATGTATCCGCACACTATTTATCAAGATAACGTCACAGAGGCGAGTGTACGGATCAGATAAGGGTAGATAAGTAACGCGTTTCACGGAAAGAAATCCAGTTATCAAAGTCGTTACATGTCAAGTTTTATTATGACCGATAATTCTTTGCGGGTCCAGAGAGTTGGGACGTTCTTTATGGTACGAGAATGCGTCTTCGGGTAGTTTAGGGCGACTCGTTTGTCTTCGTGTAGTTTATCACTTTCATGAGAAGTTTTGCCTTCCGAGGGCTTCCATGTATCCCTTAATAGTTTAGTATCATGAATGGAGTATGTAATTCCCTGACTCTGTTTTTTATTAGAAATATCCAACAGAGTAATGGACTATGAGATATACGTATATACGTGTACTTAGAAAATGAAAGGATTCCTTAGAGCATCCCATTGCATCCGCTTCCTTCTCTAGTCTCCAAAGATGGCTTTGCTATTATTTCCAGAGAAAAGGAAGCTTTCGTATTAGATTTTAACTTGCATTATCTGGCCAATGTGTTCCGGGAGTCCGAGCACCTTGAGCCAACGACGCAAACAATCCTCTCATTCTCCGGTATCGCTCCTCGCGCAGTCCCACGGGATCGAGTCAGAGACAAAGGCGAGAATAAATCGTAGCCCACAATGCCTTGCATCGCTTGCCCGAGCCACTTACAACAATGCCGCGAATGATCACGAAAACTCACCGATGGTAACGCCTATATACGTATAGGGGTAAGTTCCTCGTACAAGGTAGGTCGGTATAGGTGGTGATTCGGTTAGGAGAAAAATAGAGACGCGAGCACAAAGCGGTTCGAAGATTATCCAAACAACAAGAGGTTTTAAAAATTTTTTTTTAGAGAATGGTAAAGGGTTTACGACTCCTCTTGGGATCGACGTTTCGTACGACTTAAATAGAGTTGAAAGTATGAAAGAATTCAAACGTATTTCATATTCGATCTATCAATAATATTTCGAAGCTCAATATATTAGCTCCGATTGGAGCTGACGAGTATTTCTCAAATTTGTACAAGCTATTGGCTGCGAGTGTGCTTTTGCGTAACTTGTTGAAATTAATATACTTAAACTCTTAGCCGTGTGGTCTGAAGCGTTTGATGTATTCAATTCACGACTACTGCTGATTTTGAATTATATATTGCTGCTTCGAATTACCACTCGAGGTTGCTCTTCGAAGTAGTCTTGCTCATCGTCGTCCGTATGTCGACTACTCGTTAATTTAAGGCGAGACAGTGAATCACTGCTCGTATTACGCATTCACGAAACAACCCAGTCATCGTAAATCGTGGTTTAAGTGACCGCGGCTTATAATTTAGCGCACTTGAGTGTGCCAGTTCCTAAATATATTGATAGCACGAGAGATCACGAATTCAGTGAATACATGTAGGTTTATGTGGGGCAAGACGTACCCTTTAAGGAAATAATGACGACAGAGCAATTCCAAAAATGCGTATATGTCATGATTATCCCCACTTTAAATAAATTTTATGGATAATCCATCGAGGCTCACCTGGTCCGTCTTATCCGATCTTTCCTTACGCAATGGAACTGGAAGGACCATGTGGAATCATCATCGTCATTATTCCTCTAGACATTTTGAAATATATTTAGACTCAAATTGAAATGATCCGGGTCTAAGGTCTGTTTATTGTATGTTTGTAATTGGATTAACTGGCATCATTATCGATTCGAATAATGATCAATACGGAACTGTATCCTTCTTGGATCCCGAGTGTGTTATCAATAATGCAACGTTTCATGAAATTTAAATGAATGATGGTACTAATAAATAAGATGTGCTGGATAGTCAGCGTGATACCGTTTCCATTATTGATTAGATCGATTATGCGTTATCTACAATACTGACTCAAACCTTATGGTAGAAATAGAGTGCTTTCGCCATTTTTAACGAATGGTTATTATATGTGATACACACGAAACATATAATATTGAAAAGGTTTGATTTTATGATAATGAATTTAGTAGTCTGGGTTACGCGAGCATCGCAAAAATCTTAATCATGATAGAAGAACCTGATGGTCAAATTCAGAATAAATATGATAAGAGTATCCATTATGGACTGTTTATTTTAAAAACAAGAACGATGAATTTTCTTAATTTTTTTAGTATTTTCATTTTCCGTTATCCCTTTGTTGCTATAATCGGTTGAGCCTCTCTATAAACGCGAAACCATGTAAATCCGTAGAGTGCGAATTCCTGAACTGCGAATAAACATACGAAGCTTTCCGTTAGAGTGTCGATCGATATTGGCTGAAAGATAGAAAGCAAGTATACCAGAGGGAGAGAAAGAGAGAAAGAAAGAATGTGAAATTGAAAGTTAAACTAACAGAAAATATTTCTATTTGATTACCACTTAATCTTTTCTTTGGGTTATCCTTCGAGAATTTCTTCAGGAAGAAACAAACTTGTGGATACAAAAGAAACATTACGTTTCATACAAAAATTAATGAAACAGCGTGAAAGATGTGTCACCCAAGGGTGTTCCGTTAAATTTATTAATTGGCAAACTTAATATAAACCTGTATAGTTTATGGAATACATATGAAAATACTATAGGTATCTTGTCTTCTAAATTACTAGAACTATGTCTTTCTAAATTGAAATCCACCACTTATGTTCTAGGAGACCCAAAAAAATGGTCATGTATATCTAGTGTATACATATAACGTGAAATACAGAAAATATAATAAAGTTCCATCAACACGCGTTAAATTTTTGAGCCAATAAAAAATTATTTGAAAGCTGCTTCACTCGTTAGCCGCAATTATCTCATCATATCCATTTAAGGAATAAGATCGACTTTGCGTTCCTGCGCACCATACTATAAAACATAAAAAAAAACAGTATTTCTGGCCGAGATCATTCTCATCCAGCAAAGTAGTACAAGTAAGCAAATGAGCACCCCTGTGGATGAAGAGCTTCAGCAAAATGAAACGTAAATATTGGCCGAGCTACTCTCCTGGAGGTGAACTTAAAACTCCCATCCGTATTAATAAAGATGAGCGTATTCTGTACAGCCGATATATAAGTAGTAATGATGTATTTGCGATGGTAGTTTCTCCTGTCAAAATCATCAGCGTGAAAAATAATAAACTAAAAAATAATATTTCTCATTCTCTCCTTGGGTTTCATGAAATACTAAACGATCTACGAGGACCAGCGTATACATATGCTAACGTAATGTATCAAACGCCATGAGGTTCGCTTCCTCTTGGTTTATCATGGTTACGGTAAATATGACTAACGTAGTAGTTCGGGTTAACCGTGGACTATTTACTACTTAACTAGGTTAAATCGTACTCCGACTGAATCGGTACTTGGTTACACACAGATATATCTATATCGATCGAAGACTTGTAGCACTTTGAAGTTCCCAGAAATTGCATATACCTGAATCAATATCCACTATAACTGAAAGCCAAGATACAACTGTAAGGTTGATCCCTAAATATCGAGGTATACTGTATTAAACAAAAAATGTCATACAAGTTCAGTATAAGGATGCTTCTTGGAAGATCTTTAAAATAAATACTGTTATCGTGCAGTTATCACATCGCATAATCCTGCTTACTGTGTAGATCAAGATACATATAAACCTTAGCTAATTTGAATAATACGCCAGTACGTATGCTGCTCAGAAGTGAAACACGTTCAGGGATTTACGATCGGTAGCCAGGCGAGTGGTGGAAGAAGAGATCGACTTGCGATGGTTTATCTCACTCTCGAATATTATATTATAGTACAGTATAGTATGCGTCTACAGTGCTTGATACTGTATAGGTAATATAGATGTATATTTTATCGAGCATTTCGTTCCTGTACGCATATATCGGCAGAATCTCCGCGAGAGCTTTTTACGGTGCGCGTTATCCATGGTACTTTGAAAAATATGGATCCCGCGGCCGTATGAGCTTTTTCGTCGTGTGGACGGTCCAGCCATAAAGACAGTCCTGCCGGTACGGTATAACACAGTATAGCTGCCGTTTCGGTCGCACTGGTTGTAAAGTTTCCATTTTCGCGCGTTTACATTTAAATCGGGACATTAGCGAGTGCAATTTAATTCCAATTTACAACTTTACAATTCCGAATGAATCGACACTGTATACTGGAGATCTCGTGCATTCGAATTGCCGCTACATTGAACTACGGTTGTTCTGTATTCCATGCAGTGCACTACCTTGCTACTGTTGTACGCGTGACAATTTCTGGACGTCGTTTGAATCGGTTGCACGATAACAGTGCATATCCAGTATTTGATCTTTTGGGAACACCATTATGCGAGCTTTTCAATCGTTAAAGAGTAACTGTGCCCATAGTGTTTTTTCATAGATGAATTTAGTACTGTATTGAAGTTATGATTGGTAATTGTTGAATGAAATAATATGAGTGTCTATATGCCTTGAAGCTGCTATTAAATTATGTAAAACGAGAATGAGAAACTCATAAGCTTATTTCTGAAGCTACCAAATATTTATATATTCAGGATATACTCTTACGCGGAAAATCTTTATCTCTATATGCCAGTACACTTTTTACTTCAGGGAGCACTAGAGAGATATTGATTTTACGTGTATTTAACATTAGGCAGCTACAGCTGGACCAAGAGGTTGATCTGTTTTTTCAACATGTATAAAACAGTGAAATCTTTAACAAGTCGTAAGTAGTTTTCATAGCAAGAGAAAAATATAATATAGTTCAGTGGAAAATGATGCGCTTAAGTACTTTCAAGCGCTAACTTTATGTCGAGCCTTATTAACATTAGAATGTTTATTACGTCGTATTTCATGGAAAATGATGCATTACGAAACTGAAAACGAAAATCATCACAAATATCGTCACGAAAATGAGTAACGCTTGAAATTCTGATATTGCTAACGCGTGATTCTGTGAAAATGCATAACTCATAAATTCTAATAATGTTAGTGCGCCATTTCTGTGCGATTAGTGGGGGTATGTATTGTGACGTTATTTTTGGACGTCACAAAGGTCCCGTAGAAGTAGCTTCCGTTTTTCAATTTCGGGAAGCATTTACGCCCCTTTCTTAATAAATACTGCGCAACCGGCCAGGAGCTCCAGGGTCATAGGCTGATTAGGGAACACTAAGCTAATAGTTTCTTGTACAAATATTTGATACGTCACGACCACATCACCGATACCGAGCCATCTAGACAACTTGAACTCACGAAGAAGAATAAGCAGATTTTACGCCAAGGAACGTGGAGAGCTGCCGTGTCGACCTGACGACTCCACCCTATGAGGGACCCTACACGACAAAGAAGACGGAGGGTCACCCCAAAAGGATTGCGCCATGGACTCTACCTCACCTGTCGTTTCGTATCGTCGTTATCGACAGTCCATAGTAGTAGGACTAGTACCGAAGACGAGGAAGTCTCGAGTTCCGTGAGGCACCTCGTGCTGGAGGATCCGCGGGCCCCCAGAGTGGAGGCACCGTCACTGGCTTGCCAAAGGTGGCAGAAACGACCAGACCTACCGACGACATTAGGATCCCAGCCAATATCGTCGAGGACAGGGTCGGATCTCATCGCCACCAGAAGCCTCTGGACACCCCGAAGTACGGCAGCGAGGACGTGACTATGTTCCGCGTGGCCAGCGAGCAGACGACCAGGATGTCAAAATGTTGCGTTTAGTCCGCGAGTGGAACTTTTAATTTACGTCGTCCTTCGGAGTTGCTTACAGGAAGGCTCCGGCATCTATTGAATATTTTCGAAGTCCGTCTCGTAGGGGGTAAGGCGATTGAGCCATAGATGTCACTCTAGTATTATATCGTTTATATTATTGAGGAATAGTACCAACGGCATGACTTTTGTAACGGCGTAGTAATACGAGTATTGTAAATCCTCCCGAGGATCTTATTGGCTATTTAAGGGCACTACTTTTGATTGTTAGTGAGGACGCGAGGCCCAGCCCTACAGTGAACGTTGCGTGTAGAACATTCTTGTCTGAGTTACCACCGTGGTCGGGTGCGAATTTTGTAGCTGCAGTAGTTTCGATAATGCCGGTAAGAATCTTGTAACGAGTCACGAAATCTTTTCCATACAGCTGACTTTAGTATCGTTGTTCGCGTTCGCGTTTTTCTCAAGGCCTCCGCCTATGGATGATTTCTGTATTGCTAACGTGGAAAGATTCCGTGTATCGCCTATATTTCTGTAGTGAACTATTATTTCTTGATTTTGTAATATTTTCTTAGCGCAAAAGTCTCGTGATCCTGGAGACCTAACAGAAAGAATCCGCGAGTTCTCGCTTCTCGACGACGCGTGTATCGTATCGTGTTTGTCTCCCTTCTCGAGACCTCACGTTTCGTAGCGTTTATCTCGCTTCACGGGAGTTCATGGATCGTAAACCTAAGTTTCGTATAGAAATTACTTTATATTTCATTGGATTTATCTGATTTATTGTCGATTTTATTTCTTTGATTTGTTTCAAAATTATTATTTGTTACTTGTTGAAATTCTCATTCGTCCTAAATAAAAGGACACCTGTTATTGTTTTCTATTCCGAGGTTCTCATTCTCCTAATCAATCCCCTTACTAACACCTAAGTGGATTCCTGCCCTTCTACCACTTCTCGAATCATCTGTGCTAGTCGGTGCCACTCTCTCTCCGTCCCTTCTGGACTTATTATGCAGATTTAGTTCCATGACGCAAAGTTGCGTCTGGCGCCCAATCGGTCAATTTTTAGGTATCGTATTCCAGGGGGATAGAGCTTTATTATTTGTCGACGGGAATTCAGCCGATGGCTACGAACGGCTCGGGTAGTTAATTTTGGATTAATATTCGGAAAAAAGTTTCGTCACAGTATATATGACACAGAACTTGACAAATTCTAGAATTCCTATGTTTCGCAAATTTTTTATATCTCGATTTTAAATCTTGTATCGAACATCCTAATGTTCTCCGTTGGTTACGCAGAGTGCAAGGTCTGTGTATTTTTGTAATATAATTTTTTATATATAAGTCTTTAAAGGCATGTCGAAGTTTTCATCGTTTTCGACCTGTTAAAAAAACACATTAAACTCACGGACAGACTGTAGACTACCCAGATTCAATCTCTCCGATCAAATATTATGGGTTGGGTTCATTCAATGGTAAGATATCAGAAAACTTCATTGGCGTAAAATTGACTTTGACACTGGCGTAGGCACTAGACGCGGCATAAGACTAGTACGCGGTTACGAAGGTTGGTTCGGCAAGAATAATAAGCGCAGCGCACATGTGCACAAAAGCTCTTCAAATATTTGCCAGAGTTTGGCGAGGCTCTCGAGACATCTTCGCGTTTTGAAGGAAATACTCGAGCACTGACGACGGCAACGTTAAAGACGACATTACTGCACCCTTGCGTCCTTCTCGTGCCACCCTTGCTACCACCGTTTCAACTATCTAACTATGTATATGTCTAGTCACCTAGGTTCCTTTTCTGGAGCCATGTAACTCAGTGCTTCTTTTCCATACCTAAAAATTGCCTCTTGCCTTTTTTTACCCCCCCCCCTCCCCCCCTCAAAAAGGCGAATCCCTCCTTCGACTAGGTCCCGTTCATTGAATAACGTCCCGAACAACGAACCCTTCGTACAATTCCTCGCGAGCCAATAAAATTTCGCTTCGCGCACCTAAAAAGTTATCACTCGCTGAAAGCGCGCTACCAACTTAATAAAATTCTTTGCTTGTATGGTACAGTCAAATGCGCGTCATGTACAGCCACGTCTATACCAGATATCTAGACGGTAAACGTGTTTACAGCATACGCAGTGCCCACGTAATAAAATATACAGGCGTCTAGTATTGTTTAAAATGGCAATATGTGGGTAAACAAAAGGAGTAAAGTAAAGAAGAATAAAAATACGAAGTATAGGCAAAGATAAGAAGAAAAGGGGATAGTAGCACGTGATGCGTGACACGTAAATTTCATGGTGAAAAATATTATCCGTCCTTCCGGTGTGGTTTTCGTTCAAGAAGGAAACGTGTCATCCACCGTTTCACCTGTATCTCTGGGACCGTTGGAATTCTGAATAGCAACGTGGTAACCTAACCTAACCCAACCTTACCCAGATGCGATCGAGACTTCCCAGGAGGCAGAATTCTCGAAAATGGTCAATGCGTATATACAGTTTATAATGGAAGTTCTACACGAATCCAAGTTACGTTAGAGTGCACGTGTACCGACCTAAGCAGCTTACAATATGTACTTGATGCAGTCTATATTTAATCTCACCCCCCAAGTACTGCCGCTACCACTACTGCAGTATTATAACTACTACTAGTACTATATGGTTCTACCCATCGCTACGATACTATTAACAGTATTCCTACTACCACCAGTAACGTCGCGCCTGTAGATGCGGCCTAATGAAGTTGGAGCTATAAGAGGATTTATTGTCGGCCGGTAAGAGTAACCCGTGGTGCAAGCAGACTCTCTTCGCCGCGAATGTGGCAATACGCGTAAACGTAGATGTTTGCAATGCAGGGAAGATTTATGAACGTATTCAAAAATGTAAAAAAAATTCAAAGCACTCAGCTGACTGCTTAAATAATTTTGAGAGAAAAAAATTTCATGCGCATTCATCGTAAAGTCTGGTTTAGAATATTTTTGGTACGGAATGTACAACGTTTTCATTCGATGCCAAACAAGGGGGGAGTCATCAATCGGAAGAATCGGCGTATTCGTCTTCTTCGCGTTTTAAATTTACGGAAGGGACAATTCGCGAATTTCTAATACGGCAGATGCTTTCTGGTCGAGACGTTCCACAGTTAATCTTCTGGAACGAGTCAATTTCGTTGTGCTATGAAGCGAGGGTAAAGCCTTCGATACCCCGCGGGTACATCGATACCGAAAGAATATACGGAAAAGTCTATGTTTCTTTGATTCTTGTACAAATAGAGGAGATCGAATTGTACGAGTTTCTAGTGGCGTCGGCACCTTTTCTGCCGGCAGAAAATCTTTCGTATTCCTTGCGTGGATTTTTAAAGGGGGAAATACATTGGGCATTCGTAATAGCAGTCGATAAAATAATATTATATTGTGATACTAGAATATCATGGGCATTTTTTTCAACTTTCTTTTATTCCTTCTTTTTTGCTGTCTTATTAAAGGTACGAGAAATCCGTGTGGAGGGTGGATGCCGCGGTGTTTCTTGTGAAAAACGTGGGAAGAATTTTCTTTCAATTCTTATGAGATCACAAGAATCGAATTTTGTATATCGTCGATGCATGGGTGTATCTTTTCCTTTGGTATATATGGGATAATGTAAAATTGGTACAAGGCGTGTATCTTCAACAAGGTATATCGTCACGTACACGAACTAGTGGCTTTGTTTCTACATGAATTTTCAAATATCCACCGAGATATGAAATCGAATAAGGTATAATATTTGCAAAGTTTTATCTGACTATAGCTTCAGTCCGTTCATACGTATCGTAACGATTATTTTGAAATTTTTATAATATACTGTCTACTACAATAATTTTATTTTACTCAAACTTATTCTTACTTTTCGTATATCAGGTTGCAATTTTACATTTGAATCATGAGGATCATGCGAATTAGGAATGATTTCATTGTTTTTTAATGCCGAGACGTATAACGTAATTCGTCGAGTATCAACAACCACGTTAGCTCACTCGATAACCATATTTCCTGTTTAATATTAATAACATTTTCAGCCTGTAACGCTTTACCGCGTTATGGCCGAATGTAATTTCCAGAGAAAATGTAATCGAAACGCAACCCAGGCGACCATGCAATGGATTATTCAGAAGCGAAGCATTGCAACGGGATTTACATGTTTCAAAAGCAACATTTACCTGCCACCCTCTGGTTCTTCGCAATTTCCTATTCTACCTGTTCCAGTTCAAACCATTTTGCTTACAGTACCGTACCATAAATACATTTATACATAGGTCATCTTATTCGTTATACGAAAATTACGAGAGAAATTTCATCGCGAAAAAAAAGAAAAAATCAATTATGTAAGCCTACTCGCACCGAAGCAAGAAATAATGTTTTCTTTCAGACGTCGTGGAAATAAGGAATATAAATAAAATGCGAGTAAGCGCGCCTCTTCCAGGTGTGAAATTGTCAAAGAAAGAAGCCCGCTTGGGAAATTCGATTACTACTTCCAGAAGATGACCTTTTCCTTTACCGTCTGGCATTATGACCTTCTTTCATCTCTTCTTTACCATGCCCTTTGTCTTCTCTTGGATTCCACACTGGTTCTAATGGATATCTTTGTAGGTGACACAGGGATCCTAAGATTAGGGTGTATTTTTAAGTAGAAGTAAGGAACGCATAAGGCTAGAGCAGACTAGGAAATCAAAGAAGGATGTTTTTACTCAATGATAATATGTTTTCTCGTACGACACAACCTGGGCAATTATTTTCAGCGCAAGCTCAGGAACCTTATTGCGACAGGCTTTTTATTTCTGACGATCACAGACCTCAGTAGATGAACAAAACGAATCCAAGAAGGGAACTCGTTTATCTTGAAGTGAACTAAATCGCTCTTATGAACTCGTCGGTAAATGGTAACGAAGGATATTTTCCCCCAAAGACCATCAATGGCCAGATACACTTTGGATACTTTTCAGAATTTATTCACGATGGATATATATATTTTTTCAAAAACTTTTACCAAGGCTCTTTTGAGTAAGATATGGAAATAAAGAAAGCAGGCGTGCGCGATACCGTTTATCCGTCTAATCTGGAGTTTTCCAGATGAAAGGGAAGAAAAAAACAAAGAAAACGAGAAGCACGTGAGCGCACTGAGAAAACAGAGCTATATTTTTTCCAAGTCCGTCAATTTCTGTGCGCAGCCAGTGATTAATGCTTCGAATCTACTGCGTTTCCCTTATTCTCTTTCCCAACCACACCAGCGATCTTTCCGCGGTTGATTTCTCGCTTTTCCGCCAAAACTCTGCTGCCCCCGTGTGTAAGTATCGGGAGAGTTATTAGAGGAATATTTTGCCCCACGTATGATGTACCATGTGTGTACAAACGAAGAAAACCTTTACGTATATGACTTTTGGGACAGGTGACGAGTCAACGTCCAAATCAACAGAACTAATGAAACTGTCGTTCAAAAAACGACGTGATGCCGTCCGGAATCAAAATGCTTTGGCAATTTGTTATATATACAAACTTAGCAACGCAGGAACGTCAAATTTACGTCTATTTTCGACATACCTGTCAATTGATGATATTAAAATGCAGTACGTTATATTATATTTTTTAATGTAATCTATCTAGCATTATTATTTTCTAACTGTCTAAGGAATATTGACTGACTGACTAGTTATCTAAACTATGCAATTTTTTATAAAAAGAAACGTATTATCTTTCCTCTCGGATAATAGCCTGAGGCCGTCGAGCGATGACGGAAGCCTCTGATGAGCAGTCTTGTAGCTACGCTGCGCTATTGTTAAGGGAAATTCGATACTGAATTAGTGGCAGAGATTTAATTAATGTTGTTCAAGCATTGCGTTCGCGTGGATTTCAAAAATCAATAACACGTACCTACCAATGCCTATGTTACATGTGCACCTTCTCGTTTCGGCAGGGCTGCAGGTATAACGTTTCAAAAGAACAATAAATTTGTTTTCATGAAAAATGTGAAAATCACGATTAACGAAGATATCCCTAAATTTATGTGTTTTAGCAATTTCTGGATAATGAGCTTGATGGACTTTTGAAAATTACGTAAAAGCAACGAATAACAGTTTTCAAATACGATATCGCATGAATGAAAGTAAACCGGCCTATAAACATAGGACTTTCAACAAGCATACCCCCTTTTGCTTTCAGGCCCGCGTTGTAATAAGTCTTTTATACTGTTGCTAATTTGACTTTATTTATGAATGTGGTTTTGGGTTTTTACGTTTCTGTTGAAAAGAGTACTTTGATGATCGGTTGAAAAACATTCACTTGTACTATAGATCTTAATATTTGAATGAATGGACCCTCAGAAATATATCTTAAGGATATTAACGGTACCACTTGAATGTCGGCTTGAACTGGAAGTGGCTTTTCTACGAATTTCCTCGAAGATTGCTAACGTCACTTCTCGTATATGCGAACTCCAAGATGGCGCATAATCTTTTTGCAAAGCAATAGCACTGCTATTACTCGAAGGAATTCTTGTTCGTATATGTACAGAGAGAGAGAGAGAGAGAGAGAGAGAGAGAGAGAGAGAGAGAGAGAGAGAGAGAGAGAGAGAGAGAGAGAGA
>JARQTJ010000718.1:66261-77220 GCA_030142635.1 Trachelus troglodyta
AGAGAGAGAGAGTGAGAGAGAGAGAGAGAGAGAGAGAGAGAGAGAGAGAGAGAGAGAGAGAGAGAGAGAGAGAAGGTACGGGAGATAGCAGGGAGAAAGAATGAATTCGCGATTTTCCAAAGTAGTACGTAAACCTCCATTTCTACTTGGCTACTGACCCGTAGCGAAATCTCTCTATGCTCGTAATAATCAAATAAAAGTTACGGCGTCTTTATGAAGATAGAGCTGTAAACCTGGATGAGATCGGAGGAAGTCATTGGACTTCGACGCTAAATAAAGTAACCTAAATCCAAGACCAATCAAGCTATCAATAATAATGGGGATCGTACAGAAATAAAGATGAAATCGAGAAACAAATTATTTTTCACGATTTCGTCGAAAATGGTGACAAGAAATTGTCACGATGTCCTGGGATGGTACGAGATTAGATTTTATTTTTTCAAGGCAGTAGTCATGCCGGATGAAAATTACGATAAACTCAAACCCTAGGGTTTCGGACTGCCGTCCTATGACATGGTCAGGGATTGATGCGACCGGAAAATCAACTCACCCTCTGCTTGCCATTTCATTCTTTGGGTTGCCGCTGGCCGCTGCTCCATATTTTTTTTTCTATTGTCTTACGATATTTCTAAAATAGAATATGGGGGGAGGGGGAGCACTACACGCATTCATTGAATTCTTTGGCGAGAATTTCATTCCGGGGTATATGACATTGTTTTGAGGTTATTCGATTTTACTTACTCGCAGAACTTGTATAAACACACAATTGCACAATTATTATTATTAGACAAACTGACAATTTTGTTGGGTATGATTTTGGTAAAACTTTCCGAGTTCAACAGTTGGCATGCAATAATATAATTATAATGATATGCTAATAATACTGACAGCTTTCAAAATTAAAAAAATAATTAATTACAATTTAATGATTTTATGATGACGTAACGCTAATAATTAATAATATTCAAAAGAGCTTCCATTCCATAGTTATGCGCTCCATCGAAACGATGGAATGTCAATTAAATTGAGTAATGCTTAATTACTAAATGTTTTCAAGAGTGTGACGCTCTATTCTTAAGCACAGCTATTTTGCTATCTGCATCTGCTTTGGAATATTTGAATTTATTGTATTCGTCATTCTATGGTAACGACATTTCAAAAGGACTTGAGTCCAATATTCTCATTCTTTACTGCTGCAATATTGTACGTGAGCTTCAGCTGATTGGTTAAACCATTTTGAAAAAATAGCAAACACCATCAGATTGTATATTTGTTTTCCATTGTGAGTATGGATTATGCAATAACATACAATTGATTTTCATTACATTTTAACCGAATGGACATTTTATTATCCCAGTGTTAAATATCTACGCTGACGTTAATTAATTCAAAATTTGTCTACGTCCAATTGAATCAATGCTAAATATTGTATTCGATTTAATTCTAGTGGGTTGTTGTTATGGTATAATATAACGATAATGTGTATAAATTTAACAAATGCCAATCGGCTTTGTAGCAAACATTTGTTTCGTTCATTTTATACGTCACTTGAGCAAAATATTATTTAAAAAATAGGATTTTTGATTTTCTATCTTTTCATCCAGGTTATCTTACAGTAACATCTCATCTTATCTCCGTTACATGGAAGTATCGATTTCAAGGGGTAAGGAAATATACAGAGGCAATGCCTGACGTTTATGAGAATCCTTGGTTACAAAGGATACCGGGGATAACATGGGGAGCAGTACCGTCCCAACTGAAATTTATCAACATGCTAAATCGAAGATTTCACAGCCGAACTACTTTTACGGTAAGTCATCCCACTTTCAGCATGCAGAGAAATCACGAGTCAGAATTTGTTATCAAGCTAGATAAGATTATATCGAACTCCTGTCTTTGGAGTCCTCGTGACGTTACTCGACGAATTCAACAATATATGAAAACCTTACATATTAGGATAGCGACGCTGATGCTATTCCTGAGGTTCCACCACCCACGCCGGCTCTTGGACAACTGAAGTATCCTGCTTTGTGTATTTCCAAGAAGACTCCCTCATTTTATTTTATCCGCCGTAAGAACGTCTGCGATGTAATTTCACGAATGAATTCCAAAACTGAGCCAACGGAAGAAGAATGTGCGATTATTCAAGAGAATCATACCAAGACGGTAAAGCGTAATAATAATTCGCAAGAAATTCGCGTACCTATTTTACAAGCATGCATTCCTTTCTTATTTGATAGAATTCAACAGTACGGAATGTGTATAATACAGCAGCCTATGTTTTTCCAAAAAGTGGAGAAACGAAGATGTATTTATGGCAAGTGCCAAGGAAGAATAACAATTCCACCAATAAAGTCCTTTAAAAGTCTGGTTCAAATGTATTTAAATTAAATTTAATATATAATGTAAAATAACATTTTAAAAATCCTAAAATCGCATCAAGGTATCAGAAAAGAAAAATTCTATGTATTCCAAGAGATTCTTATAAGTTCTGTAATGTAATTAACCAACCAAGTGTCAATTTCCCTGAATTCAAACTTAAATCTGTCTTAAGGAGTTTTACGGGTAAATGTAACGAGAGCAGGTCAAGCAAGGATTCCTAAATTATTCTGAAACACGTGTTATTCATCGATCCATTCTTGAAAAGGTCCACTCGACCGATCAGCAATCCTTGTAAGGGATCCTTGGGCAAAAGGGCTGAGAATGTTCACATGAGTGGAAAAAGCTTCTTTGCGATAAAAGATTTCTAGAGTCCATTTAGAGAGAAGAGATTTCTTTATATAGCTGTCGTTTGAGCCTTAGAATATTTCAAGTCTATCAAAGTTCTCTTCAACTAATTATATAGTATGTAGTATATTTTTTAAATCGCAGCAGTGCAATAAGTAAACTTGAAAATTTGTGAAGAAATCTGCAATAAATACTTTCGATAAACTCATCCATCGGTATTCGCTTGCGAAACGAAGCACTGCAGAGTGGTTCAACAAGTGCTTAAAAAAACTTATTATTATATTCGATCTTGTTATTAAAATGAGAATGACATCATTAAAACTAGATATTTTCATGAAACTATGTATATCCATCCGATCTAAATTTCAATTTACAAGTTTCACTGCAATTAAAATCGCTTCATACGGTCGACGTAGCCGTATAATGGAAATCTGCAAATTCTCTAGCATTTAATACAATTAATGCAAATGCAAAAAGGAGGGGGGGCAGATGTGAAGGGACAAAACGAATGGCGATAGAGGCATAAGCGAATTACGGGAAGGGTAGGTGGAAAGACCGCAAACCAATGGCGAATTGGATGACGGATAATAATCGTAATAATAAAGTGCTAAAAAGGATATTGCTACGATCCTTAAGTCTGATAATAAAATTGCTTCTAATTATAGATTGTTATCGACAGGCAAGAAATTTAATACAAGTCAATAAGCTCGTGTTACGGTGACTTAGTTAAAATTCTCGTGCCTTAGAATGTTATTAATTTCTGGTTCAATATTAGAAGCAGGGAAGATAACGAAGGAAAATAATTAAGTACAAAACAATCGATCTACCCAGTATTATTGAATATGCAGTCAAAAATTGAATTATTCATTTTTATTATATTTGTTATATGTATAATGTAATTTTTAATATATTATATATCTATTGTACTATATAAGTAAAAAAGTATTATTTTATACATTATTGATAGAATAGAATTATTCCATGAGCCAAGGGTATTAACGAATTAGTGTAACCTCAAAGAACATAAATTCGTAAATATAGATTTTAATTTAGACCTCGTTAAAGAATTAAGCATTTTGTAATAAACAATACAACTAAAGTTACTTTCATTAGTTACTATTGTCCCAGTTATATCATCGTATCCTGTATAGCCAGTAGTCCGTATTCACAACTCGCTCTTAAAGTCACTAACAGAGTCGCTTGTCGCTAAGAAAAAATTTAAAAGCGCGCTATTAGCACTAAAAGCGAGTTCTGAATACGGGCTAGTAACTTTAAGACACCCTGTACACGTATACTATAGTATAACGAAGTGTTTGCGCGAAGGATGATTAATGACGTATCTCTGACGTTTATCTAAGGCTATAAAGGAAAGGTCATGGCGAATAGCCGATTAAATAGACACAATTTAACGTTTAATTGATATTTCATGCTCCGAATCCTACAATTCAGCACACCAGAAATTCATCCACCCTCCCTTAACGCCTCAAGCTTTGACTTGAAATTTAATGAGCTCCGCACAACTTTCTGATTGAATAGTAAACCAAGAACTGTAATTTTGCATTAGCATGCAAACAATAATCTCGCTAGCCTGGTTAGCTTATCTTAACTCTTAACTCGTTACCATCTACAAGATGCACGTCTTGCGATATACAACAAGCCATACGAACTGGCCATCCGCCATTAAGTAACTTATTGATAATACGAATTAATAATACGCACTCTGGTGGCAAGTTGTATACTATAACAACGACTGCCGTAAAGTCACAGATAGTCGATTACTAAGTACTAATAAACAATTTAAATAGAACCAAGTCTGAAACTTTGGTGGTAGCCATGACAGCTTGGCACTGCAGCGCCACGGTGGCGATTCGCCTTACCAATCGAAATGGACGTAGATAAGTATCATTTCCGAATATTTCTTTTACGGCTGTACTAGCCTCAATCTGATGGAAGATGAATGTGGTAAGAAAAAAAAGAAAGTCGTAAGTATAGGCTAAAAAGACTTTTTTTTTTCATACCGAGTAATATTTATCTAGGGACTCGAGATTGCGCAGCTCGTTTAAAAAAGTGAAGAGCCTGAAGTGGCACCCAAGTACCTCCCGCCACTTCGTTTCTAGCCCCTACTAAGAAAGTGCCTCCTGTTTCGGCAGAGAAACATTGATATTCGCGTGGTATGCCATGAGGGCGTTACGGGTGGATGGGGTGAGAAGACGAAGGGTCGCAAAGGAATGCAAATGAGATGAAGATGGTAGGAGGGGAAGGCACTGAAGGGTAGCCATGAGGGTGCCTCGTGAACAGCCGAAAGATAGGGGTGAAGTCCCTGGGATGAAGGGTAAGTGAAAGCGTTATAGATTCATCTGCATTTTTGTTTCTCATAGTTTGAATAACATTTTTCCGAGGTACGCGTGACAATTTTCGCCTATTATATTTATTTCATAGTCATTTCCTTTATAGAGATTATTGATAGTTTTTCCATTTTTATCCAACATTTTTTAGCATTAATCGGAGAAATAATTAGATTAGCACTCAGTGAATGTTCTGACAAAAAATTAGTCACATCGACGTAACTAATCTAGAGGACAATGTAGACATTGGGCGGCTGCAAGATCAAATCGTTGTTCTACTTGCTTTTAATAACGTTATATTAACGTTGTTTCTCTTTATTCCTCAGTATATAAAGCCGAACAACTCACATTCTCGTCCCGCAATCCCCTGACGTCCACGGCGTAACATCAAACGTGGTCACAAATTCAATATGTATTATCTGAATTACGTTGCGACAACCTTCAAGATTGTTGGGGCGGGGGTGGGGGGGTGGTTGGTAGGTATTCTACATTCCCAGTTTTTCCTATGGTGTCACATGGTCTCATACTATACATATGTTTGTCCACAAATAAAACGTGAAGTCTATAAATTTCTTTTACCTTGAAACTCATGCCAAGATGAGTCTTTGAAAATACACACTACTCGTTGAACAGACTGTAAACAGAAGTTGTGTGATTTATTAGAATAAAAAAAAACATACAAAAACCTAGGCACTTTGTATCGAGAAAATTATCAAAGTATTTGCGTGAAAGAGGGAAAATGTGTTTCTTTGAATTTTTTCTCTGGCTTCTGTCCCAAGATGCCCGTCTCCATTTAAATCACTGCCAATGGAGGTTCTCGATCGATCAAGGGATGGTTACTTGGATTACGTTAGGCTGGTAGGATTTCTTCGGGTCGGGCATTGGCCTGACACTCCCCAAGACTGCCAACTGAATTAGGACTTGGGGTCGAGGGTCGCGTTAAACACTCAGAAGATGGATAGAACAATGTACAAGGCTATCCCTTTCAATCCTTTACACTTTTATTCGTTTACCTTCGACTCGAGCTTTCCCGACGTTTGCCGATGTTGTACGAGCAGTGCTGCCAACGTTTAACGGTGAACGTCCTTAGGGGAAGTGATTGTGCTTAAATTCTCGGACGTTGGCAAACGACACTTTGCTGGGGTTCAAGCGTGCTTTTCACAGGACAAATCAATTCGAGCTTGCAACAAAGGTGTCACGTCCGCAAACTGTCGAGACAGCATCGATTGGTTGCGGGCGTGATTTGAATTGGTAGCTTGAAAGTGCCAAGAGGGAATTTGGAAGATACAGAATTTTCATTCGTTTGTAGAAATTTTGAATGTACATACATATTCATAAGTGGATGGCCCATATACGTAAATACATATATAGGCAGCGGCAGAGAAGAACGGCTGGATATTGGTTTAAATAACGTAATCCATTTATTTTGAGGTTCTGTCAATTGAGTGGAACCCTTAAAGATGGATGATCGTTGTAAAACGACAAACAGGATATACATGTGGTTAGATAACGTTCTACGAATTTTGAAAGAATTAACAAGAAATCTATCTAGTCCAATAGGTTACTTGAGATAGCTTCCTTGATTTTATCCTTTGGCCTATTGGATATTGCATGAGCTCTGTTTATATTTTAATCATGTTTAAATTTTAATTTTTGACACATCTATTTCCATTTCACTGTACTGTTGCCTATTCTCTCATTGCAGAGTTTTAAATTAACTGAACAGTAATTTCAAGTGTTACGGTATAAAAAAAGAAGATTATTTTTATACAATAGAATTTCTTTGTACAATATTACATTCCAAGAAAAATTGAATCCTTTGTCAATGCATAAATAAAACACAATAAGATAGGTGAAAACGAATGAAAAAATTTTTTTAAAGCTAATATTACACGGTTTCAGATTTTTGTGACTGCTTATATCAAGTGAAAGGATCTTATATTACTCACAGGTAATAGAGGCATATGCGTACAACCGATTCCATGATGTCTATACATTCTATAATGACAGGCCTAAAATTACCGACCTGAAGTGAACCTGATATCGTCATGCATACACCTTCCTCGAATAAGAGAGTTTGGTCAGTTCCCAGAACGATGGGGTTGATCGTAAGACTGGCATTTCTATGCACGCGATACCCAGGTCGAGGGTGATTTCAGAAGCATTTGAAATTATAACGTTCCACCGAATACCTTGTATTGAAATCACTCCGTTGAAAACAAAATAATAAGACGGGGGATATAGTATGAAAAGTATGCGTGCTACTTCATGATTTCATTCGCGGAAAAATAAATTCACCAAACTCCCCCATCTATCCAATCTCCTTACCCAAGGGAGTACTTTGTAATTTACAACGTATTCGAAAGAGCATTTCGTCGCGGCTCGATTCCCCGAGACGAACTGAGAAACAATGAAAGCTCTGTCAAGTGCTCCATAGAGAAAGCCGACAGAGAAACTCCCTTGGGATACGGATAAGAAAAGTGAAGGAGTTTACCTCTACACGTACGTGGAATAACGGGGATATCGTAGGACATCCTCGATTGGCGGGAGACGTAAACTAAACGACTTCTAGTCGAAAAGACACCCCTTGTATTTTCACGTGCCATTTCGGTCTCTCTAGTCTCGCGAAGTGTTACTGTGGAATTAGGTAAAGTCAAGGGGATGATGTATCTACAAATTTCAGGCCTCCTTCCCAGCGTTAATTCTGCTCTCCCTCTCTAGTTCAAAACTCCCACTCGTGGTATCCTCGTTCATTTTTTTTATTTTCACCAGGTTTCTTCCCCATCGATGAACTAAGTTAACGATCTTTCAAAGTCTCACACCGTTATAGGAGCTCGGCTGCGTAAACAAGTAGCAGAGCGCGCAATTTCCCGTTTCTTTGGTGTTGATGCTGAAAGAAGAGAAGTTTGTCAAACTCTAAAACCGACTAGTACTATCTCTTTGTATATACGAAACACAGTAGAAATTGCATCGAGTCAAGATGGCTCCCAAGGATATTGATGTTCCAGAGGATATCATGGATACAACACAGGTGCATCGCGTTAAGGAAAATTGTTTCCCTTCGGGATTTAGTTGTGGCAGAGAATAAGGGCTGGCGGATACTTGCTAGGATATGTCAAGGGGAAGCTTAGAGAGAGAGAATCTGAAATTCTTCCTGGAATTGCGAACAATCTCCAAGCACGCCACGTGCTTATCGCTTATTATCCAAGGACTACCATGGGGAACGTGGTTCCTTTACATAATAAGATGATACGTATGCCGGACAGCTGAAAATCTTGGTGACTTGCAATATGAGGAACGGTTGGTCCGTCCAATTACTCGGTTGTTACCGCGTCCATCTCGATCTACGTCTTTGCTCTCGAAGTGTGATACCCGCTGACTACACCATTTCATGTTTGGCGACCCTTGAGAATTGTCGCGTGGCATCCGGAACGAAGTTTTCATTGGACGTCGAAAGCTTTCGAATTTCTATTG
Source organism: Trachelus troglodyta (assembly GCA_030142635.1). Lineage (NCBI taxonomy): Eukaryota > Metazoa > Arthropoda > Insecta > Hymenoptera > Cephidae > Trachelus > Trachelus troglodyta. The sequence goes on from JARQTJ010000718.1 coordinate 74,808, forward strand.
AGACGAGGAGGCTGCTTTTTTTCGATTTCCTAAAGGTGCCTCGATGAAAGGCATTTCGAGTATAAAGTCTCTCTTGTCGCCGTTGACCCGGCTCTACCCTCTTTTTCTTTTCCTTCGCCCCTGTAATTCGGGATGGAAGGTCTGGGTAAGCAGCAACCTTGCCCTCGAGCTTTTTCAACGGTACAAAGTAATTTCCTAATGCAGTACATAGATTACATTGGCGGTGATTTTATATAATATATATCGTATACGTTTACCATGTCAATTGTACTCCCTGAATCAGTAGTGCGCCCTTATCGAAGATATATACTATATATCCAAGGAGAGTGAGAACTCCCGGTTATTAGGACTAGAACAATAATCATAGGAAGGATATAGCAGACGCCAAGCATAATGGGTCGCTAGCTAAAGGTGTAGCCAGACGTGAAAGGGCTAAAGCGACTTCCTGCTCCCTCTTATCCACAATTCCTTCTCATAAAGGTGCATTCGCACGAACATCAAATCGCAGATATAACACTACTCGTGCTTTAGCGCCTCATCGGATTCCTCGCTATCGCCTTTCAAGATTCCTGGCTATACTGGTACTCGTTAGAAAAAGATTTTTCGGTCCAAGAGAGAATCCCGAGAATATTCGCTCACTGATATCTACCAAGTATAACTCGAGGGACTTTCCTTGGATCAGTGAAAAATAGCCTTTTCAACGGAATCAAAAGAGAATTCGAGATTTCCTATGAGCGGAACCAATCCAGAGATTCCATTCGCATTTGAATGCATCTATAAAAGGCTTAAGTAGCCGACTTACTACGGAAATCAGCACAAGCTAAGTTCCTTCTTGGTTCTCGAGCGAGGGACAGAATTATGCTACGAAGGCTGCGATCGACCCGCGTAACCTGAACAATTGGACGTTCTATAGCGAGTAACGGATGTGACATCAGCAGGCGCAATTTCCCGGGCAAATAGCAGAAACCACTAAACCCGAAATTGTCCTGAATTGCGCGTACCAGACTTACTTAGTCGGTAATATCCGCAATGCATAGTGCTTCTTGTTTCACCATCGGAATCGATAGTTACGCAACTATTTGCAAGTAGGATATGTGACTGTGTTTATATAGACAGATAGTATCTTGATCTATCTTATTCCCACTGTATCTATTCTTTTTTTTTTTCTTCTCTTTCTCTCTCTATCTCGTATCATAATTGGCCAGTTTACACCGTTTTATGCATTCTTCAACCCTCTCTGTACAGTGTGGTCTGTGTATATATATAGATATACAGGAAATACTGTAAAAATGTCCCGCGTGTACTTCGCAACGTTGGAATCCCTGACTTCGATTGATAGTGTAATCCAATATTATAAATGGTCGCCACGAAGATCCCAGGAAAAGAAGCGCAATCTATCACTCCGGCCTGTCTTACGGGGTTAATCCCTCTCTTATAGTACCGATTTATTCTTTGGGCTATGATTAATTGATTACTAATGCTATAATATCTTTGAAGGGCCATTATTACCATTACTCAATCAAGCGCTTTGAATATTCGTTTGACATTAACGTCTCGTTTTCCACTGTCGATAATACAGAAATTTTGCCGATAAATTTTATTAGCGTTCTCTTTGATACTAGTTGCAAAAGACATGAGATTTTTTCCAAATGTTCGTTACATCAAGTTTTTATTTTTTTATTTTACATATTCTCCGATTTCCTTTCACGGTCACGCCGTGTAGTTATACGTGGACCCGTTTCCACGTAACTTCTCGATAGAATAAAGTAGGAGGTTCCTAACCGCAGAGAGGCAGCAGCTTTGTTTGCTTTTATCAATTCGGAGGGAAATCTGCTGGAAAAGGAAATTTTTCTCGGCGATGAGCTCAAACGAGGTTGGCAGTATTCCTTGCCACGCTGTACATGCTGCTCGATAGGTGCTGAGAATCGCAGATTACAAACTTGCTGACGCGCTTTGTAAAGGCGGCGCAGTTTTTGCAGTTGAATTTTCAGATAACGATCGCTCGTTTCCTCGTCTGCCTGCTTTGGCTTGTATAGCGAATCCTTATTTTAGACAGTCGACTCCGTTCCATTGCAGGGAGATTCTTCGATTTTAAAAAAAATTTATTGTACAATCAATTGAAGTTGTTGCTCCTTAATATCCAAGAAATATATTCGCTTGCCGTGAAATGAGCATCAGAAGATTAAATGAATAGAAGGGATTCAACAAGAAATGAAATATGATCTCGGCAATCAATTTTCATACAAAAAAAATTAATGAAATTTCTCCAATTGAATAAATTTTCCATGTTTGTTTGTTAGACCAATTTTTTTTCATATTTGCTCGCGTTGCTTCCGAACTTCTCTCTCTCTCTCTCTCTCTCTCTCTCTCTCTCTCTCTCTCTCTCTCTCTCTCTCTCTCTCTCTCTCTCTCT
>JARQTJ010000719.1:0-19569 GCA_030142635.1 Trachelus troglodyta
TCGCCGACCGATCCGCCCTGCCGCCACTGCAGCCTAGTCCCCTCCCGCCCCGATCACGCGACCCTTCGACGCGGACCTTCGAGCAGTATCCCTTACGTAACGTGGCGCGCCCAAGCCGGGCGCAGGACGCCACGTTACAATATATACGTACAACCACATACAACTGCTCTCACTGTCATCTGGATCATTCTGTGGAACATCACTAACGCCACCTACATACTACTCATAAACATAGAAGATCTCTTTAAACTACCACCACATATCTACAATCTGTACATACACACAACTGCTCACATTGTCATCTGGATCATTCAGTGGAACATCACTAACGCCACCTACATACTACTCATAAACGTTATGCAAGGCTTATGCTCGTTCACAGGACGTGTCGCCTTACTGATCGTATTGGCTACTCAAAGAAGACTCTAACGCACTCTAACTCTAGAGACCAGCATATTCTTTCCAACCTGACTTCAGGACTAGTTACTGGCACATCTCCTCATTGGAGGAGTTAGCCATAAGGAAAGGAAGGAGGAAGGAGGGATACACCGATCTAGGAATTCAATATACCATATCGATTGAGAGCCTCGATTCGCATATGGTTTTTTTCATTTTTCTAGCAATCGGAGGACTATCAAGCGTTTTTATTAATTAATTCGTAACTATTAAACGGTTCTTGATCAATTGAGTCCCTGATAAGCTAAATCCGATTAGAAACAAAAAGTGCCGGCCAACTTCACACCAGATTTTGATTTTAATTTTCTGAAAAAACTATTGACTCGAACGTTTTTACAAGAGTGAAACGATTGAAATAAGAAAAAGTTTAAAGAATAAAAGTTGACTGGCTAACTTCACACAGGTAGCTGTATACTATGTTATCTGAAGTTTTTCACGTTGGTCACATTGTAAGTTAACCTGTCAGAAGTGAACCAGCAGATCTCGGCTGACCAGAAGGCGATTAGTACACGCAATTTACGGTCGAGCGAATTTATCCAAGCTCGATTTCGAAACGAAACCAAAAATTCTTGTAGACGACGTCTGCCCTGAATTCATATTACCGATCCACTTAAGAATAATTTTCCAGAAGCGTCTTGGTATGTGGTGGTAAACATCGACAGGTGAGTGCGCGCTTCTTGTCCTCAAAGCTTTTTCTTTTTAAAAATCTTATAAAAATAAAATTAACTATGATTCCGAATATTTGATTACGTTTTATGATTATAGAGCTATAGTTTACTTTCAGTAAGATATTCATATGTAAAAGAATGGTATGGTTTTTACTGCTATTTATTTCTTAGTAATATTTCCATGAGGATGTCTTCATGTAACGGAGTTAGTCTCATTTTCTTAATCCTATTGTTTTTTTTGGGATCGCTTTTCCTTTTTAATAGATGCTTGATAGCAAGTGTTTACTAATAGACTTGAACTTTTGATCTCATTATGAAGGATGAACAAAAAATGTTTATAAATTCTATAAATATAAGATTGGGGAATTATTTTATGCAATAAAAAGAGCATATTTATATAAAATAAACAAGCAATTGATAAAATCTAATTCAAATCAGTTATTTTGCATTGTTAGAATACTCGATTGAATTAATATAGTATGATCGTATCCATTGATTAATCACACATATATTTGTATATGAGTATATGTATTAATGTATATATATAATCATGTAGTTCGTATAGTTTGAGGACCCAGGCGATTTTGGGGCATTCACAATAGCGAGCTAATGTTTTTTTTTTAACTAAACCTTTGGACATCACAGCATTGAAATTCTAACCTAATCTAACCTGGCAAAACTTCTAAGCCCATCACAGACACTGGGTGTGTAACATTGGAAAAATATAAAACAGATTCGGTGTAACAGCCGCTTTATGGTTCTCAAAGCATGCATTATGTTGAAATTAGATTGAGACCCGACCCCAAACTATACAATTGTCCTCAATATGTACATTGTAGATCTCAAATTGACCCAAACTACTCTTTAAACATGTATATGCATGTATATGTAAATATAAATATATGCAAATATTCCCTATATTATTACTCTATAATATTGATTTTGAATGATTATCTGGTTTTTAACAGTGATTAATTATCTACATAATTATTGCTAAATATAAATTTCTTTCTTAATAAACTTTTTAAATGTCACTTATATAATATGTACCATTTAAACGGTACAATAGAATTTTCAATGATTAATATTATCGTTAAAACTCTTTTTCGGTGCAATAAGAAGTATGTAAAGTTTAATCAGGATAAAGGTAATTTAAGTGGTTTTTGTGATTCTACACTGCAAACTATTCATCATTGAAACCCCGTTTGCTCTGTTTTTCAATACTATTCTGTATGAATGTATGTATGTAAAGAATGCCAATGTATAGTTAGTAGTTTGTTCCTTAATCATTGTTTTAACATATCAGACTTTTCAGGAAAATCATAGTAGCCAGTAGTAACACTGACGTTGACTAGACAAGCTCACAAGAATAGGATGTCAGGGCATAGAGGCTCTGGTGGGGCTGGAAGTCACCAAGGCGGTCCTCCAGGGCTTAAACAGATAGATCTTGATCAAATTTGGGGTGATCTGAAGGAGGGCATAGAGCAAGTCTATAATAGACAATGTATGTCCAAACCAAGATATATTGAGCTCTATACGTATCCTTTGCAAATCTTCCTGTGATAAGTAACTTGATATAAAAAGATTTTTAATTTATTTTGTCCTTACTACTACATAATTATTATCATAGACATGTGTATAACTATTGCACGAGTGTACATCAACAGCTTACAAGAACTTCTACAAAAAGTAAAAAAGGCCAAGTTACAGGTGGCGCACAATTGGTTGGTTTGGAGTTGTACAAGCGTCTTCGAGATTTTCTTAGAAATTATCTTATTAGTCTACTGAAGGTAGAAAATATTCATAGGTGTATACCATGATAAACGTACAAGGCACTCAAGCTGATATTATTTTTCTTTTCTAGCATGGTATCGACTTGATGGACGAAGATGTTCTTCAGTTCTACACGAGACAATGGGAAGAGTATCAATTCAGCAGTAAAGTCTTAAATGGTGTGTGTGCTTATCTAAATCGTCATTGGGTCCGTCGGGAATGTGAAGAAGGGCGTAAAGGAATATATGAGATCTATCAACTAGCGTTAGTTACGTGGCGAGACAATTTATTCAAGCATCTGAACAAACAAGTATGTTGCTAAAAAATTATAAGGAAAACATGTTGCGTTGCAGATTAATTGTAAAAGTCGATGTCATTATAAAGAATATTACGCTTAGGTGACTAATGCGGTATTGAAGCTGATTGAACGAGAACGGAACGGTGAAACGATAAATACGCGTCTGGTTAGTGGAGTAATTAATTGTTATGTCGAGCTAGGTCTTAACGAGGAAGATCCTGGTGCCAAGGGACAGAATCTTACAGTCTATAAAGATTCCTTTGAAAATGTCTTCCTTGAAGACACTGAACGTTTTTATACTCGCGAAAGTACCGAATTTCTTCGCCAGAATCCAGTTACAGAATACATGAAAAAAGTAATTTTATTTATTCTATTTATTATCTCCTAATTTTGTTAATCCCATTTTTCTTAATCACTTCCTAAAATAAATATTCAATAGGCTGAACAAAGGTTACTGGAGGAACAAAAACGCGTTCAGGTTTATCTGCATCAGACAACCCACGAGAGATTAGCAAAAACGTGTGAGAAGGTTTTGATTGAGAAACATCTGGACATCTTCCACTCGGAATTTCAAAATCTACTGGATGCAGACAAAAATATTGACCTAGGAAGGATGTATCAGTTGGTTGCGAGGATACCAAATGGTCTTGGTGAGCTGCGAAATCTTCTTGAGACTCACATAGCCAATCAGGGCCTAGCAGCCATTGATAAGTGTGGTGATTCAGCCGCAAATGTAAGTAAATTATGGAATGTTGTTTATCTGTTTTTCTGCTAATATGAGTTTAAATATAATCTTGACATGCATCATGCATTTGTTCGTTATATAGTGTTTTCACTTTTTAAAGGATCCTAAGGTATATGTCAACACAATATTAGAAGTTCATAAAAAGTACAATGCCTTGGTCTTGGTAGCATTCAACAATGATAGCGGCTTCGTAGCAGCTTTAGATAAGGCTTGTGGTCGATTCATTAACAGCAACTCAGTAACTAGAGCTGCAAATAGTAGCAGCAAATCTCCGGAACTTTTAGCAAGGTATTGCGATCTGTTATTAAAGAAAAGCAGCAAGAATCCTGAAGAAGCTGAGCTGGAAGACACACTTAACCAAGTTGTGAGTCTTTTATATTTGTAATCTTTTTTCCCCTTAATATGATTTGCTTACTGACGATTGATGCTTTTCTCATATAATTAATAAAAATTGTGCTTCAACAAATAAAATACTTTCAGATGGTTGTATTTAAATACATAGAGGACAAAGATGTGTTTCAAAAGTTTTACAGCAAGATGTTAGCGAAGCGATTGGTGCAACATATGTCTGCCAGCGACGACGCTGAGGCTTCTATGATCTCGAAACTAAAACAAGCCTGTGGATTCGAGTATACTTCAAAATTGCAGCGTATGTTCCAGGTACAGTACTTCTTTTGATCTCTTTTCTTTTGTACTCATCTTCAGTCGTTTCCAGGTTCTTATCTGTTGTACAAGAATGTTACAAGAGTTAGGGCGGGTCTCGTGCGTTTAAACTAGCTTTCAAAAATAATGCCAATGCTTTGAGTAATGATTTCTGATAAATGTGTAATTATAGCAGTCTGTCCGCAGGATATTGGAGTCTCAAAGGATCTGAACGAACAATTTCGAAGGCATTTGACGAACTCAGCAGAGCCATTGGACATTGACTTTAGTATCCAAGTACTGTCGTCTGGTTCTTGGCCATTCCAACAGTCTGTTACATTTTCCCTGCCTACGGAGGTGCTTTAAATATATTTGATTAGTATTTACTCATTCAAAACACTTCGTAATTATATTCTCTCCTTTATTATAGTTGGAACGATCTGTGCACAGGTTCACAACCTTCTACAGTTCTCAGCACAGCGGAAGAAAACTTAATTGGTTGTATAACATGTCTAAAGGGGAATTACATACAAATTGTTTCAAAAACAGGTACTTTCTGTTATTTGTTAATCGAAACATTTTTATTTTTACATTTAATGCTCTTTATTCGATCTTGTTCTCAGATATACGTTGCAAGCATCCACTTTTCAAATGGCTGTTCTTCTTCAATACAATGGAGCCACTATGTGGACGATACAACAGTTGCATGATGCAACACAAATTAAAATGGATTTTTTATTACAGGTGAGTCATGATGCCACGTTCAATTATTCACTTATTTCAACTTAAAATTGCTGCTCAGTTAGTTTTAATACATTCAAGTATGGAGCATATACAAGGTGTTCTGTAAGCTTCGAACAAGAACTATATTATTAGATTTGGCGTGAATAAAATAAAAAGTTTGTAATTAGTTTTTTAGTAATTATCAATTAAAGATAACCAATCAGGAATGCGTGGTAACTTATAACGCGTTCCATTGGTCGAGAATGTCGATGAATCCGCGTTAATAAGCTTTAGTGGTCATTTCGCCTCTCCTGTTTCCCTAAAAAAATAATCAGCGGATACATAAAGAAAAATTTGAAAACGATACAATTAAAGTAAATATAATGGATTTTATCCTTTATGAAAAATAATGTTGGCCCTGAAAAAAAGACTGCCGATCACTTGCTTGTGCGTCGGCTACTGTAGAAGCTGTTCAAAATGATGGTCTCTTGAATGCACAGCAGAGTATAATTTATTGACGCGGATTGAAAGATATTCTCGACCAATGGGTACACTATCAATTCTGACGCGCTTCTGATTGGTTATCTTTAATTGTTAATTACTTCAAAACTAAATACACATTTTTTATTTTATTAATGCCATTTTTATCATTTTCTCACACCGAATCTGACGATATAATTCTTTTTGTTCTGTAAACGTTGTTCTGTTCGTTATTTCATCAGCTACAATCGACTTCCCCATACATGTTCCATCTCCAACAAGATTACAAATTATTTAAAATAAAAATATTAAAAAAAATTATTTTCGAATTTAACAATTGTTACAGCCATAAAAAAATTATAATCGGCATTGCGCTCTATGCATCTTTTTCAACAAGATGTTAAAAAGTTTACAGATATCAAAATATTTTCAGCATCAATTACTTTAATTCCCCAATGACGAATGAGTACACAGTATTTCCTTGTCTCTGGCATATTTCTATGTATTAGAAGTGATAGAACAGCAGCTATGATCTGCTGTATTATTTCTCCTACAGGTCATTCAAATTCTTTTGAAAGCTAAATTGTTAACGGCTGCCACCGATGATGAGACGGAATTAACTCCATTATCCACAGTAGAGCTTTTTACTGGATACAAAAAGTGAGTAGTTAACTATTTTTTTATTTTAAGATTTAGTTTTTTAATGTAAAATTTGACAATTTGATGTAGTATAACGTGTCTACATATTTTCGTTAAATTTCTGACTTCAGAATTTCGAATGTGTTCAATATTTTCTGAAGTGTTTGATACAGCTACAAATTTTCATCAGTAGTTTAAAAAATTATACATGAAATTATCAAGCATTCATTTAACCCTTTCGCTACGACGGTCCGCACCGCGCACGCTCTCCTGTAGAACGAGGCGTCGCGCTAAAAGTGTACATACACATATGTATATAGTATATAGTGTATAGTAGGCATTTTGTGACAAGTGACTTATAGTCATCTATCGTATCGAAAGGATTAAAAATGTCGAAAATTTTATTATCCAATGAACACGGTATATCGGTACAAATAATCAGTGATTTCATAGAGATAAATATTCTAAGTTGCGTAAATTTCGATCCTAGGAGAACTTGAATAATTCTACGTGTATGAATTAGCGAATTAGTCTAAATTGATCGGCCTTTTATCATAATTGCCGATTTTGTCGGATTTGTTTTACAGAGGTATTTTTAGCGCACGTATGTATAATGGATTTTTCTACCATCGTTCTACATTCTTATTACCACGCTCGTTTTCCTCGCTTGCGTTTCAGTATTTCTAATCGAATCTCAGCTTAATTAAATGTGAAATACAGTTAACCCTTTCAAACATCATGTTTTCCTTTGCATTTAAAATTTTTGAAAATTTGTTTCTTCGATTTCTTTTTGTTGCTGAATCTGAACCGTAGGTAACCAATTTTCATAATTCAAATTGTTGGGATTTAAAGATTTTGACTTCAGATTCAGATGTAATCTGATCCAAAGTACTCTTAGGAAATAAGTATAAGAGATATTGCAATCAAATTTTTCGATTCAGAGTAAAAAATATTAATTTTACATATTTTTCAATAAATAAAAGTTTAATAATAAAAAAGACGCAAACTTCGATGAAACTCCTTAAACTTACTTCATAAACTGTCCTAAATATTTATTACATTTACCTAAATAGCTAAGTATTTACCTAAATTGCCCTTTTAATATTGAACATAGTTTAATATATTAGGGGAACTGGAAAGAAATCCATTATATTAGCTTTTTGTTAAGATAAAAAATATTGGATTTCTTTCTGGACTTTAAAATAAAATGAATTTCATCTTAAAAAAAAATCACGCATTTTTATACTTCTTTTTCTTTATATAATAGTACTATTTTTATCAACAATTAGTAACTCTTTATTTATATTATATATTTATATTTTTTTACACTTATTCATATTCTAGGAACATTTTAGAAACCGAAAACCGGGTTTTAATGTCAATAAGTTAGCTACAAAATTAAAAACTGAATAGATGAAATGTATGCATGCATGTATGGGTTAATGAATGAAAATATTATAGAATAATAGTAAGTTTATGATTTTATTTGTATCTGCAATCGACTTTATGATGAACACCAACGTTTTAGGTGAACAACAAGTTAATCTTATTTTTTCAGCTTAACTGCCTAATCGCATTTTACAAGAATATAATTGCATTTTTAATTGATGATCTACATCATATAGACGATAACAATGTGTTTTTTGTGTATTTTTAAGCAGGGGAACTTTGAAGTATTCATCTATGCAGATGGCAATCGTGAAAATTTTGATTGCACAATTTTAAGGCACCTAAAATTTTTCAATTCGTCCACATTCTTGCGGCGATATGTTTAAAAGGTTCTCTAGAGTAAAATTTATCAATGCGTTAACATCTCCATTGTGTTTTTCAAAGTAAAAAACGACGCATAATTTTAAGTAGTTTCTTGTTCTAAAACAAGAATCGATAAGTTTATGCATTCATAAATTTTATATTAGAGAACCTTTTACGCTTTACACTGTAAGATGAATATAAAATTGTTAAGTGACTTATGGCTAATTTCTTCACGTTCGGATAAAATTTATCCGGTGGATAAACTTCTAAAACATGAAAATGATTGGTTAGCTGGGGATTTATCCGCAGGTGAAGAAATTGGCCATTAAATCTGCCAAGTCGAAATGCTTACTATTGTCACCTTCATAGAGGAATATTCCAAAGTTCCCCTGCTTAACATTAAACGTACCATCAACCGGTCATTTGACCGTTTTAAAGCCAAAAATACGTTTATAAAAAATTGTTGGTATGTTTAGTGTTAAAAATGTGAGCACAGGTCCTTGCAGACACCGATGAAAAGAGAAGCCATTAATATATTGTAGTAACGACAACGTTTATTCATGCGAGTTGCACGTTTCGATAGAAGATCGTTAGTGACAAAAAATACAAAAAAAAACAATATCACAGCGGTTAATAAAACAAAGTAGATGCAACGTTGGTTATCGTGCATCCTTGAAATGTTTTGTTTCCACAAAAAATACTAAAACGAAACACATGGTCATCATCTTTATGATGTAGACTAACAATTAAAAATAGAACTAACCTGTGGAACGCAATTATTCGGTTACTTGTTATTCTAATTCTAAACGCCTTTTAGAGAGTAATTCGCTCGCTTACGGAAATAGAGCGAATAGAAAACTTTCTCGTGTTTTGAAAAATAATAATACAATAAAACTTAAAGCATATTTAGACAAATTTATAAACTGCTTTTTTCTGCAAAATATAAATAATTATATTGAATAACGTATTGTGTTTGTGATTATATATTATCTCATGCATTTTATATCTTCCATTCCATAAATATTATACGTTTGTAATATGCTTTAACTACTTGGGTATCATTGATGCCTTAAGGGAGGAGGGAGTTACATGTAGAAAGCCTAGAATAAGCCAATTTTCGTGAATTTTGTTCATAGAAGTTTTTAATTAATATATTTGAAACAATACGACCTTAATGTAAAACTATTTTTTGAAATTTTTACAATACAAAATGGCGCAGATTTACATTCTGTAAAGCAAGTTGAAGCGGAGGTGCCCCATTGCTGGGATCTCTAGCGTCGGCAATTTTGATCTGTAACAACGAGCCCGATAACAATGTTCTCAATAAACATATATTATTCGTAATTGAATCTATAAAATAAGAGAAAATTTCGAAATTCATAAATTTGTAAGCTTTGCAACAAAATTCGAGTTTTTTCTGAAAATTTTGCTTTTTTTTGCGTTAAAAAAGTATTTTTGTCAATAATTTTTTGGAACATGTAGGTTTAACTTCGAGGTATTGGTATACTATAAATGTGTGCAAATTTTAGCGAGATCAGTCAAGTATTTTTTTGAGTTAGTTTTCCCACGAGTTTCAAAAATGCTATTTTGAGAAAAACGCATTTAAAGTTTCGATTACCATGGGACATGCTGAGAGGTCGGCGCAGATGAGGATCCTTCTTAAGCTATAACATTAATATCACGCTCACTTTGTGGGGTGTATTCTACACATAATTTACTACATTTAAAAAAAAATTACAATTTTTTTTACCCTTTACATGTATCTCCCCCCTTAAAAGCGTATCTCTCTAACCAAATATTTTTGCTGCTATGGTTCACATAACATTCATATCTCAGGGGTTCTTGAGGTTTCTGAATTCGTATTTAATTTAAAATGAATGACTATTTTCGAGCGATTCTTCTACTTATTGAGCTTCAGCACACCATTTATAGTATGCTATTAAATTAAAAATTCAGATTCAGTGATCTTAAAAAGCTGAGAATAAAATTTCAATGTAAATTTGAATTTTCGGCATTTTGGGCACCATATTAGACCTGCATTCGAAATATATACATTTTGACTTTTGATTGATCATCTCCGATACTCAACATCGCAAAGTGTATATCATTGCCTGAAATAAATGATTTATTGACCAAAAACATTTTTGGCTAAATGCGTAAAATTTGGCTTTACAGCAAGGTTTAATTTGCTGTTCTATTGTATCACCAGTTGTCAAGAGTAAATGATTGTCGTAACTTGGAATACGTTCTTAAAACTAGATTACGTGTTAGTGTGACTCTAACACTAGAAAATTGACAGGTCCCAGTAAATGCATGCTTTTACGTAAGTTATAATATATAGTGATTTTTGTTGGAATATGGCTAAAAACAATTAACGATTTTTCAGCTCTATTCAGAGACGAGCAACGGCAACTCTCTCGTTTACATTGATTCCGTGGACCTTTTTCTTCTGAATTAGTTTCTTGAGGTCTTTTCCGTTCAGGTGACCGAATTTTTCATGCTACGTCCGTAAACTGGATAGCCCTGTTCGCGCGATCGCTGCTTCTTCTATCGATTCTTGTAGAAAATACAAATTACCATTTCTTTTTGCAATAATCACGCTTCCTTTATTTTTTGGATCGATAACGGATGCTTCGGTCTTTTTAAAATTAATCGCTAATCCATGATCTGTTATCTTTACAATGGATAGTAGATTAGACTGAAGATCACGGATGTGTAATGTATCTTCGAGTTTAGCTGTAACATTATTTCCAACGTTAATATTTACAGTGCCTACTCCGTTGATAGAAGTAGAATCATTCGATGCTAAATTCAGTTTTCGAGTGACAGGTTCATTTATTTTTACGAACTTTCTTTCGTCGTTGCACATGTGTGAAGATACGCTAGAATCTCTATACACCATAGTTCTTCTCCATTTCCAACATCGTTCATGACTACTTCAGCACATTTCGTAATCTGATTGCTATTCTTTTCTTCAGATTTTCGAGACTTACAATCCTTTGCCATATGGCCCTTTTTGCCACAAATATGACAATTAAATTTAAAATATTTTTGTTTTGTTTTCCTATCTTTCGCCTGCGATTTTGCGAAGAATAACGCTTCCGATTTTTCATCGTTTCCACGTCTTCTTGCTTGATACTCGTCCAATATTTGTATCTTTAATTTATATGGAGTTTCTAATTCTTTTCATGATTTCATAGCCACGTGAAAATACTCGAACGATTCTGGCAGACTTGACAATAGAAGAACGGTGATCCTTTCTTGTGGAATTTTCATCTCCATAACCTTCAATTTGTTAATTGTGTCAACGAAATTTGCTACGTAATCCCTTACATCTTGAGATTCGCTTGCCTTATGACGGATTAATAATTAATCCGTCATAAGGCAAAATGAAGAATTATACTTCCAGCAGCATCGCTTTTTGCGTTTGTCCATCGAATTCGTAAAGATTCTTCAATTTCATCCAAACTTCAGCAGATGTATTGCATCCACTTATGTGTTTCAATTCTTCAGCACTTATGGCGAGAATTAAATCGGCCGGCGGCGACTGCTTCGAGTCTAACTTTTTCGCCGTTTACGTAGGCCCATGCATCATTCTTTATGAGCATTTTGTTCTAACGTGGATTTTTCACGTGTCGTAATTTTCTTTCTTCAACAGTGATATCTTTATCATAGTCATGATGACTGTGAAAAGAACTTCCCCATACAGAAAAAAAGTTCTGTTTCTGACTCAATCAACTTTTATTTTACACTTTTACTTCGTTATTTTATATCATCGCACTATTTTACTTTGCTGGGACCGTAACCTGTAGAAAATGAGTCCCGTAAGGGTGCAATTTTATGCTGACGTTTGATGCTGGTTTTGAGCGTCAAATATAGTCATGCGGTATAAATTCGACGAAAGCGGCATCGGGATGAATTGTAGTGTCAAAACTAAACAATGTTTAGTTCAGACACTCGAGCTGTGTATGTTTATGCTTAATAAATAAAGTCGAATTCGACAATAATCGATACATCGATAAGTGATATCATAACATTTGAATGGTATTTGCGCATAAAATTTGGCAGAAAAATATTTAAATAAAACGTGCCTTGAATAATTGATGAACCCAAAAACGTTTTTTGCATATTTCTTTCGAGAAAACTGTAACGATATTTCGTTGTATATGAGAGCAGATAAAAATCTTTTTCCTTTTATTTTTGCAATGTGGCATTGCCGAATTATTTCTTGGCACTGATGGATCCACTTTTGATATTGATAGATCGCAGAAATTCTTTTTAATTACTGTTAATTACAGTTTTTTAAATTACTATTTGTTGTTATAGCTTAGGCAGGTTAAAAATTATACATGGCAATCGATAGGTTGGCTTTCGATATTTATTACTTTCTTGGTCGCTTATTTTTACCAATAGCTACGTGATGATTTGACGCTGTTTTTTTTTCCAGATGGCGTTTTCGTAAAAATTATACCATGTGACTATATTTGACGCTCAAACCAGCGTCAAGCGTCAGCATGAAATTGCACCCTAAAAAACAACGCAGGTTTACTTTGCTTGCTTTAATAAACAGTAGAAGATACAAGCGATGCGTTATTAAAAGATATATATTGGCAAGTAAATAATAGGCTCTGAATAGAGCTGATGGTAGCACAGCGTAGATCATAGATCACCCGATAGGACGAAAAATGATTGGCTCAAAATTCCGCTCGGACGGAACGATTGAATGTCGAAAAGCGCGTTTGGTAGCGAAGGGTTTTACTCAAGAATGCTACGTAAACTATAATAAAACATTTGCTTCAGTTACTTGAGTCAGTTCGATTCGTACTGTTATGAGACTGGTAGCGGAACTTGACCTTGAAATTCAACAATTAGATTTCGTTAGTGCATATCTAAGTGGCGAACTCGAAGAGGAAATCTTTATGGATTTTCCTGAAGGTTTGTCGACGATACTTAATCCACACGATTTACCGAAGAACAAGGTGTGTCTTCTAAAAAAGTCTATATACGGATTAAAACAATCGGGACGACAATGGTACAGAAAACTAGACCAGCGACTGATAGAGCTGGAAATGAAATCACCCGAAGCTGATACTTGTGTTTACATGCACAAACGGAACAAGAAATTAACGATAGTTTTAATTTACGTCGACGATTTGATTATTGCTTTAAACGAGAAAGAACAGACGGAAGAGTTAAAGGAATGCCTATCGAACCCTTTCGAGATAAAGGATCTAGGCAAAATTCATTACTGTTTGGGTCTGGAATTCTCTCAAAATGACGAAACGAAGACCATCCACATGACTTAAAAGAAATATATTCAGAATATACTTCAACGATTCAACATGGAAGATTGCAAGTCTGTAGCAACTTCTATGAATCCCGCCGTAAAGTTAACGAAGAAGATGTGTCCGATCTCGCAAATCGCGAGGAAAACAATGGAGAAGACAGTCCCTTACAGGAACTTCATTGGATCATTAATGTACCTCGCAACTTCTACACATCCAGATATAGCCTATCCTGTGAGTACTATCAGCCAGTACAACGAAAGCGCAGGCGAAGAACATGGAAAGCTGCAAAACGCGTCCTGAGATATTTAAAAGGGACCCAAGATTTGGGTTGGACTTTTGAAAAAACAAACAAAGAATTGATTGGTTATGCAGACGCTGATTGGGCTACTAACATTGATGATAGAAGATCCTATACCAGTTTTGCTTTTAAATTGGCAGGAGCAGCGATAAACAGGTCATCATGAAAACGAAAAACCGTTGCCTTGTCAACAGCAGAAAGAAGCAGTTTATCTGCGCAAGTTCCTTTCAGAGTTCGTACAAGATTTTGGAGCAACGAAACTTTTGAGCGATAACCAAAGCGCTAGATTGATCGTAAAAAATCCTGTCTTTCATGAACGAATGAAACACATTAATATTCGGTATCATTTCGTACGAGAAGTTGTTCAACGGAACCAGTTGAAAATCGAATATATCCCGACGGTATGCCGATATGTTAACAAAAGGGTTAACAGCGCCGAAGCATCTGAAGTGTACTGCGGCGCTCGGATTGAAATAAATCTATTACGCATTTACTCGATATACAATTGTATTTTACGGGGGAGTGTTGGAATATGGCTAAAAACAATTAACGATTTGTCAGCTCTATTCAGAGTCAAGCAACGGCAACTCTCTCGTTTATATTTTGTCAAACTATTATTCACTTGTCAACATATATCTTTTACTAATGCATGGCTTGTATCTTTTGCTGTTTATTAAAGTAAGCAAAGTAAACCTGCGTTGTCTTTTATGGGACTCATTTTCTACAATTTTGTCATGGGTGTCCGTTCGTTAGAGCCATATTTTAAGGAATTCATTTACTGGTGTATGTACTCTACTAAGTGGTACATTATGAATTTATAGCTAAAATCTAAATATAAAACTTTTTTAATGTTTGTAAGCGTCTTATTATAAACCAAAAATGCTGAATCTTGAACAAATTTCATGTTGTCACTGATATCTGCAACGTAACACAATTTCGTTTGAATATAAATATTCAGTTTAATGATATAGTAGGACCTCCAGTAAGTTAACCCCTAGTAAGTCAATGCGTTCCAGTAAATTAAGAAACGAACTTCCAAAAAGTTAAGATTGACCCTTTCTTGATAACTTTTTACCTGCTCGGTAGGGAGACGAGATACTCCCTCATATTTTACTACATGTGTTGAAACATGAGGTAACGTTGTGGCAAGCTTGGTGCGAGACAGAGGCCAATAGTCTCTCCCCACTGTACTCATTCTCCCACTTGAGCATCGAAGGGAAAGTGAGCAGGTACTTAGGCAGGTAGTAGGGAAATTAACTTACTGGAAGAGGTCTAATCGGAATAGCTCCCGAGAGGTTAACTTATCGGAGGTCCTGCTGTACATATGAAATTTTCTTCTCGCATCAAAAAAGATCATTACTTACCTTTTTCAATGTTTGCAGCAAAAAATTGAGAGTAAATATCAACATGCAAATGAAGACCGAACTCAAGGTAGAACAGGAAACAACTCATAAGCATATAGAGGAAGACCGAAAGCTTTTGATTCAGGCGGCAATCGTCAGAATTATGAAAATGCGAAAGGTCTTGAAACACCAACAACTCGTTGCCGAAGTACTCAATCAACTGAGTTCCAGGTTCAAGCCGAGAGTTCACGTCATTAAGGTAAATATATATTAAACCCGAAAATGTAGTAAATCATATAAGTGAAAACAAAATTTCCTTACATTGGAATCAATCAAATGTTTAATAACGATATTCTTTCAGAAATGTATAGATATTTTAATTGAGAAGGAGTATCTGGAGAGAACAGAAGGTCAGAAGGACACCTATAGCTATCTGGCATGATCTGCCGAATCGATACAGCGTTACAGCAGTAACCATATACAACAGAAAAGAATCGGGGACTGTGACCCCACAATGCTAATGTTGCAGCACACCTTACAATATTTATTTATGTCGCAGCTAATTCTTTCCTATTCTTTTGTTCTTAGGTCCTTTTATTTCCTCTTTTGTTCTAATCCTGTTCCGCCTTCCCCTGTTTAATCCTGTATATGGAAGTCATTGTATTCTGTGTTGTGTCCGATCGCATTTAGAAACTGGTTTTTATAATTGTTAATAAAATTATTTAATAGTCATGCCATAGAAGTGTTTGCAAAACGCCTCAGTCGTTTATTCTTCATTTATGATTTTCTTTTCAATGCGCTCCGCTATACTTCTAATCAATGGGAATAAAATCAATGTCCCTTTTTATACCTAATTTCAAGTTCATTAAAACCAGTCTCTGAAAAATACTTATTTACCAATAATGCTACTATTTTCGTTTGTTCATTTCATCTTATTGCTTTCGAACTTCATTAATTATTCATTGTTATAATTTCCGTTCAATAATTTGATACTGCAAGATTATTTAATAAAAGCAAGATGTCATAAGTTTTTTATTTAGGTTCTCTCAAAGACGAACAGACTTTTTATTGTAATACACTTAAGTTTTTTCTCCGTGCTTTAGTGGTTTTTTTTCTAGAGACATTAAATGTGAGATATCAGTCTTTTGAGTGGAATTTGTTGCAAAAATAATCACTCGATTTTTTCAGGAGTTCCTTTTCTTCTTGTTTAAGGTTGCTGTTCAGCCACCTTCTTTGTATGCTAAAAACCGGTTCAACTTGACTCAAAGTTCACAGAAGTCTTGCTTTCGAGAATAACATTTAAGACGAATCAATTTTTTAACAACTTTGAAAATCATCATTTAGGTCGCCATTATATCTACTTTATTTTCATACATTTTACAATTAAAACTTAAAAATATGCTTAAATGAAGATCACCGTATAAGGAAAAGTATAAAACCAATATTTTAACGAATTAATGGAAAATAACGGACAGAATAATCTCGCTTCTAACGTCATCATTCCGTGTACCTATACAGGCATGAAATAGCTGAACAAACAGTAATCCTCTTAAGGATAATGAGATCAAGTTGTATTTACCGTTATATTGCGACACTATGGTCGCCGAAGTGCTGGCGTGTGAAAGAGAAGGAAGATTCAAAAAACTTGTTTTTGTGTTCCCATAAGGTCTCATTTCATATCATTCCCTGTACATTAACAATAATTTTGTACGGCATTTCGTTTAATTGATCTGTTCGTTTTCTCTGGCACAGAGAACCTATTTCCGGATGAACTTCACAAAGTTTTCTACAAGGTGGGGTCAAAGTATTATCAAAATGCGTGGGTTGAATAACATTTTGTTCTTCTGTCTTCTTTCTAAAATCTATTAGCTGACATGGTGCAATAAAAATAATGAATAAGAGAGCGCACACCAGATGTTACAGTTTTAAGAAACAGCTTGATCACACTCCATTGTTGCGTCTGAACGCGTATTAAAGATTCTCATTCTGATCTGAAGAATGACGTGCGAATTACGATACGTTTTATTCATAACATAGTAAATTAGAAAAGATTTTTGGTAAATGCTGCAACTTAGAAAATGTTCGAAGGTCGCAGAAAAGGAAAAGGTGTGCTCTTCGCTACCAAGAGGTGAAAAGGAGCAAAAAATATAGACAAGAACTATGGCGAGTATTATTTCGCGTCCACTAGATTTTATTATACTTTTTTTTAAATATCTGTAAAATATGCGAACTACAAATATAAAGGAAGTCATGAGCTTCGCTATGTCTAAGTGCACAATGGGGTTAATTCCAAGCTGTTACGCTGATTGACATGATTTTTTAAAATTAACAACAAAAAACTACAAGGTTGACACGTTGATCTGATATGCTATAATGCGTTTTATTTATGACGATGGAAGACAGCTAAGTAATGCAATACGCGACATAGCGTGGGAAACAAAATGTTGAAAAATAATAGTAGCGATACTGTGTTTCACAATATCATGGCATAGCGAGGGTTTTAACTAATTAGCTAGTGTCTAGAAGAGGCCTTCATTTTTACGTATTTTAATATACGAGATGTACATCAACATATATAATATACAAGATTGTTCAGAAGTACTGCACTAATATGAAGGTAGTTATGGTATATAAATCAAATCGACAGGCTCACTCAATCATTGCAATGCTCCTGAATAACCCTATATACCCGGTTATTCAGCACAAATACACCCAATGAATATGGTATTACCATGTGAGCTGATGTCCTAACTTCTGATGGTGCGTTTGGGTTGAATAACCCGGTAAATGTGTGTGTGTGTGTGTGTGTGCACGCGCGCGCGCGAGTATGTGTGTGTGTGTGCCTATATATATTGCGGGCCGCGAGAGCAATTCCACTTTAAAGGGACCTACTAGAAAACTTACTAGCTCTAGAAAATTTTGAAAAAATTGGTAGTTACACTGCAACATCTATGTATTGAAGTGGAAAAATTTGTTTCCACAAAACAACTTTTTTGTTTATACGAACAATTCTTTATCAGCAGCTGTTTAACATTTTACCAGGTTTAAACAATTTACATTGAGCAATGTCTATTTGCAAAATATTTCGGAGTAAAGCTTGTAACGTGACGTTATAGAGCTGGAGGGGGGTCCACCTAGGAATGACCGAAAAATAAATAAATAGGACTTATCAGGTCGGACAGTGGGTTCGGTGGCACAGTGATAAGTGCCCGACTTGGCAGTCCAAAGGTATCGGGTTCGATTCTCGATCAGAAGTCGTAATTTTTCGGAAATTCCTAGCCCTCTAGCGCTCCCTGGCGGCTCTGTGGATAAATTAATTATAGCGGGGACGAGCCGGGCACCCCGTTATAAGCTATCATAATTACGGATCTGAAGTAAAAATTCAAAAATACAAAATGGCTGACCCTAAACAGTCATATTCAAAATTGAAATTGTTCGATCCATATGAAACTTAGTTCTTGGAAGATTTTACGATCACTGGTTCCGAATATGATATCAAAGTTTCATTAAAATTTTTCATGATAACATTAACATCAATACTGTGTTTTTTTTATTAGTTGCCAACTCATCCGTGACGTTGGACGCCTTTCATCACGAGGAGGTCAATGAATGGTGCAGGTTACTGCTACAATAAGGATCTCAATATCGAAAGTCATTTCTTGTGAAGTTTCCTCACTTTCAGTTTTATCTGTGTGGCAACTCATACATACCAATCCCTGTTCCATTTCCCCTTAATGGATAAATTGAAATTTTTTACAAATGAACGAGATCGTAATTCTTCATTAGTAGGTTTTTACCCCATGTGAGAAGGGAACATATGTAAATAAATCTGAAATCATTAAAAAAAACCACAAAAGCAGAATTCTATATTTCTAGAGGGCGTATTATGAACTTGGATATTCTTAGGTGTTCCTAGTTTTTCAGTCTTTTTTTTTATTAAAGATATCCAAGAGGGTATAAATATATTCTAAATTACGTTTCAATAGTTTATACTAACAAGAAAACCTTGGTAGGTGTCCGCCTCCGTTTTTTTTCCTTTTCACATATGTTGTAGTACTCGAAAAACTAAGCGACACGTGTTTTTTCATATCGGCCCAAACTGAATTTCTGAGGGTGAAAACCGTTCCCGAAAATTGGGGTGCCAAACGCTCATTCAATTATTTCACATATAAAAACGGTATCTTTCAGAATGAAAGCAATTGGAAAAATTTCCTCACAATGAGAGATGAAAAATTAGATTTTTTCAAATTTGTCGAATGTCTTTTAGAGGGGTAAACTACCCCAAAATTGTTTTTCATTATATAAAAAATTGCCAAAGAGAAGTAAATTCGAGCCAAAAAATTTGAAAAAAATATATGTTTCTCACGACAATTAAATAAAGTTTACGTGTTTTTGCATTTTTGCGAAAAATTATTTTATAGGGGGTAACCACCCCTAAGTACATTTTATTATGTATCTCTTCAA
>JARQTJ010000720.1:0-17516 GCA_030142635.1 Trachelus troglodyta
CCTGATGATGCAGACTGAAACGTTTGCGAAACGTCGGCAAGAAGCTGAACACAGACGCGGCTTCCATCCGGAAACCACGAGTATTAATGATAATATTGGCCGCGAAAGCCTAAAATCTCAAAAGTTTGATATGTTAATAATTCTTTAGGAGTACCGGAAAAATGACAGAAACGCGGAAATGTTGTATGAATCTCGTTATTCACATCGGCAACAAAAATAGCACATGGCATTTAAGCGATTAGCTGACAGTTTTCGCGGTTTTGGTAATGTAAAGAAGAGCTTGGTGAAACATCGACCGATTGTTAACGACAATAATGGTACTGCTATCTTAGCGTTTGCTACACTAAATCCACATGCAAACAGCAGGCAAATGGAAAGAGAGAGTGAAATTAGCCAACGATCAGTATTGAGAATTCTATATCAAGATAAATTCCATCCGTATCACATCTCATTGGTTCAGGACTTGTATGGCAATGACTTTCTGGATTGCGTGAATTTCTGCAATTGGATCCAAAGTCAAATGGGTCTAGATACTTAATTTTTAAGTAATAATTGTTTTCCGACGAAACCACCTTCACGAATGATGGAAATGTGAATCAGCATAACATGCATTACTGGACAAATGTAAATCCTCGATAGATTACAACCGTGCCCCTCCAACATCCGTGGTCGACTAATGTTTGGTGTAGCACTGTCGGCGATCATGTCATCGATCCAAATTTACGCCAAATTTGTGAAAAATGTACTTCCTGAATTACTGGAAAATGTGCCTTTGCATACCCGACTGGTTACGTAAATGCAGAACGACGGTGCACCGCTCCACAGTGTATTGTGTTCAAGAAAAATGATGAACACAACTTTGAATGAAAAACGGGTAGAACGAGGAGGTCCGACAGCCTGACCACCCCAACAAGCTGATTTAACATCACTTGATTGCTTTTTGTGGGGTTTTATAAAAGAGCATGTGATACCGGTGGCCCCTACCCCACCTGGAGACATAAAGGAAAAAATATGCTGAGCATGTGCCCAAATAACACCAAAAATGTTGGCTGCAGTTCAACGATCTTTTCATAGAAGAGTCGACATATGTTTGCAAGTTGAAGGTCATTATTTTGAGCATCTTCTGAAGTAAGCCGTCTTGCTACAGCACCGAATTCTATTTAAAATCGTGATCTAGAATTAAAAGGAATGTTATGGATAAAGAACAATTCTTATTTTATTAGATTTTTAGATTTTATCATTTTTAACCTTGTGTGACTTTGAATTACCTTTGATTGAAGGTCACTGAACTAAGCTTAACATGAACATTGTTATTATATAACAAAAATCATATCATACTATTGAAAAAAGTGGAGGAGGCGACGTTGATCCAGTTTTAGCGTCTCTACCGAAAAGAAATAAGAATGTCTCATATGATAGGCCTCTCGATATTGTATAACTTTCATTTGAAGTTTTTTTACGATAGCAATAATAGTTTGGGCTCTATTAGGCTGTAACACTTTAGGTGTCTCACTCTATAATAGGTTTAGAAGTAAGGAATTGATATGTCACATGTGTGTACTGTATTACTATAATCTTCAACCATTATCCCTTCAATTATATGCAGATGCAAACCCGTACAAAATGTTTCTTATTTCGTTTGTACCGTTTCGGGATTAAAAAATCAGCAGTTTATAGATGTCGGTAGAACAGTATAATGAGAGCACAGTGGCACATAAAAAATTTCGATAGATTTCGATTTCGCGCACACAGAGCGCTAATAATGTGATATCATCTCTTCGAAACGTAATTAAAAAATAGCACCAGCACGCAGACAATCAGTTAAGATAAGAAAAATGACTGCGAACTATAAATAAAATGATGTAATAAATAAAACATATGTGGCTTATTATTCTACCATTTTAAATCAAGATATTGGAGCATGCATGTACTACTTAGAACATCTGAAGGAAGAACACTTCCCGAGTTCCGAACTGTATCGCTTATATGATCTGTGATATCGACGCATAAGAGTTCTTTAAGAGCACATTCTAACCACATTCTGACTAACTTTTCAGACATCTTACTCAAGTTTAAAGAACTTTTAAGAATTCTTTGTGTTGTCTGAGTTATTAAGCTTTAGTGCCCAATATCTTGTGCACAGTTTTTTCATACAAAGTTCTTCCGAAACTATTGGGGTTCACCTCTACTGAGTAGAGAAGCTTGGGGGAGTCTGCGACTCTTTCCAAACGTTGCAAAATTGTATCTATTATTTTATCTTTTATCTTTTGTCTATAAATAATCCAGTTCCGATACGGATCCAATAATTTGTTCTCGCGTTTTTACATTATCGTATTTATCGAAAAGTCCTTTCAACGTTTCCATTGTCTTCTTTGCGTTTGCGCAGGATCGTCCCGCTGCCTTAGTGTGTAAGCAATAGGACCGTCGTCCCTTGCACTAGTCGGAGAGGGACCCAGTTGCCCACGGACCACTTGCGCACAGATTGAAATCAGGTGATGCCCAGTTGTGCACAAACCCAATTAAACACAAAAGTGAATTTCTGCCTCCTGAACGATGTTCCATGAGTAATTTAAGGATATTGTAACTTATCTTTTTTTGATGGAACCTTTGACGGGGTCCGTGAATGTTACGAGATCCGAGCGCAATTGGGCCGTGGGCATCTGGGTCGACGAAGATTTCAATCCGTGCGCAAGTGGGCCGCGGGCAAACGGTCCGTGCGCATCTAGTTCCGTGGACAAGTGGTATGTGCGCATCTGGACACTACTAGTCGCGCGTTTAGCATAAGAATTTTAATTTTATAGCTTCCCTCAAGGAACTTCCTTTTTGCTAATTTAGTCTAATAATTTTGTTATATTGATTGGGTCTTTCACATCTTGGTAGATCCTGCTTCCGTTATATGGGATTCTACGAAACCTATTTTCGAAGCCTAATATAAAATTTGCTTTTGTTTTTCTTTTTAAAGCTCTGTAACTTTTGGCTCGCGTTTTTGAATATAGATTCGGTGCGTTAAATTTACATTTATGTCTACTCTATCTTTCTTTTACCTATTCTTTCTATTGCATGTCTATTCATATCCTCGCTTAACCTCTTGTTCGCCACGACGCTCTCCCAGCTGAACTAGCCTTTGAATCAGGTACTTTGTGGAGATTTTATCGACCTTGTTCTTCTTATCTTATCAGACATTCAACATCCCATACCTCTCAGGCCATATCAACAATATACCACACGCTCTCAGTTACAAGACTCACCTTATCGCTTTTAATGATAATTATACATCCATCCTACTTAGTATATACTAAACAAGGTAACTAAAACATGAGTAGATGTGCTTCAACATTTTAAATTGGCAAGAACCCAACAAAAAATTTAAATAATTTCATTCAGCTCGTCTCACGCCGGGCCACAACAACAGTTCTCCGGCATGCTCTTAATCTCTATCCGTTATACCTTACTGTAATAAGTTTTAGTTATTTTAAATAGCAGAAAATTACAACAAATTACAAATATGTTCGAAATGTCGCACCGTCTTATAGATCATTTTAGCTGCAGCATCGTCCATCATAGCTTTGTATATTTAATTGTAGATTCAACATCCTTTTGCTTAGCAAGTTTCAATTTCGGCATGACTTCTCCATGTATTCTAGCGTAAAAAATCGTAGTTGCACTAGGAAAATATTAACATAGACGTCTTACAGGTCAAAAAATTTCATGCAATGCACGCTTTAATTATTTTAAGAGGGAGAGAGACTAGAGTAACGGGTCGTAAAGAAGGTGATTTTTATTAATTTTTTTTTACTTTTATTGTGATAGCGTACAACTTTGTCACTTAATATCGGTACAGCATCGGTTGTTGGTTTGCAGTTCAGCAGCGAATTGAGTTATCTAAACGCTAAAATTCAAGATTTTCTTTAACCCTTTGACTGCGGCGCACTCTCGGAGGAATCCATCAATCCATTTACGCCTTTCGTATATATTGATAGACTTGTGAAAGCGTATATATACGCCTTTAGCAGTCAAACGGTTAAAGCTTAATCAATTACCTATTTGCGAATAAAACTATTTTCTATTATTAATAAAAATGCGGTAAGTAAATAATAATATTGTAATGGGAGGTATAACCCCTGAAGTAAACTATAAAGAATCGAGTGTATTTCTGAAAATCATTTGGTTGATAATATTTTTAGTTATCCTGTAGACCAAATTGGGACATGTAATTTCGAAAAAAACGTCACTTAAGATTTGTGATGTTTTCACAATACGTACAGTTGAAAATCGCCCGACCCGCTATTCCGAACCCATAAAGAAGATTTTCCTTTTCCTCAAGGAATTCTTGTTGCATTGTTTTTTTCTCAATTTTTTAGTCGTTCGAGCTTCTTTGGTGCTTTCCAAACCTCAATACTTCGCTCTCTGGAGTCGTTTCTCAATCTACGAATCAGCGAATATTTGGTGTCCGATCACAATGCCCATCATTCACATTATTTTTAGGACATGGTAAAACCTGTTGTCACGAAAAGTAATTATGAAAAAAGCAGCAATTTTTACTGTTTTTGTGCAGCAGTAAAGATGTTTTCGAGTCAGACGCTACCAATTTTCGTTGACACTTTTGTATGAATTCTGCGTATAACCGCTTAAACATCGTTCCAATAGATCATTCTAGGACAGATCTAGGTAAATTGGCGACAAATACTTTTGGTCATCTTTGTGAAGAACAGATGGATTTTTAAACACATCAAGTTTAGCAGTCGCTTATGCGACTCGCCACTTGCACCAATTTTAATATCTCGGTGGACAGTTCTCATGTTGCGATTCTTCATCGGTTAAACATGTATGGGAGTAAATAAACAAGATCGTTTTTTTTCATCTCTATTACGGAATCCAGATGTCTTTTCATGGCTGGTTCATATGGTCAAACACAATAGTTCAAGGTCCAGTCTAAATCGAACTGTGTTGTATCCACAACGATAAACCGCCAAGGAAACTACAAAATCGGATATGGGTTCTTATCTGTAGCAACCGTTTATTATAAAAGGGGTCCAACTTTGTCAATTTTGCGAATTTGATAATAAATCTTCACGGACGTATTCTCGATTAAGTATAAGGTTTATACTTTTAAAGCCTTATACTTTCGTTAATGTAAAAATTTTCAATTTTTTTCGAAATTTCGATTACGTACTACACCAAACTCCCTTGTTAATCATTACGCATAAACTTCTCGTGTAGGTAACAGTGTACCTTGCAAAAATGTGCGTCCATTGCGTTCGCATGAGTATTTATCGTTACATTCTTATGGATTACAATATTTCATTTTGAGGTTATGATATACATTTTGTCTGCAAAATTAAACTCAATAGTCTTTGGATGAATGTATGTTGAATTTACAAATAACATGAGTTCTTATCGAATTTCTTTAAACTAATATGAGAAAAATATTGTAAATGTTTAATCGACTATAAAAGTTTTCATGAAAATTATACTTGTCCGTGTGAAATTAAATTTCGTAAAACGTTTGTAAGCTCTGGCGAACATTTCGATACCTCAAAAAAATCGGCAGGGCAGAATTAGTATTCTTAAGATTATAATCTTAAAATGTCCACATGATATTTTTACACTATCTTTGCGATACTTCAAACTAACATAAATCTGCATAACGTTAGATTTATAGATTGTTAGGAATCTTCATCACAACATAATCATACGTTATATCATAATAATCATACTAATAAAATAATCATACTTTATACATTAAAAAAGATTTTTTGTTTTAGGCATTGCGCCTAAGTTTGCCAGCTTTGAATAAAACGGCGACTGGACAAGTGGTGAATTTGCTGAGTAATGATGTGAATCGTTTTGATATGCTCCCATTATATTTGCATCAAATTTGGGTCATGCCAATACAGGTAAAGCTTAATTTTTAGAACTAGCAACAAACAAACATTGATTATTTTATGTTTTGTGCTGATTTGATATGATTTTTGTGCTGAGTGGGTTGGTCATCTTTTATTGGAATCTTACAGGTTGCTTTGATTGGTTACGTAATGTGGCAGTCCGTAGGAATCGCTACTCTTGTTGGTATAGGAAGTTTAACCATTCTGACTATTCCCATCCAAGGGTATCTCAGCAAGTTGAGCGCACAACTTAGAGCTATCATTGCTCGCAAAACGGACAAAAGAGTACATCTCATGAGCGAACTGATTGCAGGCATCCAGGTATGATCAATATTAACAAGAACAAGAAAGATCTTCTGATCTTTCGTAACAAGATCTAATAGTAATTCACAGTTTATGATTACAGGTAGTGAAAATGTATGGCTGGGAAGAACCATTTGAAAAGATGGTATCGTGGACGCGACGCACTGAGATCAAAATAATCAGATACTCTTCCTATCTTCGTGCCTTCTATTTAAGTATAATGGTTTACACTGAGAGATTGACACTTTTCCTTACCTTATTAGCATTCATTCTTATGGGCAATAGTCTCACAGCTAATATCACTTTCGTTCTTGCAACTTATTTCAACATTCTGCAAATGACTATGGCTATCTTCTTTCCTCAAGCGATTATTACGGCTGGTGAAGCGTTCGTTTCTATCAAAAGATTAGAGGTTTACATTTTATTTATATACATAGTAATATTTAATATTAATTTAGTTACATTAATAACATTGATAACAATAATGTAATAACATTTTTTATAAATTTTCACTTTCTTACGATATTAACTTGTAGGAATTCCTTCTGTTGGACGAGAACGAGCGAATCAACGATAATAAGGAATTACTTTCGAAGCAAAAGGACAATAATGAACAGGAGAAAGACATGGAAAATAAATTTGCAATCGCAGAGAAGGAAATTACAAATCCGGTGACAATAGAGCTGTATCGTGTATCTGCAAATTGGATACCTAGCCAATTACCACCCACTCTACATGACATTTCCATTAAAGTCGAGGCCGGTCAACTTTGTGCCTTTATTGGACCTGTAGGCTCGGGAAAGTCTTCTCTCCTCAATGTTTTATTGAAGGAGCTTCCCATAGGTGCGGGTGACGTCTGGTTATGTCAGAATTCTAGTTTCAAGGAAGCTCAAAAGAACCGCGGCTATCATTCAGACAATCCCAATCTGCGTATCTCCTATTGTAGTCAAGAACCCTGGCTATTCGGCGCAACTATCCGAAATAACATACTTTTTGGACAACCATACGATAAGAAAAGATATCAAGAGGTGTTCTATCGCTAGCATATATTCTTTCAAAATTATTTTTTGACTTAATTTTTACCAACTGGCTACATCAAATCCTGTTGTTTTAGGTAACAAAAGTTTGTGCACTTCTGCAGGATTTTAAACAGTTACCTCGTGGCGATATGAGCATTGTCGGTGAAAGAGGTGCTTCCTTATCAGGGGGGCAGAGAGCTCGAGTGAATCTCGCTAGAGCCGTTTATAGGAGAGCTGATGTCTATCTTTTTGACGATCCTCTCAGTGCAGTCGATGCTCGAGTTGGACAACACTTATTCAATGAGTGTATAGTTAATTACCTTAAAGGAAAAACCCGAATCCTTGTAACTCATCAATTACAATACCTCAAGCAGGCAGATACAGTAGTCGTTCTCGATCGCGTAAGTAAATGTTTGCTGGCTCTCATCTTCATCTTCTGCTTTGCTTTCACAATAAGACATAAATAATATGCTCCATTATCAATTCATCTACAGGGGGTCGTCAAACATCAAGCCTCATTCGATGAGTTGACTAAACAGAATGCTGACTTAATTAGCATGTTAGAGAAGGCAATAGACGCTGAAGACTTGAATGAAGAGACAGCCGAAACTAGTACCGAGAATGTGAAGAAATATCAGAAAACCACAGAGAAAACATCTCACTTTATGAATTCCTCTCGGCGAAGTTCTGCCAAATCTTCGCGGCGATCCAGTACGGTTAGTCTTTAGATGGTTAAGCAAAAATAAATCTAATTGTATCAACGATTTCATACCAACTGGATTAATTTACAGATTTCACAAAACATAGAAAATTTCGACAATACTAAAGACGATGATGAGGAAGTTGCGACAGGAATAATGTCTAACAAAGTGTACACTGACTACTTTTCAGCAAGTGGTTCTATGTTCACGTTAGTAGTCCTTTTTCTAAATTTGATAATATCCCAGATCGCATGTAGCGGCACGGATTACTGGATTACTTATTGGACTAATATAGAGGCAGTTCGAGGAAAATCGAGGAATCAGTCCATGACAACTATTACTGATACCGAATATCTTGCTGCAGTGAACGACACTATTCTTTCGTTTTTTTCGCTAACCGATGAAACAGGTTTTATCACCAGAAACAACGCCATTTACGTCTATACTTTCTGCATCACTTGTACTGTAATATTCACTTTGTCACGCAATTTTCTTTTTATACGGGTTTGCATGACTGCCAGTCGTAATTTACATAATACTATGTTTGCTAACATACTGCAAGCCACTATGCGCTTTTTCAATACCAACCCTTCAGGTAAGTTTTAACAACTTTACAAAACTATAAAATGTATTTAGGAACTTTCAAACTACATTACGTGATGGTATAATCTTATTTTATTAACAAAAATAACTCTGAGATTTAACTTTCGATGTAATCAGGGAGGATTCTAAACAGATTTTCGAAAGATGTTGGTTGTATGGATGAATTACTGCCAAAGGCTTTTATAGAGGCGGTACAAGTTTTCCTCGTAATGTTCGGAATAATAACCATGGTACTTATCGTTGACTATTGGATGATAATACCAGTTGTTATAATAGCAGGCATCTTCTACGTATTGAGAATGTACTATTTGTATACAGCACAAGACATCAAACGCCTAGAAGGAACCAGTAAGTAGTATAACATTTCTATGTTCTTACTACAATACTCAAAATATATGCAAAATTTCAGTGTATGGAAAATCTATATTAATATCTTAAAGTTTAAGTATCACTACTGAACACATAAAAATATCCTTTTCACTATAATGTCGCAGTTCTGTGCAGTATTGAAAAGAGTATCATATCGTAACACATAATTCCACTTTTGTCTGCCTCCAGGCAGGCAAATGGTCAGAAATTAAAAAGAATCAATCAACGTTTGAGTGGAAAGGATGTTTAAAGTAAGGTGTAACAAAAAATACTAGGACCTTGATTTTCGCAATAACGGTGTGACCAAGTGTTGCGAAATTCGAGATTGCATACGAAACGTACGTAGAATATCCTGAATCTGCACAGCTCACAAAGCCGCCACTAGAGCTATGTCAAGATTCCTAATCGCCCACTTATACGCCAAATGCGACACAATGTAAGCGATCCGCAGTGTGCACCAGTTGTGCCCGACCAAACTGCCCCCTGGGAACCGTACGTCGCCCCCCCCCCCCCCCAGTAGCGGCAAGGCACGGCCGGTAATCTTATCTTTGGTGAGGGTAGGGTGCTCTTTTTTATAGCTCATGGAAATAAAATATTAATTTTTCTTTTCAGTTTATTTCAGACAATTTTATAAATCGTGACAGCTTCGTATCTACACTTCCTCGTGTTCGTAGATTCTCGTCGTCAGGCATTTCGTCCCAGTGTTACCGGGCGTTGACGACACAAGACCTTTACCCACCACCCGATACCGACTATACCGACTATGCTATAAAGCGTAAACTTACGCACTGATACGCGGACCCATCCTGCGTCGCCGACTTTTCTTGCAAGTCCAAACTACACGTCCACACATCCTTGTCCGCGTGTCTCTTCTTCAGCTCCGTCATCTTAAGATTTATGAAGGTCTCTTGTCACTGTTCCGTCTTATTTCGGGCTCCCGTATGGACTGACTTGTTAATTCTCCTCACTCTCTTTTCCGAGTATATTCACATTATTTTCTGAATTGGCAATGCGCCGAAACAGATAATAACAAAATTTTTCTCTATCCCTGTAACGGGATACCAAAATGAAAAAGCAAAAAAACAACTATTCATAGCAAAACCTGTCAAGCCATGCTTAGTGTCTCTCTCAACATATACCACATTGACCAATACACGTCGTGGAATAGGCACTGTCGCAGAAATCGTCGTGTATGTAGGACACACTTCAGGAATGGATTCAGCACTTACCCCTTTCACGACGGGGGCTTTCTGAAAGATCGAATATCAAAAATCTTAAGGCGCTTTCGGACCCAGATGGGTCATATTAAATTATGTTGTCAATAGCGAGAAAATGTATTTTTCGACTTTCATAGAAACGGGTAATTTTACGGGACTTGGATGAATTTGCTTTCTTATATAATGTACATTGGCTATCATTTATACTCCGTTAGACCATCCTGAACTTATATGTAATCTCGAAAATGCAATGAAAAAAGAGGTCGTATGTCCCTCTCTCACGTCCGATATCCACCTCGCATATGACTACTATTCTATAATATTAGACATTTACCACATTTTTAATACAATAACAAAGCATGTATCTCGACGGAAAAACGGAAAATACATTGTGTTAAAGTTTTACAATTGAAATATGTAAGACGGCTGGAAAAGGTGAAAAATGTGATTCACACTATTTGATGTTTTTTTTTACGCTTAGATACATAATATCAACATATTTCGCTAGATGTCACCACGTGATAATTGCATTACCCATGAAGAGTCGGCTATGAATTTTCAAACTTGCACCGGTTTCGGATCAAGTGTTCTGTGTTCTAGGCACGCTCCAATCAATTTGAAACCCTCAACTACAGTAGTAGTATCTTTTATCATTATAATTCCTTTTATATTTTCTCGATATTCATGTTCTGGAATCAAATAACTAAATAGTGAGCAAGTATGGCTATTGCCCATACCTTTGTCTTTATGAGACGATCCTGTGGGTTTTACATTATTGGCTGAGATCGACAAGTTTGAAATTCTACCACATGACAACATGTATTTCATATTCGAAATTCCGAATTGGGTCAGGAGGAACCAGAGCCAGGAGGCTTTTGAAGTCGGTCCTTCTTGGTCCCAGAATTGAAAAATTAAAAAATTTTAAATACCTGATCAAATTTTGAAAAACTACTATAAATTGCGTTAAAGTCAGTTCAAGGTCGTGTTTGAGGTTATTTCTTCGATTCCGACCTTAGAATTTCAAAATAGAAAGTGAGGACTCCCATATGGCGACTCAAAATTTGAAAAATTATGTGTTTACCGTGAAATTCAATTATGGATGCTTTTTGAGCTCACTAAATACGATTACTTATTGGCTTAAAATTTTGTATTTTGCTTCTGTTGAAGCTAAATCGCAGGAAAATCAAATAATTTTATGTGAAACTACAGCGGCTTTTTAATTTTTGTAAATTTAGACACCCTCCATATTAAGTTCGTCATTTTTAATTAAAACATGTTTGCTCCATATTTTAATAGAGAATCATTAAAATACCCTGTATATAAATTTTTCTAAAAATAAGACTTTAAATTCTGAAATAAAACGCTGGGTCCCTAGGGACCTCCCGACCTCGTAGGAGTAAAACAAATGATAAGTTCATACACATCGTGACGTAGAACTTTGATGCACATCATAAATCAGGCGAATTTGGGCTACGTCGTGGGTTCAGATGAGTTACGGGGCGCTTCGTATTTATTTTTAAAATTTTTATTGATTTCGTATTGTTCATCGTATTATTATCCGCTTGAAGAACTAATAATTCAGGATAGTGTGTTCTTCAGGATATTAGAAATAGTTGGATGATGATGAGTGGCGTTCAAGTCGAGATTTGGCTATTCCTTCCAATCATAAAATCAACCAAGCTGTTTATTCTACGTACTCTTGCGCGTGCACCCTGCGCTTTCCTGATCGCTACGGACCTGAGGATAGGCAATACGGTGACAAGCGAAAGTTCTGTCTTCTTCCTTCCTTCTTTCTTTTACTTCGAGTTTTTTGCGTCAAAATCGTTTATTCCACGCCTTGCGGATGTATCTCCCTAGCACATGGATGCGTGAGTCATTACCGTATCGTTTTGTATCGTATCACTTAGAATTAGTCATTATTGTTGTTATAATTTTTTTCGTTCTAAATTAAATCGGATCCGTCGATTGGTTTTGGCTCCGATAGCTTTGTGTATCGCATAATAATTTCAGTAGTTTTTGGTGAATCTTCTCAGTTAATTATTTCAGTTTTCCTTTTTTTTCTTCGGAAAGTACCGAAGGACTATAGACGCAATAGTCACGGGTTTTGAAAGTCTGCTTAATTTAGTATTTGTTATGACTAATGTGTAGGAGCGTCAGTATCTATCAAGATGACTGCCGGTGAAAATTAAAAAAAAACGTCAATTTTTTGAACATATTTTGGTTGTACGTATTACCAATTATATGACGAAATTCCTGCAAATAAATCTGGTTCTACATATCATGTTACACCCTGATCCCACTCATGCATCATTTTGTGATAACATGACACAATGAGCAAATGTTTTACATAATCGTGAAATATAGTATGTATAAAACTCTATGAGCCAATATTTGTTATCAGCTAATCAAAATATGTATATCTAAAAAGTAAAATCTATACTGTAATTTTTATGGAATTGTGCGAAGAATACAGCTCTGATATTTCGAAAAATTTCAAACTGTCAACAATACCACGTACTCATACTATAAAAAATAGTACTTTGCGATACAAGTACGAGAAAGCGAACCTTATAGGCAGGCAGTGAAGTTAGTCGCACAAGCCGCACGCGTAACACAGTGCTGCATGTGTTACGAGTGTAGTGTATTGCACTAGTATCGCACTAGTATCGCATAATATTTTCTGTAACGCATGCATGAAAAGTGCTACTTTTTGTGCCTCCAAAGTGACTGGCACATCTTCCCATTGGAGGAGGCATCCAAAAGGAAAGAAAGGAAGGCCTCCAAAGTGAATGCGTGCCATGACAGCGCGCGAGAACAAAGTTTACTTTATCGCAATAGTGCGAGAAGAAAGCACTAGTGCGATAAAGTAAAATAGGGCCAATTTGCGCATGCGCAGCATTTTATCGCATCCTTAGTTATAAAGCGCCACTTA
Organism: Trachelus troglodyta; assembly: GCA_030142635.1. Taxonomy (NCBI): domain Eukaryota; kingdom Metazoa; phylum Arthropoda; class Insecta; order Hymenoptera; family Cephidae; genus Trachelus; species Trachelus troglodyta. The sequence goes on from JARQTJ010000720.1 coordinate 13,030, forward strand.
CGCCACACTTTGGAGGCACGAAAAGTAGCGCTTTTCATGCACGAGTTACATAAAATATTATGCGATACTGGTGCAATAAAGCGAGCATTATACGAAGGTTGTGAAGTTTGTCACACTCGCCGCAGCCGTACCACAAGCAGCACCGGCCTTCGGCTCGTGCCGCTGTGTTACTTGTGCGGCTTGTGCGACTAACTTCACTGCCTGACTATAAGGTTCGCTTCCTCGCACTCGTATCGCAAAGTACTATTACTTAATTTTTAAATTTGTATTTAATGTTTAAATAATAGCGAAAAGCCCGGTATTCTCTCACGTTAACGCAACGATGAATGGGTTGACAACGATAAGAAGTCGAGGAAAAGACATTGAAAATATGCTACAAGAGGAATTCGATAGATATCAGGATACTCATACAGGAGCATGGTATCTCACGATTGCTACATCTTGTGCATTTGGTTTCATCCTTGACTTGATTGCCTGCGTATTTGTGGCATGTGTCTGTTTCTCCTTCATCATAATGGATAATGGTATATACATAATTTCTTCAATGTATAGTATAAAACAATACATTTTATAAACAAGAATATGACAATATTAATTATGAAGGTGATACATTTGGCGGTGACGTGGGCCTGGCCATATCACAATCATTAATTCTTACGGGAATGCTGCAATATGGAGTGAGACAAAGTGCAGAAGTTATGGCTCAAATGACGTCTGTAGAAAGAATTTTGCAGTATACAAATCTCCCTAAGGAAGGACCAATGACTACAAGTAATCCACCACCGTCAACGTGGCCATCGACGGGTCACTTGACACTGAAAGATGTTTACTTGAGATATAATAAAGATGATCTACCTGTACTTAAAGTAAGTTAATAACACTGGTAATAAGGAACTAATTTAATCGAACTATGACTCTTATTTCTTACGGTCACAGAATCTTTGTCTGGACATAAAAGATGGATGGAAGGTCGGTATAGTTGGCAGAACAGGAGCCGGAAAGTCCTCTCTCATATCTGCGCTGTTTCGGCTATCAGATGATGGTCTAGAAGGAGAAATCAAACTCGACGGAATCGATATTCGGTCAATTGGTTTGCATGAATTACGACCTTGTATTTCTATTATTCCACAAGAGCCGGTCCTGTTTACTGAAAGTTTACGATACAACTTGGATCCATTTGGACAGTACCCTGACGCAGCTCTTTGGAGTGCCCTTAAAGAAGTAGAATTGAATGAAGTTTCGCTAGATCACCAAGTCACCGGCGGTGGCAACAATTTTAGTGTTGGTCAAAGACAATTAATTTGTCTAGCTAGAGCTATTCTTCGGAACAATCGGATTCTAGTTCTAGATGAAGCTACAGCTAATATAGATATTCAGTAAGATCTTTATGAAAACGTACATACAGTATAACCTCTATCGTTGCACTCTTAATTGCCTTGCGCAAGATTGCCTACATCTTGTCGACGTAAGACGTCTGTGAGAAGTTAGATTGTCGCCCGATTAGCGTCAGTCCCTTAATTTTGTCTCACGGATAGTTGTGGGATCAATAGGTCGACTAGACATGCTACGATAGGGGTTGTACTGTAAACCAATCGATAATATACTGCAAATGCATTACGAAATATTCATATTTGTAGAACCGATTCATTAATCCAACGGACCATAAGAACTAGATTTGCAAGCTGTACCGTCTTGACTGTAGCACATAGACTAAACACGATCATCGATAGCGACCAAGTTTTAGTGATGGACAATGGTGCTATGGTTGTAAGTACTTTTGATATTTTCTTCCTCGTGTAAATTACAAATTTCGATTGAAAATTATGGAGCCTCCGAAAATGTCTAATAGATTCGTTATCGGATAAAAACGTTGTGTGTGTTTGTATGTGCGCGCGTATGTTTCCCTATGTATTGTACCGAAAAAATTTCCGACTCAGTGGTGCTGTGGTGGAATTGAATATACCAAATTTATTATACTAAGAAGTATTAAGGAGGGACAGTACTTCATTTTCTACGTGTTTGTAAAGTTCTAAGCAAGGAAACTTCACACGTAAAAATCGAAGTACACAAAGCATTGCCACTAAATATATTTTACTCGAACAAAGGCTTCCAATAAAATATCGATTGAAAAAAAAGACTCGGTGGAATCTGCAAAATATGTGTCAGGTATAGATCATACAACTATGAACTCTTAACATGAAACCTATAGAAAGATTTTCGGATCCGAGTAAATTGCAGATGCCATTGAGCATTATTGAGGCACGATGTTCTAGATCAGCTGTTTCAACACAAATTTTCAACCACGTCACGCGTGTTTTCATGACTTGCCCCAACGCGAGGTAACACCGTTACGTAGAAATTGATCGATTATTAACATTCTTCTTTAAAGTATATTCAATTTCTGGTTTACAGGAGATAGTATGGCATATTTTTGGTACTTCGAGCTTAAATGTACTCACGCACAAAATTATACTGTTTTTCCGACAGCGAATGCACACAATGTAACTGTGGACTTGTTTATAAACTTACTCTGAGCGAATTCTGAACTTTTAAAAGAAGATATTTACATAGTTTTAACCATATGTTTACTATTAGTCCTAGCTCAAACTGAGTGCGTTTACAAACAGCCCCTATATAATTAGAGTGATCGTGTCTCCAGAAACACTTTATCCCTCAATATTAACATCTCGATACTAACATCTCCATTCCCTATGTTTGGAATAGGAATTTGGTGTCCCTTATCTATTACTACGTGATAAACCCAATGGACCCTTCAGTCAAATGCTACAGCAAATGGGAAAAGTAATGGTGGATAATCTCTATCATCTTGCCGAAATGTCTTACAAGCAGAAGCAAGCTGAACAGCTAAATCACAACACGTTGGAAACAAGTACTATGGGAAGAATTAATACAAATAACAGCAACATACAAGATTCAACCCATATGTAATCACATCATAAACATCTTGATCTAGGTATTTTTAAAATATCACAATTTTACCAAAGAAGTCTGTTATTGTCTAAGGTTCGCGCATTCATTGTATCTATCGGTGCTGACTGATATTACGTTAGGGTCACTGAGTTCCAATTGTGCCGCTGGGCATTTAGTTCATTGTAGAATTTTCTGCGAGTGGATTGTGCTCAAAGTTTATGTAATTTTCATCTGAATACAGTCGAAACTCTCATAGCTTACATTTTCATACGTTGACGCATAAAGTTTCACACGTTGACTAACCACCGCGCCTAACAAATGTGTAACAGGTTTTTGGTTACAACATTGCACGTATGAGATAAGGAGAACCATAAGCAGAGCAACAGGCCCATCCCGGCTAGCTCTGACCCGTGCTTGGTACATCACATAGCTTACTTTGCCTCCACATTACGTAAGCTATGAGAGGTTCTATAAGTCCTTCGTTCTAAATACACACTATATACTAGCATAATCTGGTCTTTCATTATCTTCGCCTATTCTCAAGCAAATTCACACTACAAATTCCATTTCCTTAACAACGCCGCTATTCTTAGATGCAACTTCATGAAATATATGGATGTGTCTTGGACATTGAAAATGAAAGAAAGGGTATACAGTATACTCCCGTTAAGTGAATGTTTTTTGGTGTGTAGAGAAAGACGATTCGAAGAAAATAATCATTTAATAAGAACCCGCACACTTCAACAGTTTTTATGTTACACTTGTCAACGACTCACTCGGTAGCTGGTAGTGCGGATAATCAGAGTGCTTCTAGGTGCAAGAGACGCGAGCGGTCGGAGGAGATGGTAAGAGTGCATCGCGCCCTAAGATGACCGAAGCGATGTCGATAAGCCAGGGTGAAAATACAGATAGTTCTGTATGTACCATAGAAGAAACACAGCTCTAGTAGAAATTATAACCAAGTGGAAGCAGGGCGCTAGCTAGTACAGACTGCCCCCTGGCCAGATTTCGCTCAGGCAGCCCGAATAAGACCCGACATGCAATGTAATGCATGTGTCGAGTTGACCCTAGTCGAGCAATCTATGTAGGGTCAGATTTGATTACCTTTCCAGGGTTATGAAGTATATCAAATTTACTATATTATTAATATTCATAAAAATATATCAAATGTACAATTAGCATAATAGTATAATTGTATAATTAAAACAAATGTAAACAAAATGAGCGTATGTGTACTTGTGTTACGTCCGACGCAACGCCACCCTTTACCCCCCCCCCCTTCAGCACCCATCAGCCCCACATTAGCAAAGGGTCAAGGACCACAACGATTGTAATCGATCCTCGACGAACATGCGTTACTTATTATAAGTTACCTATTAAAATAATTTAGAAACATTATTGCCTTGCACGCGACACCACACACTCTCACACATTTCCAGAAACCATAGCAACACTGCGATATCATCGGTGGATGAGGAAGGAAAGAGAGAGAGCACGGCAAACAAAGAACAAGAACGGCACGCGTAGCAACGCGAACAGAATATGTAGGGATAAGA
>JARQTJ010000721.1:15406-29703 GCA_030142635.1 Trachelus troglodyta
AATTCTAACTTGTCTATCATCGGTCAACAGGGCTTGCTCCCTGATCGAATAAATTGTTTCTATCTATCTATCTATCTCTCTCTCTCTCTCTCTCTCTCTTTGATTCGCCGCTTCTACGCACTAAGGTTGAAGGTTAGGGAGAAAAATTCTGGAATAAGTAACCTCAAATGGGGCAATCACAGGGAGCAGAACGCGATCGGGCTACAAGAGAAAGAGAGATCGGTATCATAAGTGGCTGCGTAGTTCAGATCTCCCTGATTCTGAAAGGCATCGTCGCATCACGTTTGCAAACAATAATTCATTCGAAAATTCGGCAACACATGGAAATCCTACTAGATCGGATCATGGTAACACTGCGAGGTGTTCTTCTTCAGGAAACTCATCCTCCGGTGAACGTCAATCTGAGAATTCAAGGGTAGTAGGAGAGAATCAAACGAGCAGATAAAAATTATTGTTATTGTGAATTAGGGTGATGATGAGTTAAAATATATACCGTTTTAAATGAATTTCTCCACTTTTAAAAGATTCCTAGATTCCATCTATACAATCCCTGATATTTGACGTAAAATCCCTGATACCTGCCGTAAAATCCCTGATACCTGCCGTAAAATCCCTGACACCTAACGTAAAATCGCTGATACCTGACGTAAAACCAGGGCCCCCTTCCGATGACGTCAGCCGAACAAGGGGGTCAGAGACGTCGATTCTTCGCGCGCGCACCCTCTTCGAAATTCCGGAGGTGTCGGTAAGCAGAAATCTTCCATAGGGGGCCCAATCGCCCTAACTTACCATCCACAAGGGGCGCCAACATCACTAACTTAGGGGGCGCCAACATCGCTATCTTAGCATGGACGCGAACCCAGATGTCGGTATCGTGTCGGTGCAGGAATCTTGGTCCAGAACTCTCCTTGTATAACTACTGCGAATACCCGATCGACAGATGTGAGGAACTGCAGAAACTCACAGCATCCGACAGAATGAAAGCCGTCATTGAAAAAAAACTGTGCATCAACTGTCTTACGCTAGGATACTTCGTTAGAGAGTGCAAGGGATCATCCTGTAAAAATGCAATAAAAAATAGAAAATATATAAAACGATTCTTAAGGTACTTTAGTATTTTCAAAAAACCGATTACTCCTTTTTTGCATTTTTTAACTCCATTTTAACTCCACTTTAAAAATCACGTCCTAAAATATTTGCAAACGAAAGTTAAAAAACTAAAATTTTGTTGTACTTTAAAAATATTAAATAATATTTTTTTTAAAGTTTAAATTTATACCTAATAAACTGAGGAAAAAATTTTTTAATTTGGTTTTCTTGATTCTCCTAAAGGAGACTAGTACTTTAAAAGATACGATGGTGTACATATATCCTGAGCATCTCCACCCGCGATAAAATCACTATGTCCGTATGATTGTCTCCTTCATAACGTGTAACTGTTTTTGGAAAATTTGTAGTAACTACAATAGTTCAAGAATTATTTAAGGTGATACTGATTATCGGACCACCACGTATACTGTAACACCTGTTCCCGGATCTCCTAAGATTGGATAAAGATAACTAGAACCCGGAAACAGAGAGTGTACTTTCGCTTGATCGGTCTACTATTCTCGGACCCGTAAACGACTCACAAACCTGAGAGGTATGCCGTTGGGCGCCAGACATCCAGTGATGTCACGAGGAAGAGATAAGGAACTATACCGCGATAACGAGAAGGAACGGAAATCCGATGATACCGGAATCGATGCGTCGCGGAAGTCCGACTAGCTCAGCCCCATTAGGTATAGGAGAGGGGCGGGGTAATTAGAAATTAAGAGCCGTAGCCAGGGTTACGTAACCAAAAACTTAACAATTTATTGCACCTGGCAACCAAAGTGTAACAAACAATCAGAACCCGACAAAGGTACGAAAAGGCTACCAGAGATAGTCGCGGTAATACTTAATAAGTACAGATTTCAAAAAGGGCCGAAATACAACCTACAGCACTCACAGGTAGCAAGCGTAATTCACGGTACGCGAGCCTAGATGCAGGCAGCGGAAAGAGTACGTACGCACAGAAAAGGAATTTTACAGACACGTACTCACGGCCTGCGAAAAGAGGTGAGGTAACGCACGCGCGAATTACGGCCGATCCGCCGATTACACTATTACACTTTTCTAGTCCCCTTTCGCATTTCAGGTAACACAAACAATTCAAATGATAAAGGTAATTCCATAGGCACAATACTTAAAACCATTTGCATCATGAACCTTTTTCAGGAAAGCAGTCGCAGTCGCGCCAGGTAGTAAAAGACAGTAGCGGCGCGCGGAATATTCCGCGCTTAGTGATAGAAGTCAGTCGCAGCACGCTAAATATTCCGCGCTTTGATGCAAATGGGTTAAAACAGATAGAGCAAATAGATGGTCAGAAGGTAAAATCACGGTAAAGTCAGATAATACAGAAATCACGGAAAATCATAACAATAATTAGTCGATACGAGATCGCGTGGTCGACACTCGGGTGGACTCCGAGTTCTAAGGGAGCTTAGACTATTCCCGGTAGCGTGTAATAACTTGCCGACTGACTACTATTTTCGCGAATTTTGGGAGTCCCGAGGACTCAGGTAGGCACGGCAGGATTTATGCTATCCCAGGTAGCCGTTCTTATTACAACCCGTACGAGGAAATATTACACACGCGGTCCGATCGACCAAAGGAGAAAATACGTTACACTCACGGAAATATCCGGCCGAGTGTGCTAACCAGAATTAACAAAAACGTAAAATAAACTAACGTAAACGGACGAAACAAAACAGACTCTTCGCCGTGGCCGTAATCGGGGAAACCACCACTAGCACAAATTAGCACTTCACTCGCAAACTAGCCAATCTCTCGCTACCAAGTAGCGTGTATTAATATTATCACGTAGGTAGCGTAAAGAGTTTCTTACCCGATTACAAGAAATACTGCTTACCAAATAATAGAACGAAGGATAATGCTCACAAAGGAAGCTTTCGATAGTACAGTTCCGGAGGGATGAATAAAACGTCCACCTGGCAGGAAATTCCAGGACGACAAAGAACGATTCCGATTCTTATCGCGACACCCAGGGTGCTATTCTCCCACCAGACCCTCAAATTGCCGATTATAATTGGTGGATTACCCATCGCATTTACTTTCGCCAATTCTAGATGTTTATTGATAATAGATCGCCAGGATCTAAGATTGTTAACCCTATCAGATAGCTTAACATTAGAGCGGCGGCGTGCGCATCCTCCGCGCAGCCCTCGGGAAAGTAGTAGTTCGCCAGCGCTCCGACATAGGGCAGTACTAGTGTCTTCCGCGCTGTCATGTCGCTGACCGCATGTTGTCGTCGCGATGTTTTGAAAGTGTAATTATCGCCCAGAGTATTTGGTGTTCCCCTGATGTGCTCTGGAGTAGTGTAGGATTCCTTGGAGTCTCCGTAACTAACAAGAGTTTGCCCAGGCAGGTAAGTGGGCCTTTTCTTCCGCTACGTATTGCGTATTCTGATATTCCTCCGAATGACAGCTTCCCGTGCCTTACAGGTTGCTGACCGGGGCCTCGCTCCACGTCTTTGGGGAAAGCCTTATCGTGCCCACAGGGCACAAGGATCCCCTAGGACGGGAAACGAGGTGAACCTTCACCCGGGTATTTCGAGGATCTCTCTCGGCATAAGTGGATTCGCTTGTAGCTAGTTAGGACTCGCATCCCACTGTTAGGTAGCAAGGATTCGTCGGTAGAGGCGGCAGAAGTTCCATGATGTATAGATTGGTAAGACAATAACCCCTTTACAGGGAATCCTGGTGCTGTTGGCGGTTACGATATCGGCGACATGATGAGTTATTGAGTTTAGCGGGCTCTAGCAGTGGTGATCGGGTCGAGCGGTCGGTATAACAGTCCCGTCGCAGTCGGTAATGTTGTCCCACGCAGGTATCCAACTTCATAGCGTTCCATTTTGGTGAGTAGATGCTCGTTCATAGGTACAAGTTAAAATTAAATATAATTAATTTACAGATCTTATGTTTTCTAGGTGGTTCCCCGATCCTCGCCAGTGGACGCTTATGTCATAGCGGGCTGTAAATCCAGCCCGCATTTCAACTTCCTTCGATAATACCCTTGTGACGTGCATTTCCGAAAATGCAACGTCACAATACTTATGAGCACGTTCGCTGCTTACAACTTAGAACAGTAAATAATGAAAAATGTCAGCGACAAAAGTCTATCACCCGACGAATGCGACAGTTTTCTAATCTGACCAACACATTTTACACAAATAACTCCATCAGTAGTTTTTAATCGAACTTCATTGAATGAAAACAATTCGTTATACTTGCAATATAAGGTACAGTGATTAACGGAAATATTGACATATTTTACTTTCCATTTATTATCCTACACGATGCCGATAGAAGAAAACAGCACAAATGTAGTTAGTTAAGAAATTAAAAAAAAATGATATCCGGGATTGTCTAGTAGATCATGTACATGTCAAAAATGTGGTCTTTTTTTAAAAATAGACAAATTTCACTATCCACATATTTTGTACATGAAAGTCGAATCTCTTGTTGTAATGTTTGTAAATATAATAAATCAATCAAGATTCATTCATTTTTAAAATCATTTTCATTCACGAGAGAGAATTGAAAAAATTAATTTTTTGTCAGAACGGCTCAGCAGAAGAACAATGAAAAAACTAATTTGGGTTGCCTTCATATTTTCATTATCGTTGTACATGACGGCGAACGCGTAAAAATTATTTATAATTTGCGCAAGCATTGGCGTTGAAGACTTTCGCGGTTGTGAATAGAAGTATACGTTAATTAAATAATATGCCACCCTTTTTTATTTTACATTTTACAATAATTAGTAAGACATACCTTTCACGATTTTTAACAGGAAATCGGAAAAACGAATCTTTTCCTCTCGCGGGATACAACCTCCGGCTGTCTTTGTACACGCATATGATGCGCCTTGTCATCGTGTCACTTCACTTTATGCAGGTAAAATAACTTTATATAAAAACAACGAGTACTTTCCTCCAGAAAATGCCAGAAACACACTACTCGAACGTCTAGATTCAACTGGCAAAACTGTGGTTCACTCCTAGAAAGATCGCTCGAGATAAGATGAATTTAACGGCAGTCTCTACAATGTTGTGACTATTCCACACGGCTTTGTCTCAAATTGAATTTTTCGAAAAAAAAAGGTCACTCGTTGCAGGAAAAAACATTACTTAGTTTGGGAATATAACAAATAAATTTATATTTATTCATACACTTGATCCCATATAATTTTCAATGTCACCTTGCATATTATCTCGTTCTCCCTACTAATTTTTTTCCAGATAAATTAAATTTGTCTAAAACCTACCATCAATATATATGGGTCATTCCACGTCAGATTTAAAACAAAATTTTTAATTTTCCTGAAAATTGTTTCCCTTGTTCTTGAGGGGGAAAAATATGACACGCATTTTTTTATTTCAATATGATATGAAGAATTTTCGAAATATTGATTCTTTAATTTATCGACTCCGAAAAACCGGTTCTTCTTTAAATGTATCGTGCATCGTCCCCTTTTCGACTAAAAGCACTACAGGACAAAATATGCAATAGGGTTCACTTTAAAGTCCACATTTTAATGGTCGAATATTCGGTCGTTTAATAATTGTTATGCAACAATTTCTTAAACAATTTATATCATTTCAAAAAGGGCATCTTCAAATTGAATAATTTTTTCTGTAATCAAGAGACTCGGTCGAGTCTCGCGCCAAGTACAGGCAACCCGCCGTACAGGGCACGGCCCGCCGAGACTCTTTACTCGAAGCATTTCAAGTACCTGTGTTTCGAATCAAATATTTTATGAACGGCTGTATGTGAGAAAAATGTATTGATACATTCACTATAGGAATCAACGGTTCTGAATTGATTGCCACCAAATTCAATACGATTAGTGTACGAGATTAGGGCGTATTGAGATGGCGAGCGAGATGATTTTATTTCAGGCCCGTCATCGTCGGCGTCGTCGTCGTCGTCTTCGCACGTCCATCTACTTTCATACGCGACAGATGGCGCTGCCTGCTTTGCCTTCTTTACCAATTTATACTCTGGATGGTGTTGGTAATTTACGAATGCACAACACAATCAAATAGACTTTATACGTGAAGCTACCGTTCACACCGAATTTCCAGATAGTATAAGGGTGCTTTCACAACAGTATAGAATTATTAAGTTTTAAATAGCATTCATGTGGAGCGCGCGTATATGGGTGTACGTATGTGTTATGACGTGATTTTTCGAATCACGGTCCAAAGGCGGCTCCGGTTACCGATATATTTAACGTTCTCGATTTCTGGTTCCCTTCGTGTCGCCATCCTGCTCAGAAGCTACGTTCTCGGATTGATTCGCAAAGTTATGTCAAGGCTCTCGTAAGGTTTAGTTATGATTTAATGGAGGTCGAGGTGCTCGAATCTGCCGTGGGGCGATAGTCTCGACGTACCGAGTTGCCCGGCAGAGGAGAGTACCCGACGGAGATGTCTCCACGGACCGGCAGAAGTCCGGGTGAAATACCGGCGCCCCGCTGGAGATGGGCAAAGGGCTGTAGAGCGGGCGGAGTTATAGTTTTGTTACGGTTAAGGGCAGGAGAGGAACCTTCTGCCCGAGTTAAGGATGTGGTGCCCAGCTGTCGCCCGATGCCCTGGGGAAGCGGCCGTGGAAGATCTCCATATGATACGTACTGATTCGCTAAGGAACACTCTCGATTTGGTTTAAAGGGACGACTCGAAGGAGATAGAAGAGTTATCGGATATAAGGATCTCGACGAATCAGAATGATTAGTTCTCGGATTTGACTATTGTCAAAGTAGTCTGTCTCGGGGCACCGATCGAGGTGTCACGGGCTGGCTCGCACTCCCGTGTGCTATCTGTTGATAGTTTTTCTAGCCGTGTTTCGGTACGGCCTAGCAGTTCTCGATTTGGATAGTTCTCGCGTTGTTCTCGTGAGATCCAGGAATTCTATGAATTCCTGGGAGAGTTACGGAGGTGTAGTGCAGTGCCGTGGTGCAGTGCCCACCACAGTGTCCTTTGGATACATTTCTCGGCCATCCCGGATTAGCTGTACCAGCTCCGGTGAGTTCTCCCAATTTATTAATTGGTGAAGGGATCTCGTTAAGCTTCGTTCTCTGATGTTCTCGATTCGCTGCTCTCTGTCTCTCGCACTATTTGCCTGCCTTACTCCGACCCTCTCTACCTCAACCTAGGAACCTGAGCGGCTGTGCATTTCCGTAACCGGCCGCTCCCGTTCGTGCATCCAGTTGCGTTTGCTGATTTTACGCGACCCCAAAAATCGATAGGATCCGTTAAGCTATCGCCTCTTCTGATAGGTTCCGTCAGAGCTCTCGTTTCGGTGGAGTTGGGCCTGTTCCACTACAACTCCCAGTTTATACCGGCTCGTCAATTCCCGGTGAATCAAGAATTGGCTGGCGCCCGCCTGGCTTGCGGATGCAAGAACGACGGGTGGACGGCCGAAGGTATCGTAGGTTGGTTCTCGAAGATAGTTCGCTCTCGGATGTTTAGCTATCGGTGTCGAGTTCAGATAAGGATAATTATTCATTACACGTTACACTGTATGCTTCGATATATTTTCTCGTATTTTAGGTGACAGTTTTTAGAGATGTAGGATGTCCAGATGTTCCTCTCCGTAGTATCCTGTATCTGAATGTCAAGCGTGGAAGTCCAGGGTGTCCAGGTGTTCTTCTCCGTAGTTGCCTATATCTAGGTGTCGGGCGTGGAAGTCCAGGGTGTCCAGATGTTCCTCTCCGTATTTTCCTATATCTAGGTATCGGACGTGGAAGTCCAGGGTGCCCAGATATTCCGCTCCGTAGTTTCTTCTATCTGGGTGTCGGACGTGGAAGTCCAGGGTGTCCAGATGTTCCGCTCCGTAGTTTCTTGTATCTAGGTGTCGGGCGTGGAAGTCCAGAACGTCCAGGTGTTCCGCTTCATAGTTTCTTGTATCTAGGTGTCGGACGAGGAAGTCCAGGGTGTTTACGTGTTCCGCTCGGTAATTTCCTATATCTAGGTGTCGGGCGTGGAAGACCAGGGTGTTCACGTGTTCCGCTCCGTAGTTTCCTATATCTAGGTATCGGACGTGGAAGTCCAGGGTATCCAGATATTCCGCTCCGTAGTTTCTTCTATCTGGGTGTCGGACGTGGAAGTCCAGGGTGTCCAGATGTTCCTCTCCGTATTTTCCTATATCTAGGTATCGGACGTGGAAGTCCGGGGTGTCCAGATATTCCGCTCCGTAGTTTCTTGTATCTAGGTGTCGGGCGTGGAAGTCCAGAATGTCCAGGTGTTCCGCTTCATTGTTTCTTGTATCTAGGTGTCGGATGTGGAAGTCCAGGGTGTCCAGGTGGTCCGCTTCGTAGTTTCTTGTATCTAGTTGTCGGGCCTGGAAGTCCAGGGTATCCAGATGTTCCTCTCCGTAATTTCCAATATCTAGGTATCAGACGTGTAAGTCCAGGAGGTCCAGATATTCCGCTCCGTAGTTTCTTCTATATGGGTGTAACATTCAAGGTCACAATTTCTTTGATTTGTATATATCTTTATGCATTTCTAAAAAAAATGGACTTAAAAATTAAATTTATATGCGATTAAACATTTTCGACAACGCAATATACTTTTTTAATTAGCAGCATTGCAATACATTTATATTTTATATCTATAAAAATATAGATTTCAGTGCACAGAGTTTCTATATCCCGTTGAGCAACAAAAACTTGTGATATCCCCCAAAAAACACTTACGTGTAAAAAACTACGCCAAGTACAGGAATGCTGTGAATCCCTCTAACAAAAAGTATTGAAATCATATTATTGAGGCCAAGTACTTAAGTCACTAAATGTTTGCCAATTATATGATCTAGCACTGGCCCATCATTTTAATTGTGTTTTCGAAAATTCCTATAACGTTTTCGCTGCTCTTTTACATTACTGCTGCTTCACGTAGTTGATTATAATTTAATGGTAATTTAATAATTTATAAAACTTTAGGTGATTCCTTGTCGAGTACTTGTCGAATACCAGGTACACAAAAATGTACTGTGATGAACCAGTTGGGGTCGCGAATGGAAAATCAAAACTTATTCTCGTTGTTCCACTTTCACAACCGTCAGTTTCTCAGGTTCATACAAGAAAAAAAAAATGCAGTTTCCGAGAAAAAGATTTAAAAATGTATAAAATAATTCAATAATATAATTTTCTGTATTATTGTATGTAAATCAATATTGTAATTAAAGTAAATGACCGTTTCTTGATTTGATAGTGTTACTCTGGAATCTTTTAAGATTTCCCTGAGCATCATTCATCTTAACTAGGTGAAAACCCCATCAAATGGTAATGGGATAATTCGAAAATGTCCAAGCACACTCGAATCCGTGCTTCGCCCGCGCGCGAATCGTGTTCGCGGTCACATATTATGAATTTTATTTCAAAAAATATTCAACGTTCCACTTTAAAATTTTCAGACAATATTCTATATACTATAATAACAAATTACAGAAAAAATTATTCAATTTGAAGATGCCCTTTTTAAAATAATATAAATTGTTTAACAAATTGTTGCATAACAATTATTAAACGACCGAATTTTCGACCATTAAAATGTGGACTTTAAAGTGAACCCTATTGCACGTTTTGCCCTGCAGTGCTTTGCTTTTAATCGAAAAGTGGACAATGCACGATACATTTAAAGAAGAACCGGTTTTTTGGAGTCGATAAATTAAAAAATTGATATTTCGAAAAATCTTCATATCATGAAATAAAAAATACTTGTCATTTTTTCCCCCTCAAGAACAAGGGAAACAATTTTAAGGAAAATAAAAAATGTAGTTTTAAAACTGACGTGGAATGACCCATATATTACTCGTTATGGGATTGTGCATATTTCATAATTTTGTTCGTGATTTTTAAGAGTACAGGTATTAGGAACAGTAGTCGAACCAAGTGCTTAAAAATCCGCAGGGGACCCTCCTAGTAAACACGTTATTGAACAGTAATGTAACCTGGAAGTTACATGGAATTGTAACAATGTAACGCTTTCGATATGTTGAGGATATGTAACGTAGGCGTATCATGCGATGTTTCATTTGTTATATACAGGTAATTTTATTGTTATATGACATATTTTCATTGCAGTTGCATAACAAAAGCTATGAAATCGCAACGGAACGTGCAAGTAACAACTGAAACGAAACTTTCGTCACAGGAAAGCAATGTTGCAGTTATGTAAAATGGCAACGTTGCAAGAACGTTGCTAAACAAGTAACGTTTACGTAACACGAATATCACATTGATTATGTAACATCGGGAACATGCACGTTATGTAACTGTTATATGTAGTAGTTACAGCGACGTTACCAGGCTCTGTAACGTTCACATAACATAGACATAAAATGCAATGATGCAGTTGCTACATGCAGGTAATGTAAAGTACATTATATGTTGTTTTGTTGTTACTGCATGTGACAACAATGTGCTATTGTTACGTAACATGTATATAACGGTATGGCCTCCGACTCAAACGTTTATCGCAAGCGATTCGTGCCCCTCTCGCGATTTGTGGACGCTCAGTCCACAAAAGAGAAGGCAACGTGTATTGTCAATATGACTAAATTTTGGCAATATAACTAAACAGTAACGCAGTTGTGTAATTCATGTTACATAACATGGTAACATTGTTAAGTGGAAAATAATAACTTACATGTAAGTTACAAGTGATGTTACTTGTTACATTGGGTTACATTGCTGTTACATTACCGTGTTTACTGGGCTTATTCCAACGATATCGCTGCAATGGCTGGTCGGACGATCAGAAAATTTGTTGAATGTCTCCAATACGCTACATGATATTTGGTGAATGACGATCACAACTCAAATAAATTTTCAAAATGGGTTCCATAATTATACATAAAAATTATGTTTTTTACATAGAGTCAGATACCATTTAAAGCCCCCCCCCTCTCCTCCCAGGAGAGGGGGACCAATGCTAAAGTCAGAGTTTGCGCGTTTATCTCGTTCACCGTTTCCATTAATTTTCCTGTAAAGTTGTGCTTGAATTTCTTAAAACTTTAATCACTGTCCACTTTCCTATTTCTTCTCACTCTTTTCCTTCACCATTGGACATCTTAATAATGCGCGCACCATTATTTTGAATCAGACATTTTTCCAGTCGTACCAGTATTTCCTCTACTTTCATATCTTTTCATTATCAATGATAAGGGTGCTTCGATTATGGGGCAAAGAAGCATTAAGGCCCCCCCCCCCTAGCAGCCATAACGTTCATGAAATAGATGATTTATATGAATTTTTCAATAGAAAAGGTTTTATTAATACACGCATTAAGGTAATACACAATTTATTTTTTAATTTTAATGCAGCGTTTAAAAAATAGATTTCCTTGCGTTAACCATTAATTATAATCACAGGATCATCTTATATGAAGAAACAGAAAAGTTTTTTAATATTTACATAAATGTCTATCGTCTTATCTATAGTCGCGGTATAAAATCAAAACTACGATGGGTCGTGCACATTTTAAAAAAATATCGAACAGAAATCGGGAACTTTTACGCACTAAAACCCGCATTCCAAATAGAATATCATGCGACAAGTGCGTTAAGTGAATTTTTTTTCATGAGCCGTGATTGTCGCAAACGAGTCGCCGGCGGAGCTCGCGACGAGTCTTTTCGCCATCACGCGAGTGAAAGGCAGACACGCACGAGTTGCATAAGCTATTTTTTGCACGGCCGTGAGTAAAGTTGATGTATACAGGGTGTTCCGAAATCACCTGACCTGGTGGGTATTGCGATGTTCGGGAGGTTCCCGATGTTACATAATCAATGTACTGATCACGAAAATGACCTTCGTTTTGTCCGGAAGCTCTTAGTTTTTAAATGGGAGCTGATCAAAGTTGACCAATCAGAGGGAAGCATCAACAGAAACGTAGGCACCTACGAACTCTGAGTTTTCTTCCCTTGCTTTTGTTTCTCGGTGGCTATGGGCAGACTGAAACCAGGCGAAGCCATGCCTATTAGATATCACTTGCTGAGAACAGTCACACACTAACTGAAAACTGCAATATCCTATGATAATGTAGGAAATAATAAAGATCTGTCACAGTAGGTAAATCCAAAATATGTCACCTACAAGCATTGTGTAACTTGGTGTGGACGATAAAAGCTTTACATGTATCTGCTTTTCTCTCTCAGATTCCATACTATGTCAGCATTAAATACTTTCTATGCTTCCCTAATTTAATTTTACGATTAATATTATTATTGCAAGACTGAAGTGTATTATGAATGTGCCGATGGAACGCCCATTTCTTGAGAAAGGAGTGTTCAGGAAAAGAAAAGTTCATGAAAATATAATGACAGCGGACGCTGATGCTCAGATAAAGGAACGGACATCGACGCGGAATCTGAGAATTGAAATAATAGTTATAAAGTCATCATTGAATGCTTACAGTAAAAATTGTTAGATACAGGACGGATTGCTGATAGATACTTCTACATGTTCTATATAAGATTCAGTACAGGTACGCATGGTAAAACTAGGCAATATTTAATTACGCGTTTCACGGCAGATTACGCTCAGTAGGTTTGCGAAGAAAACACTCAGTCTGCTGCATAGATCCAAAACTGATCTGAGATTGATCTTTCCAAATGCACAAATAATATCATACTCAGATTAATTTTGGGTTTTAATTTTTCAATCCTCTCTCTTAATTTCCCCGATACTTTTTCCGGGACTATTTCCGGTACTTTGTCGGGTACTTTCCCCAGGACTTTTTGCGGGACTCTTTCCGGTACTTTTCTCGGGACATTTTCCGGGACTTTCTCCGGGACTTTTCCCGGTACATTTTCCGGTAATTTCTCCGGTACTTTTTCCGGTACATTTTGCAGGACTCTTTGCGGTACTTTATCCGGGATTTTGTTCGGTACTTTTTCCCGTACATGCTCTCGCTCTTCCTTCTGCATATCTACCCGTTCTGTATGTTTTACTGGATCTGGAAAGAGCTCTTCGCCTGTCCTTCGTTCATGTCAAGCGTGTTCTGCTGTTTCTCGCCCTTAATTTGTTCGTTACTTTTTCCGGTACTTTCTCCGGGACTTTTTTCTGTACTTTTTCTAGGACTCTTTTCCGTACTTTTTCCAGGACTTTTACTGATACTTTTAATGGTATTTTTTCCCAGGAGCTTTTCCACGAATTATTCTGGCACGCTTTTATTGTCTACACCAAGTTGCATAATACCTCTAGGTGACAGATTTCAGATTTAACTATTGCGACAGATCTTTATTATTTCCTACATTATCATAACATATTGCAGTTTTCAGTTAGTGCATGACTGTTCTCAGCGAGTGACACCTAATAGGCATGGCTTCGGCTGGTTTCAGTCTGCCCATAGCCACCGAGAAACAAAAGTGAGGGAAGAAAACTCAGAGTTCGTAGGAGCCTACGTTTCTGTTGATGCTTCGCTCTGATTGGTTAACTTTGACCTGCTCCCATTTAAAAACTGAGAGCTTCCGGACAAAACGAAGGTCATTTTCATGATCAGTGAAGCCTTTCGAACACCGCCATACCCACCGGGTCAGGTAATTTCGGAACACCCTGTATATAAAGTTTGACTTTCAGTGCGTAAAGGTACTTTTTCACATTACACACAGTAAGGAAACAAGTACACTGTACGTACTGAAAATCGAACTTTACACACAAACTTTACTCACGGCCGTGCAAAAAATTATGTTTGTTGGTTACGCAATAACAGGTCCAATTACGAATCAAATTTCGCAAAAGGTTTTTGAATTGATTAATTAAAACTGCTGAAATCATGGTTATCGTTGTCAAAAATGGTGTTTCGAGAAAAAATTTCTTAAATCTCGTTTTACTTACCTTTTGTTTGCGTCCGAAGCTTGGAGCGGATATGTCACTGTACAATCTATAAGATCATGAAATTCGAAGTGAATCTTTGACAGTGCATTCGTGAGATGATGTCATGAAAATACGCAATAAAAAAATCGATTTTTTGAAAAATGTTGCATGGAGGGTCAACATTTGGTCCCTTAAAACATCTTTGACATTTTTTTTTCTCAATTGTCATCTGCCCAAGTCCTCTCCTCTTTAGAAACTCAAACGTATAATATATGTATGTATAAAACATCTGTAAAAAGTATATACAGGGTGTTCGTTATGAAACGCACTGTAGTAACACCATTGCATTCCTTGTCAAATTCTAAGGAATACGTGTA
>JARQTJ010000721.1:44342-54349 GCA_030142635.1 Trachelus troglodyta
GGACGCCTGGAGTCTGGACAGACATGCCGTCCCGAGCGAGGGGAATAGGCTACCCTCTCTACGCGGCGGCCTGGCTTACTCGCCACCAGTCGCCACTGCCGGTCGCCCTACTCCCGCTTCCTACTATCTCCACCCAGGGACGGCATTACTGTCCTGCAGTGTACTTAATTTTGTATAACACTGGTCCAATTTTCTTTTTTACTTCTGGATCAATCATAAAATTCACTTCATACTTTTCCGAAATTTTCTTCCCCAAAATGCTCAGCATCATATTTAAGTCCAAGTTTATATCTTTCTTTAAAAGCATTAGTATTTCTCCCCCATTACACGAGATTTCGGCAAGAGTTTTCTCTGACATAACTGTACAATCTTTATATTATTATTATATATTTATTCAATAACTACAAAGTAGCGGGATGTCAGATTTTATCTTAAACGTGCTACAAAGACGAACTGCTATGCAAGCGCTGCGCTGTACGGCTGAATTCACTGAATACGAAAATTTTCTTGACGCGTCACGACAAAAACGAGGTTATCTCGGCATTCGGAAGATTTCGGAAGCTAGTTTTGAAATATATTCATAAAAACACTATCGGAAACACATTTCACTTTGAATTAGACTGGAGTCGGGTGGAGTTTTTTTTAAACCCTTTGTCAAGGCCCGATTCTTCGTTGTTTCATAATTAAAAAGCGTGAAGGTTTACAGCGCATTTTGGAGCATCAAAGAGGCATTTAATATTAACATTAATATATCCAAATAATGTACATAGCTTCAGGATCAACCTCTATTCCGAATTGTTCCACTTGCGCACTTACACGTTGAGCTATTCACACTTTTATCACGGCGACTTTTACGCCATAAAGGATGCAACGTAAGTTACTGCTTAAACGGTGACCTTGGACTGGCGTACACTAGCAGTTTCGCACTTCATCACCCCGCCGTTTTCGGAATGTAGTAGGACGGAGCCTTCTCTATCGTATTTAGCTATTCGCGACTTAAAAACACAGTATCGATTTTTTGACTCATTGCCAACTTTTTACGATTTGGTTATAGCGTGCGCCGCCGTTATAAGCCCCTGGGGTGCGGATAACAAGGGGCGATTTCGGATCTTAGGGCCGGGGCGGTCGCAGCGAGACGGAGAGTTGCTCGCCTGGACGAGGGGGGTTGTCATAGTGCGGCGCGGGAGATACCACCGCGCTGCACTTTGTGACTCATAGGGCAAGTGGTGGGAGATTCGTTATGTCTTCCGGTAGTGGCCAGTATTTACTAAAGCCCTATATATGTTGTCTATTAGGTAATACTGATCACCTACAAATTTTCCAGCATCAATCTCACGTTATGTAACTATTCATAACAATACGATGTTTTATACAACACAATTAATAAAAATTTAACATAACTTTTTATATTCATAATTCGTCTTATATTTAACTTGTGATTGCTTTCTAAAATGGTGTAACTAAACCCACCCTAATTCATTTTTACGCTTGCAGCCAAGGCAAAGGCAGATTTGATGTCACTAGAAGTTTCATCGCTACAAGAAGTGGTCTTCTACGATGGCATGAGCATCAAAAAATGGAAGAGGCTTCTGAAGAACCGTAAATATACATTTTTTTCAATATAAACGAATGATTATTAAATCGTGCTTAGTTACTTTAACGCTTTTACTGCTGCTACTGAAGACTGTGTGGTGTAATGTTTATAGTAGAGATGGAATGGGTAATCAAAGGGTCAAAAGCAGTAAAATGTGTTGCCTGTATCCCTGTGGAAAATATTCAGAAAAATGGAAATAGTAGGTCGCGCCTTTTTAGACTTAGTTATGGAATTCATAATAAGGTGTTAAAATCGTTCCCTGAACTGCGTGAAATATTGTTATAGTTTACGTTTGATTTGAAAAGAAACGATTGAGACTTGTGAACAATCGAGAAATATTTATTTAGAAAGATAGTTAGGATGCTTCGTTGCTTAGGTTTGCCGGTATTAAACGGTACGTCCACGCGTTAGGTCCGCCATATCTTCGACTGTCTATTCTTTGCTACTGCACGCTACTCGTACAGTATTATAAACAATACGGAAGCAGCTTACTTTAAATCTGATATTGGTAAGTTAAGATACTCTGTATCTTTTGATTTCCTAAGGTCGTTACTACGTCTCCGTGATTTGTTAACTGGTCTAGCAGATAAAGAATCAGGACGAGTAGGAAGTAGGTGTCAGGCCACTTTGCAAATGATGTGAGGTGTATTATTGCGTGAGTCAAGTACGATATACTAGTATATATAACGAGAACGAATTTTAACTGCATGATCTGATTGTTTCTTTGCTCGGGTATTCTTGATCCGTTTTATGTAAGCTAAGTATTCTGGATATGAATGAATTGTTGTGTGTACTTGATTGTTTGTGAATGGATTTATAGGCTTAGTCCAATGATTTCTAATAAGATTTAAACTGCTCCTTGTTTTATGAATTCTGGAAAAGTAATGGCGATTCAGTGATGCTGTTTGTATGGACCCTCGGTTCAGATGAAGTTTGGGGGGGGGGGGGGGGTTAGTGAATGACAGTAGTGATGATGTTTGACAAAACTCCGAGAATAGAATCACCAGGTATGTTTCAATTATGTAGAACTGATTTGAATGATTAGTCTCAATACTTGGCTTTGATTTGTCCTCGATTTCAGTAATTATGAACAAACAAAGAAAACTCTTGAACAAAAGATCTTTGTTCAAGAATAAAAATTAGAATAATTCATATTAGACGAAGAATACTGAGTCTAATAAAAAACGACGACTGACTGGATGAAAAAGCTGCTCTTTTAGCCTCTACAACGATATTTAACAACTTTTTTTCTTATCACTTCCATTATTTCTTGGAAATTTGATTGGTCTTTAATTCCCTTTCTTATTAATTAGTTGACATATCAAAACACTAATAATTATCTGTCTGTTGCTGCATACCTGACTTTTCCAATTCTGTAACTGAAGCCTCGCGAGTACTGTTAGTCTCGGGAAGCTTCAGGTTTATCTGTTATTTAAATACAATAAGAATTAGTATGACAAATTCCTTTTGAACATGATGCATGATAAAATAATAAGGATTGGCGTAACAATTTCTAAACGTATAAAAGATAGCATAATTTATAAATTGCAGATTCCAGCATGATATGAATGGAATATAAAACAAAGCATAAATGCCATGTGATAAGTAAAATTATAAAAATTGATTATATAGACAATTGATCGACTGATGTACTTGTATGGTACTGTCGGTAAAAGTAAATGCATGTATAGTATGTATAGTATATGTATGGGCTGGGGTATAATAATATGTGTAGGTTGGCCATGGGTCTAAATGGCTGTGTGTATGTATAAGTGGGCGAATAAGTGGGTGTGTAACAGAAGGACCAAGACGTAACTACATTTTTTACCGTGTTGCACAAATAAATGGTACCGCGAGAAATAATTAATAAATTAACAGATTACTGGGCGCTAGGTATAACCAGAGTTACACCGATGTCTCCTAGGGCACCCAGCTCTTATCCGGTGGGGTCTTGAGTCTGGGAGATAATTATCGAAATCTGATATTGTAAACAAAACTATAAAGATTCAAAAGGGGCTTCTAAAATGAAATAGACTGGAGGTTTCTATAAACAGTACAGGACTCATACGCGGGCCCGATTTATTAGCAACAATAAAAAATAATCAAATGAATATAAATGAACACCAATAAAAGTGGAATAACGGTTGCTTAGCAATTTAGAAAACGAATATCAAGTAACAAAATAGAACAAGGGTTCCGTAAAAAATACAATAAATCAATTAATTGAACAATTATTAACGCAGAAACCAACGGCTTCAGAAGGAGCGAGTAAAGAGGAACGATGGTTCCGCAAATGAATCGAACAGTGATAATTAAAATTAATTAAACCAAACCATAGAATCAAATTCAGAATAACTTGACGGATCGGAATCCTATAATGGAATTGTACAGAGATAATTTTCAGAAATTTGGACGGTTCCGGAAATAGAACACACCTTGCGTCGCGCATACCAATTTTAAATACCATAATATTTTCTAGATCAGTTAATGAATAACCTATTACCTGACTTGTCCGTTTTATAATGTTTATAATTCCTCGGCTTAATAACCCGAAGCAGCCTTGATCTATTGTCAAGATACTTAAGCCCGTATTCAGAACTCGCTCTTAAAGTCATTAACAAAGTCGATTTTAGTTAAAAGTTACTAAGAAAACATTTAAGAACGCGCTATTAGCACTAGAAGCGATTTCTGAATACGGGCTTTAATATACAGATCCCACATATTCATAGCTAGGAAGATTTAGATTTTCCTGTCACCGTTAGACACGCATATCCGACCCCGCTGTTACTATTCTTGATGCTGGAATTAGTTCCGGGCACCTATTTATTTTCGAACTCATCGACCAATAAATACGCAATCTCTTAGCTGCCTTCCAAGAGTATACGAATCTAACGCATTGGAAACTTCTATCTACGCGGCCTCTACATCATCCGAATCATGACTGAAACGATTGCGCGCAGCGCGGACTGAATAGGACGTTGCATGCAATCGGATTTGACTTGCTTAACAAACAAATTCTAAATACAACTATTTGGTACAAGATAACCGACCCTCCAGATCACCACTGTGTTAGTAGCAATCGGATCGGACCGGTCGTGCAAACGTATGGCGACACGTACTATCTCAAATTGTGATCGAGCAGCTAAATCTATGGGCTGGTGTAGTTGGTCCAATTATAAACTCGATATTATATGACTCAGTACCGTTACTTACCCTTCATTGCACCATCCAACTCCCGTTTCCTGTCCCTCTCCCTCGTCCCAAGTGATTGTTTACAAACAGAGGTGATTCGGGTTTTCGTCATCCAACTTTCACTGTTCCACCTGCAAACAAAAGTATCCTTCTCACGGACGGTCTTCTGCTGCGCCAGCTTATCGGCGCTAAGTTTCGCGATGAGGCTTTCTACTTCAAACGTACATTGCCTTCTGATTTAACTTATGCCTTAAAGAATCAAAACTCTCGAATCATGGGTCCTGGTAAACTTCCGATGATCTATATCACTCCTTGCTTGGATTTCATTTCCCCTTTTTTGCTCGAACTCTACAACACATCATTGATGTATGCGGAATTTCCGGAGACGTCGAAACAAACTTACATCTGCCCAATTCCTAAAAGCCATGGAGCTCATATTGCGCTTTCTGACTTACGTCCAATAGCTCTGCTCTGTAGTTGCTCTAAGCCGCTTGAGAGAATTGTCCGCTTGCAGATGGTAGAATACTTAGATAAGCACGGTGGTTTTGATCTACGTCAATCTGCATACCGTACTGGTACCGGGACTGAAACTGCCCTTACTAGTCGGCGATGACATTCGGTTGATATGGATGTACGTATGCTTACTTATACTGGACTTTTCGTCCTAAGCAAGGCATCCGAATCAGTCTCCCACCGAAGGCTGCTTGAGGTCATGCGTGATGTGGGTTTTTTCTTATCTGTGCGAAAATGGTTTGCGTCATATTTGGCTGGCCGTTTGCAAGCAGTCATTGGTTACGATGGGAATGTTTCCTCCTTCCTTCCTGTGACTTCAGGTGTACCACAGGGTTCGGTTCTAAGTCCCATTTTATTTGCCTTCTATGTGAAGGACCTGCCTTGTCTTCTCATCAACTGCTCGCATATGATCTACGTGATGATCTGCATATCTATCTGCACTGCAAACCATGTGACTTACAACTAGTGAATGCAATTGAGCGTGTGCACATGGATGTAAATACCATCCATGAATGGGTTATGAATAAGTCTCACATTTAACTCACCCAAAACACAATGTTTGATTGTTAGTTCTTCGAGATACATAAATTCGTTTGATCTAAACCACTTGCCTGTGCTTCGTATTGGTGATGATGCCGTTCCGTATGTGATATCAGCTCTTAGTCTTGGATTGACGATAGATTATAGACTATCGTGGAAAGAACACACTCTTAATGTCTGCAGGTGCGTAGACAGAACGCTTTATGTTCTAAAGCGTAACCATGCTCTCCTCTCTGCCGGCCAGAAGAAATTATTAATAACTTCACTAATCTTTCCTTTGATAGATTATGGATGTGTTATCTATGGTAGCAGTTCCTCCGTAGTAACACAGAAAATACAAATAGCGTTAAA
This sequence comes from Trachelus troglodyta, assembly GCA_030142635.1. Lineage (NCBI taxonomy): Eukaryota > Metazoa > Arthropoda > Insecta > Hymenoptera > Cephidae > Trachelus > Trachelus troglodyta. The sequence continues at coordinate 50,533 of JARQTJ010000721.1, forward strand.
CTCTTGTTTGCGTTTTGTCACTGATGCTAGCAGGTGGGAGCCCATCACGTCCTTTTTTAATCAACAGGGTTGGCTCAAATTTGAATAGTGACGATGTTTTCTTCTCAGGATGCTCGTCTACAAGGTACTAAAAAGTAGTAATCCGACTTACCTTAGAGAATCACTGACGTATGTGTCCACGTCTCTTACATCACGCACTATCCACAGAAACTTGAATGATCTTGTCGTAGACATCCATCGAACCGGATTCTATACACATTCGTTTCGCATCTGGGGTTCCTTATTTTGGTACTCAATACGCACCAAGCTCCATGATATTACCTCGCAACATACTTTTTATGAGCGTCTTCGCACGTTTCTTCTATGTAGATAGCTGTATAATTTACTCCGGTTCTTTGTTTTGAGTCTTATATATCGTTTTCATTATAAATACTGTGTAAATTCGTGTATATTTAGCTCATTAATATTCTTCTTCTCCGTGTTTATATACTCCATTTAGTTCTTACTATTAGATACTCCATTACCTTCTTCTTGTATACAAAATTAGTCAGTAGAAAGGCACCAGTAGAAGTTGGCCGCAAGTGGCCTACACGGCAGTGTGGTCTCTTAAAAAAAAACACGTGTGACCGTGACCGACTCACATAAGCACACACTAACAATTCGCACAGCAATAAGTTAGGTTTTGAAATATTTCAATAGTTAGGTTACTGAAACAATTAAATAATATTGTAATGACAAAATGTAATATCAGTTAAGATTTATTTTCACAACAGATTGCAATAAAAATAATGTAAAGTTTAAATCATTCACAGTTTTGATATACTTTCCAAATAATAATCACGACTACATTTCTGCAATATAAGGCTGTAAAATATTTAAAAATCAATTAATTGAAATATTTTTATAGCAAAAAAATGCGTATGAACAAATTACTTTTGTCATTAGGCGAATCATAGTAACAGTAGAATCAATCATGCGCATCCAAAATAGAACACTTTTAAGTACTTCTAAAACTTCTTAGTGAATTACAGAAGGAGATAAAGCAAGATCACTATTTGGACTGTATTAGGTTACCTAAAAGAGAATCATAGGAGTGTTAGGACATTTCTGGGATTTTGTAAACACTATAACTAGGATATGGAAGCAGGAGAGGCTTACCAGAGGGTGTTGGGGAGCATAAGGACCTGGGTTTTTCCAGTTCTTTTTGTTTTCACCCCTCTCTTAGTCAATTGCAGAAGGAGGTGATTCTACTATTACTATGATTCACCCAATGACAAAAAGTAATTTGTTCATACGCATTTTTTGCTATAAAACATTTCATTTAATTGATTTTTAAATATTTTACAGCATTGTATTGCAGAATTGCAGCGTGATCATTACTTGGAAAGTATATCAAAATTGTGAATGTTTTAAACTTTACATTGTTTTAATTGCAAACTGTTGTGAAAATAAATCTTAACTGATATTACATTTTGTCATTACAATATTAATTAATCATTTCAGTAACCTAACTGTTGAAATATTTCAAAAACCTAACTTACTGCTATGCGAACTGTCAGTGTGCGCTTATGTGAATTGGTCACGGTCACATGTGCCTAGCTGTCATTTTCTGAAAAGGCCACACTGCCGTGTCGGCCACTTGCGGCCAATTTCTGCTGGTGTGTTTCTACTGACTAACTCTGTATATGTTATAACGTGATTTTTCAATTCACGGTCATAAGGCGACGCCGGCTATAGATACAGATAACATTCTTGATTTCTGGTTCCCTTCGGGTCGTCACCCTGCTCAGAATCTACGCTCTCGGATTAATCCGTATAGTCACGCCAAAGCTCTCGGAAAATTCCGTTATGGTTTAGTTGAGGTCGAGGTGCTCGAATCTGCCGTAGAAAGATAATCTCGACGTACCGAGTTGCTCGGCAGAGGAGAGTACCCGACGGAGACGTTTCCACGGAGCGGTAGAAGCCCGGATGAAATACCGACGCCCCGCTGGAGATGGGCGAAGGTCTGCAGAGCGGGCGGAGATATGGCTTTGATACGGCTAAGGGCAGGGAAGGAACCTCTTGCCCGATTTAAGGATGTGGTGCCCAGCCGTCGCCCGATGCCCTGGGGAAGCGGCCGCGGAGGATCTCCACAAGTTTTACGTACCGATCCGCTAAAAAACGCTCTCGATTTGGTTTGAAAGGACGACTCGAGGGAAATGGAAGATTTATCGGCTATAAGGATCTCGACCAATCAGAATGATTAGGTCTCGAATTTGGTTAAACGGTATAGCAAGTTCTCGTTCGTATAGTTATCGCATTGCTCTCGCGATATCCAGGAAATTCTATGGATTTTCTGTGAGTATTCTCGATCGTCAGTTCCAGGTGAAAAAAGAATTGATTGGCGCCCACCTGACTTGCGGATGCGTGAGCGAAGGGTGGACGGTCAAAGGTAACATAGGTTGTTTCTCGAAGATAGTTCGTTCTCGAATTTTGCGCTATCGGTGTCGAGTTAAGAAAAAAATACATTTCAATGTATATATTTGTTATTCTCTCTCTCTCTCTGTCTGATGCGGTTATTTTGAATAAACTAGCATTTGATTTTTGGGTTAGTGTCTATTTTTGTGGCACTATCAAAATATCTGACCGGCCGACGATATCAGTAGATTTTGGATCGAAAACGAGAGGGAAACTCATTTTCGATCGTGGCAACTTCAGGTATCCTGTTTGGAATGAGGCATATGGAATATTAAATATCTAAAATTATCTCAATTTCGTTATAATATTTATTAATCCAAGTTAAATATGTTAAACGTCACAACAGACACTGAAAATATACGAACAATAATTAAATAATTGAAAAGACCAATAATTCTTTATTTTAATTATTTTTGATTGGCATAAGAAATGATTCCAACATGTCAAACTTTTTGACAGTTCTCATACTTGTTATAAGATTATTAAAATAGTGATATCCATTAAAAATTATGGTTTCTCAATGAGACTGCAATTTAAATTTTATAATCTCAAAAAGTTTTGATCATCCAGAAAAATGCAACTAGGTTTCTCCTTGACAATAGGGTCCTTTATTTTTCTTTTCTCAATTATCATTTAAATTAAACTGACATGACATACAAGTCAATAAATACTGTCGTACACTCCGATACAATTTCGACATTTCGAAATTCCATAAATACTTTCGCACAATTCGAGACTATTTTCAACAACATACAATCTCAATACATGAGTCGATTCTAACAATAACCCGGCTTATCGCGATACTTCGCAAACACGACCTCAAGAAACTTTTCGTGTCTCTCGTCAACACTTCCCTAACGTGAACACGATACAAGTTATTTCGTAGATCAAACACTCAACCATTGCCGAGAAAACCAATCAGTTGAATACAGTCATACTCAAATCGATTCACAATAACGCGAATAAATATGGGCAACACATTTACGTGAACACAGTCCCTTGCTGGTCATCGGAATCTTGTACATACCCTAAACGAACGCGATTCTACTTGTGGGAACTTCTCCCACGTGCCCACAGGCACCATCCAAAACACGTACAAAACGCGGTGTATTACGAGATTTCGTCACTCACAAAAAACAAATCGCTTACCGCAATCTCTAAGTCTCTTCATTCAGGAAAATTGGCCCAATAACGCGGGCTCGGACAACGTCCTGATTCTACTAACAAGGAACATCACTTTAGTGTCCCCTTCCGATTTCGATGAAACTCAACTACGTTGTAACGTGTTAAGCCTTAGCTAGTGAAGCTGCTAGGGCGTAGATATAATTTGAATGTGGTCTACCATTAAAACGCTAGGCGT
>JARQTJ010000721.1:76607-89967 GCA_030142635.1 Trachelus troglodyta
TTCTCGAAGATAGTTCGCTCTCGGATTTTGTTTAGCTATCGGTGTCGAGTTCAGATAAGAATAATTACACGTTACAACATATATAAAAAATTAGTGACGAAAATGTGGTAGAACCTCTACCGCAAACTCTTCCAGTTGCAAATCAGTTTATTCTTTTATTCTCGGAACCGCAGAACTTTGTTTAGGGAAGAGGAGTGAACTTAGGACAGCCCACTTCGTTACACCCTTTTTAATGTAAATTTAAGGGATTATCAGTAATTTCAGTAATTATCAGTATTAATTATTATAATTATTTAGTTTATTAGTAATTATCAGTAATTATCAGTAATTTTTAATTAGACTAGGACAATCTGTATATACATATGCGAGTTTTCTGTGCAAAAGCCTTTAAAGTATATACACATGGCCTGCACATAATACTAATTTCTGATGGAACTAAAGCATTTATGAATTTGTAAAACATCTACAAACACTCATTTCCTTTTTTAAATCTTTTTCAGGCATTTCGCTGATGTTTACAAAAGAGCTATGGATGCTTCGTGGTATAAGCGAGCAGTAGATCAACACGCGATAGAGCCAGAAAGTTTTGTTTTTAGTGTGCCATTCAATGCGGGTATGTACCACGTGTTTATTATTATATATATATTTATTTATTTATTTATTTATTTATTTGTTACCAGTAAAATTTACAAATTATTATACATAACCGTAAATTGTCGCAGAGATAAACGTACAGGATATCAAAATATAATTGTATATCAAATCGATATACACGTATATTATACAGGATATCTCATCTAACAAATCTTATAGAGGTTATCCAACTGAAGTCACGCCCATGCGTCTGCATTATTTGATACTCTTATAATTTGATAAGTTCAGTCACATTTCCTACTCCCGAATACTGGGAACGCCCTAGCGTTACTTCGCTCGGGTGAACCCATAACTCCAATCGACTCATTAGATGGAACACTCTGCATATTGCAGCCTCAAACAAAAATTTATAAATTCTTCCATAACCCATGAACAGAGGTTGTTAAAAACGAAATCCTTTTCCTTGGTATTACAATTCATAAGTGGAATAGAGTGGGGCATTATGTATCCAATGCAAGTACACTGCGAGTAGATCTACTCGCTTTTCTTAAATTTTAATCTCGAGTAGCCAAAAAATAAGTTAAATTTAATTGATATGCTAAATTACAATTTTAATTCGTACGATATCCTCAAGGATTTAGTCATTCAAAATTAAATCATTGGATGCGGTTCTAAGGTTAGTTCACCTGGGAAAGCTTGGTGGTGATCAAAAAGCAGCATACAGATGCAAGGAGAAAATAGATTTAAGAGCAAAAGAAAATTCTAAATAAGATCAATGCACCTAAGCTGTGATATCCCTTTAAAGGATACATCTTTCCTTAAACAGTTTTCTGAAAATATAGCTTTGTAGGGATTTATTGGGTCACTTATTACAAATTCGGGGTTTACTAAATAATACGGATTTATATGTAACTTGATACTTTGAAGTTTTTTATCTGCGGAAAAACAGTTTTACAGGGTGATATCAACCCCTAAAGTTGGAATCCTCGAGGGCGATTTTCGCAGTTTCGCATATTTCCAGTCGAGGTATTTAAATGGGATCAATTGGTGGATAATCCTCATGATGAATAATGAAAAATGCATTTTGGTTGGTTCTGTTGGGGTGAATGCATAAAAAATTATAGAGGTCGAAACGTGTGAAATTTGTTTAACAAAAAATTATCGATTCGATTTTGATGAAACAAATTGCATTTGAAAGTACTAAAAAAAGGGAGATACATGTTTTTGAGTTTTTCGAAAAACATCGTTTAAGGGGTGAACAACCCCTATGCCGGTGCACCAAATTTCTCATTAAAGTCGCACTAACTTGCTGCAATTTACTTTCACAGTTATTAGAAAGTTCCATTTATGTACTAATTAAGACTTACTAACTTACTAATTTTATACTTACCAAAACCATTCCTTCGTTACTTGACGCCCTTCCGGCAGCATTACTCGTACGCTTGCGAGGTCTTTAGAATTCTTGTATCCTAATAGTTTTAAAGGTTGCTAAAATCGATTTTCGACATTAAATTTGCATTAAAATTCAATTTTTAATTGTTATGGCAGGGGGTAACTACCCTTAAACGCACTCGATTACGGCTTTATGGAAGTATGTAATTTTTTCGAACCAAAGTCATTAAAAATGACTTATCACAGATTTTAGCGACTTCCAAAACTCTTAGGATACAAGAGATCTGAAGACCTCGCGAGCGTACGAGGAATGTTGTCAGAAGGGTGTCAGGAAACGGAGCGGTGGTTTTGGTAAACATAAAACCGAACGTTATTGAAACGATTAAGCTTCTTGATTAACATTGTGATATATACCGTCTTGGCGTCGCCAACAAATAATCCGTGGCCACTCCCAGCGTGCTGCAATTGAAAAAATATCCGAAAATCTAATCAGCACGGCCGTTTTCCACATCTCTCAGCGGCTCAACTTCAGCACACTGCAAACGGTAAAGGGGAACAGGGCGATGAGAGAGAATTTCGGAATCAATGGATAGGCCCGCAGCGAGAAGGATACCGTTTTGTTAATTACTATTAAATAAACGGAAGATTTTACAATACAAATCCCGTCGCGTACATTGTGTTCCCCAACGGCGGCTCACGCTATTTTGAATTGTGGTGGGTAGTCTGCTCAATCTGGAGTGATGCCTAGTTGCGCATAAATCCAATTGGACACAAATGCAAATTTCTGCCTCTTGAGCGATATTCCATCAGTAATTGAATAATATTGTAAGTTATCTTTATCTGACGGTGCCTTTACAAAGATATAATGCTTTCTTTAGTCGGACTCGTTCGCCGACGATATACTTATCCACTAACCTACCCAGTCTCCGAAATTTGAACATTCCACCCTATCCTAACCTTACCTAACAAAACCTAGCGTAAACTAATGTTGAACCACATACAATATACTATAATAAGACATCGTTTGCACCTAATTTTATTCCATCTATTTAAAAGTGTACAGAATTTGGAATAAAAAGTCATTTGTGTCCAATTGGTCTGTGCGCCAGTCCCCCCCCCCCAATCTGTTTCGATTTCGTGCATACCGAATCCGCAAACCCCTCTCGGCGCGTTTCGCGGTTCTAACAGGTCTCGTTGGAGACGAGCTTTTTCTTCATAGGGAGTGTGCGCTCTGACGTCGGTAGCCACCTTGGTATCCGTGTGTCCGCATCACTCCCGTTTGGCTATCCTTTCACGCGGGATATTTTCTAAGACCGCTCTCGCGGTGCTTATCGAAAACTGGCTATCCTATAAATCTCTTAACAAATCCAAATAATGATGGCCATGTCCTTTCCGCCTATTTCTATGGTGTCGCGTCCCGGCTTCACGAGGGCTTCCATTGGACACTCGGTGTGACACACTCAATTACGCACTTGCACTATTTTATAAGGAAAAAACCTGGGGCCGTGGTTTTCTGAAAGAAATCCCGATAGTCGCGGTTCGTGACTATCCGACAGATCGACTATCGCCGAAGCATGGAAGAAAAACTCATTTTCTTGCGGTCTGCCGGACACCCGAGTCCTCACATACAGACTCTTCGCGACACACTATCTTCCCTCCCCAATGCTCTTCACGGTAGCCCAAAAATCAAAACAATTTTCGTCTCCGGCGCCCTCCCCACGGAACCGCAACCCGTAGCCGATTACAGTTCCTGGGGTACCTATAGTACGTTTCGGCGGTTGGGCACGTCTTGCGTATGGGCTCTCAATCCAAAGGGGTCCCGTGCCTCCGCCGCTGGTCAACACTTTGTCCCCGTTTCGTCCTCCCGAATGCCGGACCAACAAAATATTTAGAGTAGAAGACAGGAACCGCCACCGTGTCGTCAGCAGTGCACGCAGGTGCGGGGCCACTCTAATGTGTCATCCTGACGCCTGCTACAACACGTAAAGAGAGCTTTCTAATAATTGAAAAAGTGAATTGAAGCAAGATGGTGTCACTTTAATGAGAACTTAGTTCACCCCTTAAACGACGTTTTTTATAAAAATGAAAACATATATATCCTACTTTTTTAAGTACTTTCAAATGCAATGGGTTTCAACAAAATCAAACCGATAGTTTTTTTGTTATAATTTCGCACTTTTCGACCCCTATAAATTTTTAGGCATTCACCCCACCACAACCGGCCAAAATGCATTTTTCATTGTACATCATGAGGATTATCCGGCAACTGATCCCATTTAAATATCTCGACAACTTTGGGGGTTGATTGTGCCTCCTAAAACTATTTTCTACAGATAAAAAAACACGTGTCGCTTAGATTTTGATGGATAGTAACATATTTCAAAACGAACGAAAACGGAGGGGAACATCTGAGGTACCTTCTTTTGAGTCATAAGAATTATGTAACTGGTCGAGATAGGTTTAAATTTAGCTGCTGGATCTCCGATCCAGACAGCACGTATCGCCTTTCGTTTGTACGATCGCTCGGATCCGATGCTTACCAATACGGTAGCGATCTTGAGGGTCCGTTATCTCTAACTAAAGAGTTGTGTTTAGAATTTGTTAGAAAAGCATGTCAACTCTTGTTGCGTGCGAAATTCTAACCGGACTACGCTGCACGCAATCGTTTTGGTTGCATTTCGGGTGATATAGAGGCCGCGCAGATGTAATTTTCCCAGACAATAGATTCGTATGCTTTTGGAAGGCAGCTGGAGAATTGGCTACTTGTTGGCTGATCAATTCAGCAATAAATAGGTCTCCGGAACTGGTTCCAGCATCGAGAGATTTTGCAGTGGAATAGAATATGCATATCTAGACGTAGGAGAAAGATCTAGATTCCTAGCAAGGAATTTGCGAGATCTGTATATTAAGCCTCTGGAAAATAAGTCAATGCCGGCGTTGCTAAACCAGAAATTGTAAATATTGTGAAGCGGACAAATCGGGCAATAGGCCACTTGTCATTTGATTTAGGAAATATTGTGGTCTTTAAAATTGCTATGTACTGTAACATATTAGGTTTTGCCCAATACTTTGTGGATTCTTATCCTTCTACGAGTAGGGGAGGGATGCGCTGTTGAGAACACAGATTGGATGTAATAGATGATTTATTCTTAGCGTCAAAGTAGTGGTACAGTTTCAGTATTCTCTTAGATGAAGGAAAGTCCCTTGCAGCACAAGATTAGGGATTAATACCTGGTCAGTCTGCGCTGAAACTATCAGAGATGCAACTTATGCTGCTTGGAGTGGTTATCAGGTCAGGAATGGGGATTAATACCCATTCGAGCCGTCAAGGAAGAATTCAGAGTTCCACCGTAGAGAGGGAATTAATACCCTCTCCTGATAGGTTCTGTGAGGGAATACTGCAGGCCACGACTTAGGCGTGGTATTAATACCACTCCGAGATGTACACAGCCAGAAAAAATAGGAGTCGTTGCAGCAGCGTGATTAATACCGCTGCGTTACCTTTCAGATATAGGAGGATTCCTGCAAATTATAAATTAGTTTTGTTGATTTTAAGAGATTTATTTCGAAGCAGTGCGATGGATTGGACCACTAGGTGTTGTACGTTAGTCGCTTTTATCGCCTCTTTTCTGAATTCTATAACAAATAAAGTTTGCAACTTATTGGCTTGTTGATCCGTTTCTACTTGCGGGTATGCCGGTCCGTCTGGTTGCTGTATTAAGCCGCTTTGCCGTGGGCCTTGCTCTCCGACCCTTCTCTCGGTGGATGGTTTGGGAAAGTTGCAGTGTGTTACGCAAGGTACGTTCTGTTGCCGGAACCGTCCAGATTTCTGAAAAATATCTTACAAGGAAACTTTGATAGATGTCCGCTTCCAATTTTCTTCTTTTTCACGTATGTTGTAGTATTCGAAAAATTAAGCGACATGTGTTTTTTCTTATCGGCCTAAATTGGATTTTTGGGGGTGAGAATAGCACCCGAACATTGTGGTACTAAACATCCATTTAATTATTTCACATATAACAGCGGTTTATTTGACAATGAGACCAACTGCAAAAATTTCCTCACAATGAGAGATCAAAAATGTGATTTTCTCAAATTTTTTGAATAATGATGTTAAGAAATGTCGAAGTTGTTTGACATTTCTTAACATCATTAAAATAACAGATTGTCTATAAACAGGTAGACAGAAGTGGGGGATCGTGAATTAATTCTGTCATAGCCACGGTGGCGAAACTGGTAACGCACCAGGCTAGACCCCTGGAGTTCCCGGTTGGAACCCGGGCTGTGGCAGAGCTTTTTCACGATCCCAAAAGTTAAGTTTAGTCTATTCCTAGGCCGCTGAGAGGCTCATACGAGTTCTAGCCTTTAAAAAATTTCCAAAGAGATTTAATTAATGGCCTCTAAAGATGTCAGAAGATACTCTCTTTACTTAACTACACAATTGTTGAATAATGTTTATGGGGGTAAACTACCCCAAAATTATTTTTCATTATATAAAAAATTGTCATACAGGAGTATATTCGAGCCAAAAAATGTGGGAATTATACATGTTGCTCGCGATAACTAAATAAAGTTTACGTGTTTTTGCATTTTTGCGAAAAATTATTTTCTAGGGGGTAACCACCCTTAAGTACATTTTGTTATGTTTCTTTTAAGTAAAATAGTTTTTGCGAACAAAACTAACTAGGAAAATTTTCTCATAATGAGACCTGAAAAATGAGATTTTCTCAGATTTGTTAACAAATTGTTATGGGGGTGAACGATCGCAAACTTATTTTGGTCTATAGAAAACCACCATAAGTGCAGTTTACTGTTGGTACGTTCTCATAAAATAAAGGAACTTAAATTACATAAATTTACATTATTAGAAGTACGCGTTACATTAGGAAAATGTGAATCACCAAGGAATTATTATAACAAGTAGATTTATAAGACCAGGAAGCATTATCAGACTTTATTATTTATTGTATGTGGTACATTGTATGTGCTATTGTTGTGATAAAAATAATAAGACTCCATAATGAAAAGAATGGAATTTTTACGATGAAAAATTTTTTTTCGTGAAAAATGTATTTAAGGGTTATTACCCGCTAAATATGCACCTTTAACAAAAGTAAGTCGACACGTTATCAGCTCAATGTCTATAGGCACTCAAATTACATTTGAAATAAATGCTTCCCAACGTAAGGCGTTTTCTAAAAGTGTCAACTTATGTAATATAAGTCCCTTTATTCTACGGTAACATACCAACAATAATTACACTTCAGGGTGGTTACCCCTTAGAAGATAATTTTTCGCAAAAATACAAAAACACGTAAACTTTATTTCATAATCGCGAGCAACATATATTTTTTACACATGTTTTGGCTCGAATTTACTCCTGTTTGGCAATTTTTTATTTAATGTGTGACACCATTTTTCGATTCATGGTCACAAGGCGAGTCTGGCTACCGAAACAGATAACGTTCTCGCTTTCTGGCTCCTTTCGGATCGCCACCCTGCTCAAAAGCTACGCTCTTGGGTTGATTCGAATAGTTATGCCAATGCTCTCGGAAAATTTCGTTATTATGTAGTTGAGGTCGAGGTGCTCGAATCTGCCGTGGAGAGATAGTCCTGACATACCGAGTTGTCCAGCAGTGGAGAGTACCCGACGGAGACGTCTCCACGGACGGGTAGAAGCCCAGCTGAGATACCGGCGCCCTGCTGGAGATGGGCAAAGAGCTGTAGAGTGTGCGGAGATAGAATTTTGATACGCTGATGATGATGATGATAATGATGTGGTGCCCAGCTGTCGCTCGATGCCCTGGAGAAGTGGCCGTGGAGGATCTCGAAAAGTGTTACGTACCGCTTTGCTAAGGAACGTACTCGATTTGGTTTCAAGGGACAACTCGAGGGGAAGGAAAAGTTATTGGCTATAAGGATCTCGACCAATCAGAATGATTAGTTCTCGAATTTGGCTATTGTCTGTCTCAGAGCACCGACCGAGGTGTCACGAACTGGCTCGCGCTCACGTGCTATCTGTTGATAGTTTTTCTAGCTGTGTTTCGATACATCATCGAAAGTTCTCACTCGTGTAGTTCTCGCGATATCCAGGAAATTCTATGGATTTTCTGTGGGTATTCCGGAGGTGTAGTGCTATGTCCTAGTGCAGTGTCCATCCAAGTGTTCTTTGGATATGGTTCTCGGCCTTCACGGATTAGCTGCACCAGTTCCGGTAAGGACACCCAATTTATTATCTGGTGAAGGGACTTCAATTTGATACGTCCGATTCGTTCTGTTACGTTCTCGATCCGTTGCTCTCTGTATCTCGCACTATTTGCCTGACACTTACTCCGAACCTCTCTACCTCCACCTCGCAGCATGAGCGGCCGTGCATTTTCGTAACCGTCCGCTCCCGTTCGTGCATCCAGTTGCGTTTGCTGATTTTACGCGACCGCAAAGATCAGCACCTACGGTTGCGTTTCTCGATATTACGTGTCCGCAAAAATCGACAGGATCCGTTAAGTTATCGTCTTTTCTGATAGGTTCCGTTAGAGCTCTTGTTTTGGCAGAGTTGGGCCTGTTCCACCCCAACTTCCAGGTCGTAACGGCTCGTCAGTTCCCGGTGATGAGGATGCTTGAGGATGCATGAGCGAAGGGTGGACGGCCGAAGATAACGTAGGTTAGTTCTCGGATTTCTCGTTATCGTCGTCCACTTAAGAAAATACGTTACGAATCAAAAATAATTTTGGGATAGTTTACCCCCATAAACGTTATTCGATAAAGGAGTGTCAATAAACATGTATATTAGGCTCCGCTGGATTGAGCTCATTTGCTCAAAAATTAACTGTCTCAGTGGGACACACAACCTCTTAAAACTGTTTATCGATAGAGCTCTTTGATTCGGAAAACGTAGGACCTTGCAGTCGACGATTTACATGGGATTTTAGGCATTGTGTCAATGATGGCTAGATTTCATCCTGTTGTAAATCTACTCCACTCACCAAACTTTCTTAAAAACTGGATATGTATATGAGGAATAAAATGCATCAGAACTAGGTTTCTGCTAGGTGGTGCACATACTTTTTCGTGGGTCTGTATCAATCGACATTTTCAACATTATCGATTTCGTAGTACGAAACCCAGTTCTGGTTATTCTATAGTTAAAATATTCAATGAATAAACAAGTTTAAGGTGTAGTAGGCTCACCAACAATAATAATATCAACAAGTTTTGGATTTTTGAATATTTTATTTCTACACAATAACAAAGCAACGAATTATTATTATTTTTGTTTACTTTTGTCATTAATAAAACAGTACGGATATGGCAGGGCTCTGGTATCTGTCCTTAGCATGGTGCTGACGAGCCGCTCATGGCCTCACTGCGTGGTAGTACGGTGCTGGGTCTTCGGCAGTACACCTATATGTCGTCTGTGCGCCAGGCAAGACGGCGGCCTCCATGGCTTGTCAAAATCTCCTCCCGGGTGTATCCGCGAAATTGGAGGGAGGGGGCGCCACCGCTGTCACGCGGGCCTGATGACTACCCGTGTGACCGAACTGCACCGGGGGCTGCATCCATATGTGGTCGTGATGGCCGGCTGGCTCCTGGGATTTAATCTTTGCTTGGTAGTCTCAATGTCCATCTGGTCCCAGCCAGCTGATTCTCTCGCCCATGCCGTCCCCGTATTCCGCTGCTTAGGTAACGAGCCACTCTTTCCCATATGCGCATATTTGGTAGCTGATCCTAGAGAATGGGGAACGGGGAGGTAAGGGTAAAGACAAGGGGCCTTATCCTAATTATAATGTTTCCAAACACTAAAATATACAATAACTGGCGACATTCTCAAATAACGGCGCCCGAGCCGAGTGTTGCCTTCGATCCAGGTGACGGGGAGAAGTCCGTAGTAACATTTTTATTACAATGTATTGAGACATTAATTTTTCCGGCTTACAAAAAATTATTTATATTAATCTTGAACAGGTATCGCAAAAGTGAATCAGCCCCCTATTACCCCCACACGCGAGAATGTGAGCGTAAAGCAAAAGATATCGAGCGCGGGGTATCCTTGAAAATACCGAGAGCGGGAAGGTCCACTAAGAAAGCTAACAAAGTTTGGCAGGTTCTGGTAGCTGAACCTAATCCTAGGACTAAACTTAAATCAATATACTGAAAAGTGCCAAATCTACAATTAAAGGCCCAATAATAATTTTTAAAACTACCACCTCCGAGGGAGACACCACCAAGCAAGAATCCTCGGCGTAGTGTACTCGATAACTCAAAAAGTCCAGAAAACAATTACTCACTAATCTTATTCCTAATACCTAACCGGAGATTCCGTAAAATCAAAAGTAAAAGGCAACGGCACACTTGAATACCTAGAACGAGGTACTCGGTTCTGAGGCCAGCTCAGCTGGAAGAGCATTGTGGGGTCCCGAAGGTATGATAGAGAGGTTGAAAAGAAATTGTGACAAAAAGAAAACAAAATATAGTCAGATCAAGTTAATATACTGGAGTTGCATTGAAACATAAGATTAAATCATGCAAAGCATAACATAGGCATAAAGTAGGTGAACAACTCATGGAAGGCAATAAGGTGAAAGCGTGTAGTAGGACCTTATCTAGGTGCGAAAATCAGAAGCTAAACTATTTAACGAAATTCCTTAAAACTACGTTTATAAAGCATAGAAAAATTTGAGAAGCTATATATAAACGAAAAATATTATTCTAAGTACAGCTTGTAAACAGGAGGACTAGACACGAGAGCGGTAGAAACTTCCAGCCTCTGCTACGTCCGGATGAGAACTTTCGATCACACTTCATGTTTTTTACCGTTATTTTGTTCGCTGCAATGTATTATGTCATCATGCAATCAGCTTTTGTTATTCGTCAATCATCTTCATATGATATACTTGTAATAAATGATTACCTAAGTATCAACTTACGCAGAGCCATTCTAACTTGCCGCCTACCGTATATATAAATATCGATAGTTTTCATTCGCACTTCTGTGCAGCCAAAGCAAGGATATTCTTCCTTAAGATATTATATTCACTAATGTCATGTATAAATCGGATAGCAACACGCGCTCTAAGCGTGACCTGAAAAGTGTTATATAAGGAGGCGGCTACAATATAGGGCATAGGAGTGAAAGAAATGGGGCATAAACTCCGCCCAGTGACCGGGTCTAATAATGAGTCGTAGGTCAATCGCAAATCAGAAGTCACCGAAGAGTTGCGAAGCATTTTCAATAGAGATCAGCTCGATCCTAGATCAGCTACGGATCAGAAGTCATAGAGATCAGTCAGATGACACAATAATCGTCTCTCTTCGAAAATTCAATCTATGAAAAGTTAAAATTCTAGATTCAATATTTGATTATTTAAATCCTTCTAAAGCGTTTGCTGCCGATTTCAAACTATCAAATTCAATTCTTGAAGATCATATTAACAATCTATTTCAATAAACGTAAGTTATCTTATTTTACCTTTAAATGAAAATATTGTGTCGAATATGTTGTTACCCGTACTCAACTTTTCCGTATAATTTTCTATCACCAGTCCTCTTTCAATCCCCAAATCAGCGCCTAACCTCATTTAAAAATCATGTAAATTCATAATACGTGGTCAATTGCACCACATTGTACGTAGAAGTACAGTTTTATCAATTTTCTTAATAATTTCCTATTGTGGATTTCAATTTCTATCAACCCCAGGTAACAATTCGACATAGGGTGCAAGTAACCGGCGGATCACGGGTAAATTTCCCAAAAATTAGATCCTAAACACACCATTGTGATCATCTTCCTGACGTTGCACATTGCTTGTAAATATCCTTCAGTAGAGTGGAGTACTACTTTTGTCACGTGCCGTGCCTTTTTGGACTTTGGCTCTCGCACATGACGTATAATAGGAACATCGTGAGAACCAAGGATGCGACAGAGGAATCACACGACTTCTAAGATGCCGACCGAGGCATTTCGTGAGGAAGCTAGCTTCCGAACTTATCACTTCGCGAACGTGCCTGAAACGTGTGAACCGAAAATTCCAGAATTCACGCGAGCGAGTGAAACCGCTGAATTAGTAAGATTTGCACCCGCCTGTCCACCTACTTTCGGCAGAAAATAGAATGGATCAGGGCAGGCAAACCAGTCTCCAGATACACACCAGAGCGCATAGTTCGGGCTGGAGTAGCTCCTCACGAATTGCATCGCGCGGCGGCTATTAATCTCACGGGAGTTCCGCGAACTGTTACCTATCACCGTTTGTAAGCCGATAAAGTCCTAACGAGCCCAAAGAGTTGCACGCGTAGCCTATCAGCCAACGTGAGTTTAGATGTTAGTGTTTTGATTCTGCCACGAACAATATTTGTCGTGTAGTTTAAGTGATCACAAGACCAAAGAACCTCAAGCCGCTAAAGACGAATTGTCAACACAAGGGCAGCGTGGGTGTCTACCGTTGGGTGCCGAATAAGAGCAAGAGTGAGTATGCAGGAGTGAGTGTGGGCACGGCATTGAGAGATCTTTTGTGAAATTAGTTGTAAGACCATCCGGCATTTTTCTTCCTCTGTTTTATCCAAGTATTATCCGTTAAGCAAATTGGGTTGTAACAATATATTCGTATCAGTTCAAAGGGAACTCTGAATCCTTTGATTTAAAAAGACCATACACCAATTCCTTATCCTAACGGCAATCTAAAGGACCGAGTGTGTATAGGACGGCAGTCAAGAACTTACCCAGAACAAAAATAAATATAAACTTCCACGCATAGCGCGGGAGATTAACTTTGCTAGACGTGTTATAACGCCCTGCACGTCACAAGTTAATTGGTGGCAGAAGTGGGATACTTCTTGACTACTCCTAAGGATTCAGAATGGAATTGATGGATGTTCGACAGTTCAGCTATTTTTCGAAATTTACGGGAATTTAGAAACTAAGTCATTTAGCATCCTTCTTCCTTCAAACTTCGCCGCAAAGAATTTCAATCATTATGGCGACTGGAAACGATCAAACGACCAACCCAGATGTAACGACGCGTTTGCTTAATAATGTAACCTAGATGATGAACAACATGACACTCCAACAGCGATTGATATTAGTTCCCAAATACGACGGGAAAAATATGTCTCTTAGGTACTATTTGTAAGACATACAGAATGGATTGTCGTTCTTACCACGAGGAACGGAAAGCGAATAAGTCAAAGCTGCCATAGGGAACCTGCAGGGGGACATAAGGAACATCGAGCAGATAAACACCGTCGCCGACTATATCAAACATTTAAAGAGACGACTCGCCACGGGAAAAACATATGGCTATCATGCTGACGCTCTCTCTCGGATAAGAATGAAGCAAGGACAATCGGTTGGTGAGTTCTACGATAAGATACGGATCCTCCT